>WOXC01009217.1:0-315430 GCA_011680675.1 Gymnobelideus leadbeateri
ATTTGAAGGAAACCAAGGAAGCCAGAAGAGAGAGAACAAGAGTATTCCAGGTATGGTGGGAAAATGGTAAAAAAAAAAATTAAATTAAAATTAAAACAGAGTTTGGAGATGGAGCATTTTTTAAGAACAGCAAGGAGACCATTATTACTGGATAATTGGGTATATGGTGGGGAGTAATACATAAGAATACTGGAAATGTTGGCGGCAGGGCTTTCAATGCCAGAGGATTTCCTTCTGACCATGAATGATTAATGTAGCAAGTTTAGTTGTGTGGGAAATTCACAGGAAGAGGCATAGCTCATTCCCCTACCATAGTGCCAGATAAATAATGTTCAGCTAGAGCCTTTTCATTTTCGTTCTGAACCACCTATTGGAGTAATGAGTTCTCAATTTATTTTGCATGTATATGGATATAATTTCAGAAGTCTTTTTTTGAGAAGGAAAGATAACCATGTTTTCCCAAAGAGAATATTTTTACAAAGCAAAGTGTCCTATGTGATCTTGAGGTGATAGAATCAAAATAAAATGATATCTCTACAGAGCCAAAGGGATATAATCTGTTTAACGCCCCATGCAATGGCATCAGAATGATGAAATGTATAGAGTAGTTATTGTTGATCAAACAAGATTAAGGTTGTCATAAAAACTGACAGTGAAAAGATAAGCACTTGCTCTTATGAGATAGAAGCTGGAATACTGAATCAAACAGATAATTAGCTTTTAAAGGAAATTACTATTAGAGTGTTTATATTGCTCTTTTTAAAAATGGCAAAATTCTAGAACTCAAGATACCAATTTTAAGCTATGTCTGAGTTAATTCTAGAGAATCACAACGGTACTAGGTTAAATGACACCATCCACTCATCATATATATGGCATAAGGGAAAGTATGTGTTAAAAATAGAGTAAGATCTGGGCGGCTAGGTGGCGCAGTGAATAGAGCGCTGGCCCTGGAATCAGAAGGACCTGAGTTCGGAGCCGGCCTCTGACACTTAATCCACACAAACAAAAACCTAGCCGTGTAACCTTGGGCAAGTTACTTAACCCCAATTGCCCTAAAGGGGCGGCTAGGTGGCACAGTGAGTAAGAGAGCCGGCCTCGGAGTTTGGATGACCCGAGATCAGATCTGGCCTCAGAAAATGAGCACCCACGCATAAATAATGACTAGCCGTGTAACCTTGAGCAAGTTACTTAACCCCAATTGCTTTAAAAAAAAAATAGAGTAAGATCTAAGTAATAATATAGTTTACTACCAATAATTCTTTTATGATCTCCTTAGGTTGTAAATTTCATTTCCAATTTTACCTTAAATCTTAATGTTACAGCCTGCTGTGGTAGATAGGGATTAAGTTTTAGAATCAAGAAGAGCTGGGTTCAAGTTTTGACTTTCACATATATTGGTTTTATGACAACTTGGCGAGTCACATAATCCTTTAATCAACTCCTTGAAACTTTAATAAATATATATATATGTATGTAATAAAAATATAATAATATTTTAAAACATGGACTAAATTATACTGGTAGAAAGTGTTTCTGTACCAAGAATTCCCTATAAAAATGAAATCAAAGCTCTGGTCTTACAAAATCAAAGACTGTGCATGTATATGTATATATGTAAATGTGCGTACATACATATATGTATATATTTATTATTTCTGTTATCACTCATATTTGTGAATATGCACACACACATACACACAGCAAATTGAGTTTGTTTTTTGAGAGCATGTGCAAGTGCCAAAAATTCAAAATAAAGTAGACCACAGTTTGTGGCAAAGATTCTTTCAATTTATTTTTAAAAATATATTTATTTTGTTAAACATTTTCCAATTATATGTAGAATTTTTTTGTCATTTAAAAAATTTTGAGTTCCAAATTCCATTTCTCACTTTCTCTCTCTCCTCCGTGGGAAGGCAAGTAATTTAATATTAGACATGTGAAGTTATGCAAAACGTATTTCCATATTAGCCAAGTTGTAAAAGAAAACACCCCCTCCCCCCAAAAAAGGATGCTTCAATCTGCCTTCAGAGTTCATTCTCTCTCTGGAGGTGGTTAGTATTTTTCATCATGGATCCTTTGGAATTGTCATGGATCACTGCCTTGATCAGGGTAGCTAAGTCTTTCCAAATTGATCATCCTTACAATACTGTTGTTACAGTGTTATACTGTTCTCCTGGTTCTGCTCCTTTCATTTTGCATGAGTTCAAATAACTCTTCCCAGGTTTTTCTCAAATCATTCTGCTTAGTATTTCTTATAGCACAATAATATTTCATAAGAATCATATACCACAACTTATTGAGCGCTCCCCGGTTGGTGAGCATCAGCTCAATTTCGAATACTTTGTCACCACAAAAAGAGGTGTTATAAATATTTCTAGAGAAATAGGTCCTTTTCCTTCTTCTTTGATTGACTTGGCATACAGATCTAGTAGTGGTATTTATGGGTCAAAGTAGAAATGCTGTTTTATAGCTCTTTGGGTATAACATACTTCCACTCATTCTTTAGGATTAGATTTATTTAAATAAGTGGCCTATAGCTGTTTGCTCATTAGATTCAATATTACTAAATGTAAATTTTATTGCAATATCATCTGAAAAGGGTGCATTTAATATTTCTGATGTTCTTCATTTGGTTGTGAGGTTTTTGTTCCTTAATATAGGGATGGGGATCCTGTGACCTCCAGGCCCTCTACATCCTCAAGTGCAGCCCTTTGACTGAATTGAAACTTCACAGAACAAATACCTGTGCCTAATTTTCTTTTCTTTGTTTGTTTTTTTTGGGGTTTTTTGGTAATGATGCTATTTATAGTAGAGAAAATAGTATATTCTTTTCTATTTCCATTCAGTTTCTCCCGAAGTCTACCATATCTAACTTTTATTAGAAACTATTTGCCTTTTTGACTTCCTTCCTGTTTATTTTATGATTAGCTTTATGTAGCTCTGGAAGGGAAAATGTGAGGTCTCCTACTAGTATAGTTTTCCTATCTTTTTTTTTTTTTTGCTTTTTTTTTGAGGGTAATTGGGGTTAAGTAACTTGCCCAAGGTTACACGGCCAGGTTTTTGTTTGTGTGTGCGTTAAGTGTCTGAGGTTGGATCCGAACTCAGGTCCTTCTGACTCCAGGGCCGACGCTCTACTCACTGTGAAACCTAGCTGCCCCCCTATCTTTTTTCTCCTATAATGCATTTAACTTTTCCTTTAACAATTTGGATGCCATGCCATTTGGTGCATACATATTAATATTGCTATTACTTTTTTGTCTATTGTCGCATTTAGTAATCAGTAGTTTCATTGCTTATTGCTTTTAATTTTCGCTTTTGCTAAATCTGAAGTCATGATTTCTACCCCCTGCCTTTTTTTCTTCATCTGAAGCATAATAGGTCTAGACCCTTATTTTTAACTCTGTGTGTATGTCTCTCTGTTTCAAGTATGTTTCTTTTAAACAATATATTGTTCAATTCTGTTTTTAATCCCTCCTCCTATCCACTTCAGTTTTATGGGTTCTTCCCAATTCCCACTCGCAGTTATGATTACTAACAGTGCATTTTCCTCCATTCTATTTTCTTCCATTTATCCTTCTTTCTTTTTATTCTGTCCCTTCTCTAAAATATGTTTTTCCTTTGATCACTGCCTTCTTTTTTCTGCCCTCCCATTTATCACCCTTGTCCCCTTTTTGGTAATTCTTTCCCTTCCAAACTCCCTGTTGAGTAAGAGAGATTTTTTTTTACCATTTGAGCATGTGTGTGTGCACATATTTATGTGTATATATACACATGTATATTCACATATATACACATATATATTCATTGTTCCTTTTTAAACCAATTTAGATGTGAGCAAGATTTAATCACTGCCTGCCCACCCATCAACCCTTTTCCTTTCCACTGTAAAAGTTCTTTCATGTGCACCTCTTTTATATGACATAATTTTCACCATTCTCCCTATCTCTTTCACCTTCACCCAGGGCATCAACTTTTCTTTCCTTTCCATTTTTTTTGCATCCTCCTAATATAATTGACTCACTCCTGTAACCTCTTTCTATGCAGAACTCTTCTGTCTCCTCTAATAACAATGAGGTTCTTAGACTTTACATTTATCATTTTCCCATATAGAAAGGCAAATGTTTAACCTTATTTAGTTCCTTAGTATTTCTCGTCCATGTTTGCCTTTCTATGCTTCTCGTATCTGTCATGAATGTGTTCACTTTGCTTTCTGAGGTGGTTTCTTGGGTATTTGCTAATTCTACATCTTCTGGAACATCAGAGTATCTATTTAAGAGAATGACTTCACTCTCCTTCCCAGAAAAAAAAAAGAACCATTAAAGTAAGAAAGAAAAGCATAAACATTTGACACCATTTGAATGATCATTAAGGCTCCAGCTCTAGGGCCTTACCTGCTTTACAGATTAGCATTGTTCACCATATCTAAGTTTCCCCAGACTCACCCATGGTCTATTCTTATCATCTTTCAGCCAGTGTGTTAGTTCCCTGCACATTCTACTCACCTTTATACCTTTTGCTCTCACAATAGTAATGGATTTAACACCAGCATGCCCAGAAAAGCATGTCACTCAATTCCACTTAGCATCCCTGTGACTTCTCACAATAAATCATCCCTGTCTAGCCACCATTCTCCTGTATGTGTTGTGCTACCCTATTAGAAAGGAAACTTCTTGAACACTGAGACTGTCCTGATATTGTTCTTGTTCAGCTGTTTCCGAGTCTTTGTGACCCCAATTGCAGTTTTCTTGGCAAAGATACTGGAGGGAATTGTCAATTTTTTTTTTTGCCTTTTGGAGAGCAATTGGGGTTAAATAATTTGCCCAAGGTCACATGGCTAGGTTTTTGTTTGTGTGTTCGTTAAGTGTCTGAGGCCGGATTTGAACTCAGGTCCTTCTGACTCTAGGGCCAACGTTCTACTCACTGCACCACCTAGCTGCCCCTGTCATTTTTTTTTTCTTCAGCTCATTTTACAGATCAGGAACTGAGATAAACAGAACTGAATGATTTGCCCAGAGTCACATAGCTACTAAGAGTCTGAGGTCAGATTTGAACTCATGAAGATGAATCTTCCAAATTCCAAGCCTAGTGCTCTATCCACTGCACCACCCTTTTGTATTATTTTGTATCATTAGATTGTGAGCTTGTTGAGGGTGTAGACTGTCTGGCACACAGTAAGCACTTAACAATATTTTATTGATTGATCAATATTTTTATCTTCATGCCTAGTACAGTTTCTAAGTATTTACAAAGCATCTACTATATTCCAGGAACCATGCTAGGCACTGTGGAAAGAAATAAAATGAATGAAACAATCCTTACTCACAAGGGACCTACATTTTAATGGGAGAGAAAACAGGTAAATCCACATAAATACAAAGACAGTAAATACAAGGTGTTTATTGTTTATTTGTTTTATGAGGGAGTAGAGAAGGAAGGTTTCATGTAGAAGGTAGCACTTGAGTTGTGAGTTGTGTCTTAATGGACAAAAGGAAATCTATAAGAGGCACAAGTAGTAGGCATCACAAATGAAATTCTTTTTGTCTGACTTCTAAGGTCACTTCCAGCTCTGAATCTGTGATCAAAGAGTTGTTTTAATCAATGAATCGAGGTCCACTCACTCCACATTCAGGGTTTTGTGTCTACTTTTTCACAAGATGAAGTGCAGAGACACATTCAACTACAATATTATTTGCCTATTGTGAAAATATCAGGGTTTTGGGGCAGCTAGGTGGCGCAGTGAGTAGAGCGTCGGCCCTGGAGTCAGAAGGACCTGAGTTCAAGTCTGGACTCAGACACTTAACACAAACAAAAAACTCGCTGTGTGACCTTGGGTAAGTAACTTAACCCCAATTGCCCTCCAAAAAAAAAAAAAGCAAAGAAATATCAGGGTTTATTTGTTTTTCCTGTAATAAGTTCCCCAAAAAGGTTCTGACTAATATATTTGAATCATTGGCCTTCTGTGGACAAATTTTATGGCAGAAGAGAGCAATCTATTAGGGAAAGAAGAAGCCTGGATTCTAGTCTAGCATATGATACTAAACTACTGTTTGACCTTGGGTAAGTCATTTAATTTTGTTGGGTCCAAGTTTCTATATATGCTAAATAAAGGATTTAAAATAGGTGATCTTTGAACCTGAGTCTTGATTCACCTATTATTTCATTACAAGCTATTGCATGAACTTCATTCCTTCATATTATATAAAATGCTGTAGATTTTGGATGACCCAACTAAAATATTGTCATAACAAGGGATTATTGAAATTAATTTATAATGCTAGAATTTTATTTCTTTCATTACTGATTAAGATTTTTTCTGCAGTTTCAAGCTATGTCAGACAATCAGGTATTGGATTATATTTTGTATTCTTTGTGTTCCAGAAAATAGACTTCTTGAGAACAGTGATTATAACTTTCTATCCTTTTTACATACCACACAGTGACTAACAGAAGACTGAATGAATGATACATCATATTAAATATATATTGATGGATGTTACTGGTGTCTTTTTTATATTACTAATTACTTATTCCTTTCAGTTGTTCTTGTTCTTCCTGCAGTTGCTTCTTCATCTCCTAGGGTCTTGTTTTCTCCTTTTGGCCTCCTAGTAGGTTTTTTTTTTAGGTTATACATGTACAATTATATTAATCTTATTTCCACATCAGTTATTTTGTGAAACAAGAATCAGAACAAAGGAGAAAAGCCATGTGAAAGAAAAAAAAGTGAAAATAGTATGCTTAAATCTGCATTCAGAGTCCATAGATCTTTCTCTGCATGTGGATAGCATTTTCCATCATGAGTCTTTTTGGAATTGTCTTGGATCATTGCATTACCCAGAAGAACTTTATCAGAGTTAATTATCACAGAATGTTGTTATCATCATATATATATATATATATATATATATATATATATATATATATATATATATCCTAGTTCTGCTCACTTCACTCAGCATCAGTTCATGTAAGTATTTCCAGGTTTTTCTGAAATCTGCTTACTCATCACTTTTTTTTTTTAAGTGTATTTTTAATGAAAGAAATTTTAAAGTCAGGCTCAAGTTGTGCAGTTCACAAGCATGGAGGGGAGGAAAAAAAAGTCATATTTAACCAAGGACTAAGCTGGACTTGTCACCAGGTGGATTTCTTCTAGATGGTGCTGGTGCTGATGCAACTGTACTGGGAATAGGTACAGCAGGCACAGATTTCTCTTCATTCTTTCCCAGGCCAACTTGTAAGTCTGCCTCCACATTTTCATGTATATCACCTTCTCTCTTTGGACCTAAAAAATCTCCAGGACCAGCTTCAGAAGAGTTTCTTCTTTGGAGTCCAGATGATTCAGGATTATCCGTACTAGACTGAGCCCCTGCTGACTTGGCCCAAGAAGGCTGATTTTCTTCAGATGTTCCAAAACTATTAGATGCTGTTTTGTTCTTTCTCACTGGTTGTTCTGTAGGCTCATCAAAGCCCAAAGTAAAATTAGACCCACCACCTGGAGGACTCAACACCTGGGAGCTGTTCCTGCCATGGGGGTCGACGCCCTTGAAGGTGGTGGTGGTGGTGGTCATGGCGAAGCCGGAGCCGAACAGGGGCGGGGGTGGATGGATGAGCGGAGAGAGAGAGAGTGGCGAGGCTCTTGAACAAGGTCCAACTGATCACCCTCAGTGAGACAGGCACAAAAAACCCCACCCTCTTGCTCATCACTATTATAGCACTATAGTATTCCATTACATTCATATGGCACAACTTGTTGAGCCATTCCCCAATTGATTGGCATCCCCTCAAATTTCAATTCTTTGCCATCACAAAAAGGGGGGCTATAAATCATTTTGTACATATAATTTTCCCCCTTTTATAATCTCTTTGGGATACAGACCTAGTAGGGGTATTGCTAGATCAAAGTATATGCATAATTTTATAGTCCTTTGGGCATAGTTACAAACTGTTCTCTAGAATAGTTGAATCAGTTCAACACTCCACCTACAATGCATTAGTGTTGCAATTTTCTCACATCATTTCCAACCTTTATAATTTTCCTTTTCTGTCATATTAGCTAATCTGATAGGTGTGAGATGGTACCTCAGAGTTGTTTCAATTTGCATTGGTCTAATCAATAGTGATTTGGAACATTTTTTTCATATGACTATAGACAGCTTTAGTTTCTTCATCTAATAACTGCCTGTTGATCTTCTTTGACCATTTATCAACTGCAGAATGACTTGTATTCTTATAAATTTGACTCAGTTCTCTATATATTTGAGAAATGAAGCCTTTATAAGAGACACTGACTATAAAAATAATTTCCGAGCTTTTTTATTTCCCTTCTAATATTGGTTGCTTGGCTTTGCTTGTGCAAAAACTGTTTTAATTTAATGTAATCAAAATTATCCATTCTACATTTCATAATGTTCTCTATCTCTTGTTCCTCCTATCACTTTTATATGCTCTAATTAAATTCCCAGGTTTTTGTACCCTATTCCACACATTATCTTCAAGTTTTTTCACTAAATTCCCTAAAATCTACTTTATTGGATATTTCTACCACCTTTCTTAGTAATATAGTACAATAAATAAAATAAAAGTTGACATACTGGAAAGGATATCATGTGTTCAAAGTCAAGAATTTTATTTTTTATGTGTAACACCGTAGTGATGAATAATTTATAATATTTTATATATAAAGAATACATATACCTGAAAATATGTATAATATATACACAGTGCAATATTGAGCAGAGTTTCTTGAATTTAAAAAGTATCAATAAATAATTATGGAACAATAGCAGTCATTTATCTTTGCACCTCACCTAGTATATAGCATCTAAACTAGGGCCAATGGGGATATGAGAGGAATATACTGCCACAATGATTCACTGTAAGAAGGAAAGTAAAAGGTGGAGAATGTGGTAATAGAATTCATAATTATAATTCTTAATATGTTTGCCATAATGACAATGTGATGTTAGGTTCTAAAACAGCAGAATAGGCAGAGAATTGGATTTGGAACCAAGAAGATATAGGTTCAAATTCAATCTCTATGTGACCAGAGAGAAGTGACAATTTCTTTACAATTTATAGAGTTTTGCACAGTCACAGTTTTATCAACCATAAAATCAGGACACTGGAATAAAAGGACTCTAAGGACCATTTAACCTTTAAACCTATGGACATTTATTGATTATTTCACTTATCTTTACTTTCTATTACTTATTATTCTATGTAATAAAGGTTTATATAGGCACATCAAGTATCTAAATGTCTTATGTCATTTTCATTCCTTCTAAAGGAAAATATCTTCTGAATAACAACCGATTTAAAAATGAACTTTAAGAACATGCTCAAAAATGGCCATTCACATCAACACAAAAAGTTATAATTAACTTAAGTATTATTACTCTTATCCTGTATTCTAGATTTAATACAGAGATTCTGTAGACTTGAAATAAGAGTGACACAAATAGGTCAGATTATGCATGCTTTATACTGCTTTAAAGAGAAGCGTTATCTCAAACTTATGCATTAATACAATATTTAACTTCCTACTGGATACTGAAAAATTTTGTAACATAGCAATAACAAATAGCTCTATTGACTTTTAAGGCAAAGAACTCAAGGTAGAAAGAAGACTTGGTAGGAAACTGACTCATTATAAGTATGTGTTTGTATATGTGTGTATGCGCATGTATAACATATGTATGAGAACTTTATGCTATGTATACTTTATGAGATATATACTTCATATATTTAAATATATCATATTTACATAATATAGATAAATATATATATATTTGCAGTGATATGGATATATATGTGTGCATAAATCTTTACAAAGCAAAATTATAGTTAAATGAAGGTTGCCAGATAAAAATCCACATCATAATTTAATTTTCAGATTTCATTTTATAAATTTCAAATATGCACATTTGTATGTACATATACATGTACATGTACATAAATGCATGCAGAGTGCACATACATATATACATACATACATACACACATACATACATACACACATACATACATATCCCCAAGATTATTCCTTAGAGAGGAAATCTATGTTCTATCTATATAAACTTTAGCTACCATACTGAATGAGTAATTATTGACAAGGATCATTATTTCAGAAATTATTTAGGATGATGGGCTTAATTTGGAAAACTAGGTATTCCTACTCAAATACAAAAAGATAAAGTCTGTCTTCTATATCTGTTCTATTACATTTGAAATGACTTGAAAAGGTGATTTTTTTTATAAGCTAAATATTTGATCTCAGGATGAAACTTGTTGGTTAACATGCCTTTGGTTCTAGAGACATACCTGGAAGAAAAATGGGAGGCCTAGTTTATATTCTTAGTAAGAAATTTGAATACTAAGGAAATAATATGTTGTAATTTAGAAAACTAGATTATGAAGTGGAATTTTATTTGGTCTGCATTTAATTAGTTTGCTTGCTTTGAAAAGAACTGATAATGCTCAAACTGAGGATCTATCTCAATTTGATGTGACCACTGGATCAAATTGACCAATATGAAGTTCCTTCTTGGTTTACAGCATAGGAACTCTAGGATTATAGGAATAAGCATTGGAAGGGGCCGTAAATGTCATCTAATTAAATTTCCTTACTTTATAGAAGAGGACATGGAGACTCTGAAAGGCAAATTGATTTGTCCAAGGGGACACAGGCAGCAAGTAAGTTGGAATTCCAGCCCAAGTCCATGGCTTACACATAATAAGAAACCAGATATAGAGAGAACAACAGAAAATAAATTATTTTGGTTACATGTTTCTAAACATGTTTTCACAAAAAAGATACCAAGATGAAAAGGAAGGCAGTTAACTAAGTTATCTTAAGCTAGTTGTTCTGATAAAGGTATCGTTTACAAAACACTTAAGAAAGTGACCCGCAAAGTAAATTTAAATGTGAAATTTATTATTCAAGTCTATATTTGAATTCACTATGCCTATTTTGTTTTAAGGGTTTCATTTATTTATTTTCCCATTAGGAGAGTGAGGGAAAGAAAAATATATCAGTTTGATCATTCAAAATTAAAAATGGGTTAAAAATTAAGAAAAAACTATTCCTCATTTGATAAATGGTTCAAGGACTAGGTTGTATTCAAAGGAAGAATGCAAATCTACAAAGAGATATATTTTAAAAAATACTCACAAACCACTACCAATTAGAGAATTGCAGGTTAAAACAATTCTAAGATTCCAATGAATACACATCAGATTGTCCAAAAAGAGAAAAATGAGAAATATTGGGTAAACTATAGGAAACAAACATGAATGCACTCAATGAAGCTGTAAGTTGGCACAGCCATCCTGGAATGCAATTTAGAATCATGAACAAAAAAAAAAGTCATCTTTTCATTCAGTGTTGCCACTATTAGGCCTAGAATTCAGAGATGAAAGAAAGAAGGAAATGATTCATATATAAATTATATTTATAGCACCTCTTTTTGTAGTGTCAAAGAATGGGAAAGTAAGAGGATGACCATCAAATGATAATATGTGAATACTATTGTATAGTAAGAAATGACAAAAGGATCAGTTTCAGAGAAACTTGAGAATACATATTAAGTGATGAAGAATAAAGTGAGCAGAACCAGGGGAACACTTTATACAATAATAAAAATATTAGAAAGACAAACATAAAAGGAGTTTAAAGGGGTAAGAACAAACAAGTCATATTATATGAATGTAATGGAATATTATTGTGCTATGAGAAATGAGGAGCAGACAGACTTCATAATAACCTGGAGAGACTTATATAAGCTGATGCTGAGTGAGGAGAGCAGAATCAGGAAAACTTTGTACACAATTACAGACACATCATATCTGTGATGATTAACTTTGATAGACTGGGCTCCTCTCAGCAATGCAAGGTTATAAGAGAACTACAAAAGACTCATGATGGAAAGGGATATCCACATCCAGAGAAAGAACTACAGAGTCTGAATGCAGATTGAAGCAAACTACTTACTCTCTCTCTTTTGTGTTTTGTTTTGTTTTGTTTTGTTTTGTCCCTTCTTTCTCATTGTTCATTCCATTGGTTATAATCCTTCTTTACAACTTAACTAATGTTTAATGTGAAGGTATTTGCAGAACTTATCTTTGATTGCATGCTGCCATGTGGAGGGGGAGGAGAGGGAAGGGGATAAAATTTGGAACTCAAGGGATGGTGAAACTGAATGTTGTAAACTATAAGTAAATAAACAGTTGTTTTTTTTTAAGAAAAAAGAAAATGACCTAAACTCAGGTCTTTTAACACCAGGCTCCAATACTTAACAGTACCTGGCTCATAGTAGGCACTTAATAAATTCTTATTGACTGAAAAAAATAAAGGGGTAAGAACTCTATGATGCAATGACCAACCACAATCCTGGAAGATCAAAGATTAGTATACCACAAGCCTCTAGCAAAAGAGATGAGGGACTCAGAATATAGAAATCAACATGCATTCTGGGGAATAACAGTGGGAATTTTACTTGATAATGTATATTTGTTACATGTTTTCTGATATAAAGATTTGAAGAGAGGGCAGTAAACCACCTCCTTTCTTATCCTAGATCAGAGGTTCTTAGCCTGAGGTCAGTGGACTTTATACACACACACATGTATATATAAATACATATATGTATATAAAACTATATTTCAATATAATTAGTTTACTTTGTAATCTTATTTTTGTGTCTTTAAAAACATTCTGCAAAGGGTCCATATATCAAAGGCTTTCATGAAAAAAAAGAAAAAAACATTATTAGGAAGTACCTATGAATAGATGATGTCATTGGTCCCTTCAAGCATTATGTTTCTGATACTATGTGTGTGGCACTCCTTACCTTAGAATAGTATATATCTTGCAACTGAAGTAGAGTGCATAAAACCAGGGCAAAATCCAACTATCTTAAGACATCTTAAAATCATGCCTCCATTGCATGATCATATTGAGTGACCCAAATATACAAGATCCCAAGTATCACAGGTTCTCTTTCTGAATTCAATTTTCTGTTGACTCCCACATTTGCCATTTGAACTCCCATGCAATGCCCATAAACTGAAACTTTGCTTTTGCTTGTGCCTTCTAGTCTTATCTGGATCCCTATATGCTAACCCTTGAATTATCTCATCTAAACCTGCACTTTGATGCTTTTACTCAATTGTCCCAATACTACCAAATTAACTTCAGTTTTTTTTTTCAAAATTCATGATATACAGAAGTTCTCTCTTTACATATAGATGGATTCTACTAAGTTGTGAACACTTAGCTTCACCACTTTCTATATCCTTTCAATCTGTCATAACTTGTAGTCATAGTCCCTTCTAATTTGCCCTGTTCCATTGTCCTCCAGACCTCTCAGTAAATGGTTCTATTTTCAGATAGTTTTTGGTCCTGAAAAGATATATGACTGAATAATTTGTGCTAAGATGTTAATAGTTGAAAATGTGTCTACGTTCATTTTCTAGAAATGAAGTCAGAGACAATGCATGGTTCTCTGATATGAATTTTACTTTTAGACAGTGAAAGATGTTTTGAGGGTATTTCTATACTTTTACAGAATTCCACAAATCAGCCATATGGATTGCCGCCTACTCTTTCTATGTGAAAGTATAGTTCTATTTACCTAAATGAGGAACCCAGCTTTACTGTTGCTGTTATTACAAATACTCGTTTCTTTATAGATACAACATAGTGGATAGTAGTGTGAAAGGATAGGAGAGCTGACCTTGGACCAAGTCTTAACCTCTCATTGTTCTAGGCAACTCGTTATATTGTAAATTGCTGAGAAAGTAAGTCTAAATTGGTAGAAATAGCTTCCTCTTTTAAGAGTTCTATTTATTAGTAAAATTACAGATGAAATCACTATATCCTCATGTTGTCCTGGTTACCAAATATGACCAAATTGGTTACAATAATGGAGACAAAATTTTTTCATCTTTAGAACACTGATTTAATTGTAATATGGTCGGGGGGTGGAGCCAAGATGGGGGAGTAGAAACAGCACGTCCAAGCCACTCTCCCCCCAGATCACCTCCAAACTATGTAAAAGGGGACTCTGAACAACTTCTGGAGCCCCAGTACCCACAGAACGACACAGAGAAGCTAACCTCCCGCTGAGGACAGCCCAGCAGCCCTGCAGGAAGGACCAGCGCAGCTCTCTGGGAGCCGGCAAAAAGCAAGAGATGCCTGAGAAGGTAATCAAGGAAAAGAAATCAAAAGGAACTTATCAAAGTTGAACTATTTGCATTCCTATATGGAAAAACAATAACTGTGACTGATGAAATCTTTCTCAGTATGAAAATAATAGAAGAAGGTTGTATGGTCATATGGATACATATATGAATGTGTGTATATGGTTACAGTTATATATGGATAGAGGGCATAGGTTGAATTTGTTGGGAAGGGAGGATACTCGAGGGGTGAAATTATGAGGTGAGAGAGGAAAGTGGCAAGAGGAGATGGGGAGAGACAGGGTAGGGTAAACTATCTCATCTAAAAGAAGCAAGGGGAAGTGGCTGCAAGGGAGGGGAAGAATAGGGAGGCAAAAAGGCAAAACCACATTCTCAATGAATTTGGTTCAGGGAGAGAATGACATACAACCTACAGCAGAATAGGGGGAAGGGGGATGAGAGGAGGGATGATGGATGGGAGGGCATCCTTGGGGGGAGGGGAGATTGGAAGTACCCATTATAGAAGAGGGACAAAATCAAGTAGGGAATGGACCAGGTGGCGGGGTGGGATGAGTGGGAGGGAATTATAAGCAGCCTTGTACAATATATCTCCTATGGTAATGTTTTGCATAGCTAGACATGTACAACATATACTTAATTACTTATCTTCCCAGAGGGAATGGGTGACAAGGGATGAAGGGAATGGGTCTGAAATTTGAGGTCTTAAAATTAAATGTTACAAATATTAAAAAAAAAAGAAATTTCTTGAAAAAATTGTAATATGGCCCATGAATTTTAAGGTTCTTTACAAATTAAATAAGTGAGTTTTTAAAAATGTCAGTGTTTTATTTATCTCTCTGTCTGTCCCCCATGAAAATTTTCCTTGTAATAAAAAAAACAAAAATAAGCAAGACTAGCACAGTTTCCTCCTCTGCAAAATAAGCGGATTGGATGAGTTGAACTTCAATGTCCCTTCTAGCTCTATATTTGTGATCTTTATAAAAAGCAACATTCCATAAACATAGCCTCCCATATCGTTATGGAGAAGTGGAAAGTGTATTTCATCATGTCCTTAGGAATCAGTACTGGTCACCATCTGTTTCTTCTTTACTAATTAAAAAAAATAATAATAATCTGGTAGGGTAAAGGCAATATATTCTCCACAATCAGTTTCCTATCATTAAGAAAATTATGTTCAGTATACCCTTTCAGTTTTCTCAACTAACAACAATATAATAAGAACGAGCCTTAGAACTGAAGACACTTAGACTTTTCAAGCTGAAAGAAATCCTGGAAATCATCTAATCCAACCCTTTTATCTTGTAGATAAAGATATTGAAACCAAAAGAAAGTAAATTATTTGAGCCAGGTTACATAATATTGGAACAAAACTAAAAGAAGCTAGATCTCTTGGACTCAGTCCAGGGCCTTACTCTCAAATTTTTTGATTCTATGATTCTGTCTTCTTTTTCCTATATTATAATACTTCATCTTTCTTATAATAGATTGACTTTATTTTTTTTTTTTTGAGGGGGAAAGGCAAGGCAATTGGGGTTAAGTGACTTGCCAAAGGTCACACACCTGGTGTCAAGTAACTAAGGCCACATTTGAACTCAGGTCCTCCTAACTGCAGGGATGGTGCTCTATTCACTTTAGCACCTAGGTGCTCCTAGATTGACTTTCTAAGTTTCCTTCCTGAGACATGCCACAACTTAGGAGAAACCATACCTAATACTAGAGAAAAAAAAAAAAAAGGTGAAATTTCTTATGAATTTTCCTTTTCTTTTTCCTTTAGTTGGTGCATTTGTACTTATTAAGTAGTAAGCTGGCTTGGACAAGTTAAAATTTCTATACACTAGGTTTCATTTGTACATAACTATAAAATTACAAATTATGGGTGCTAACATGATTTTTAAATTAAGTTGTATTTATCACACTAGGACTGCTTCCTAGATAAGTAAAATTATTCTTTAGACAATTATTTTAACTTTAGATACTTCTTTTAACATTGCCTAAATTTCTTAACATAACATTTTTTTTCAAAAATAGGCAAAGGTAAAAAAAAAATTAAAAAGCAAAAAAAAAATTCGGCAAAGGTAACTTCAGAATTATAGCATTTCCCCCTTTTTATATATTTGACTAGTAAAATTATATCCTCAGCAACATTTATTATATATCTAAAAAAATAAATACACAACTACATAACTCCTCTCTCTTTCTCAGCTCTTTTACCTTATTGAATGAGAACTATGGGAATTTCCTTATGCAAGAAGCAATATCTCTAATATTGTGATGAAATACCACTTATTGGTGAATGAAGCTCTCTAAATGTACACCTAAGACAGATATGATTTATTCTTTTCAAGGTGGATGATACATTTAGTATATTCATTATGTTTCTTGATCAATTTCTGATGGAAAGCAAAAAAATGAAATTCCTTTGTAGCCTGTTTGCCCTTTCAAAGAATATATAGCCATCGAACTTCCCCTGATAATTTGCAACTTTTTGCAAGTTATGAGGGATGGTTTCAAATTCATTTGGGAATTTATAGAGACATACATTTTTCCTTTACTTGATTAAAATGTGTTAATGAACTTTAATTCAGAATAACACTGTTGATTGCCCACTAATTAAATTCACACTCTCAATGGGCTCTAATCTATTGGAAGAATTACACCAATTGAGTTTATGATTCCCCTAGCAGGAAGTAATCTCTCCCACTTCTGAGCTAGTGTAGGTCCATTCTACCTCCCATTGAATTTCCATGGTATAACTTGTACAATGGTATTTTTTTTTTAATTTTCAGTTCCCAATTTTCTCCCTCCCTCTATCTCTTGTACTCTCCACTAAGAAGGCAAGAAATATGATATATGATATTTACTTTACATTTCTTATCTTTTCTACTCCTCCTTGATGGCAGAACTATCTTACTCTTCCTTGTATTAAGAATTATGCTCTGCTCATAGATGTTGACTGAATAAAGATAAGCTCTTAAGATTTTTTTATGAAGAGGAAAGGTTGCAATTCATAAGACTATTAAATATATTTATAAATAATACTACCCACCTCTACTTGCAAACAACAGGAAGCAAATGGCCAACCCACATACTTGAGTCATTGTGGTGCTGTACAAAAATTATTACATTTATAGTCAGAGTACCTGGATTCATATCCCATTTCTGTGTCTGTCTGGGCCAGGTCACTTCCCTTCCTTGTGCTTCAGCTTCCATATCTGTAAAAAAAAAGGGAGTATTGGACTCCATGACCATTCAGGTCCCTTTTAGCTCTAAATTTATTATCTTCTAGACTAAAAGAGAATTTATTCACCTTGATTTTTCTATCTAGTATTATGTTAAAACATCATAGTGTAAATTAAGAAAGAGGAAAAAACACATAACCAATAGTAAAGATTTTAGCATTCAAGGGCAGGTGATGGGCTCAAGTTTTGCAACTGAACAAAAGAGTCTATTCATTAGATTTAAATTTGAGAGTTAAGAAACTTGCTGAAAGGAGAGACATTACAGAAAAGAATTACACCCATACGCAGATGAACAATGCTTAGAAACAACTTATTTATTCAGTTTCTTCTTAATTGGAAAATGGTTTCCATTTACTGGCCATACATAATTGAGAATATTTTCTTTCCTGAAAGTATGAGTTATTTCACTTTTTAAAAGAAAGCCTCATCCTTTATATAGGAAAGCAATTTTGATATTTGCATAACAATCAACCAAAGTTGCTGGTAGATAAAAGAGGCTTCAGTTGAAGAATTGCCAAAAAACAAACCAGCTTTCTTTTAATATCAGTATTTCACATTGCCTAAATGTTACTTTTTATCATGTTACACTCTTGCTGGAAACAAAATATGAGTATTTTTTAAAAATACTCATTTTTATGGGATGGTTATGCATAGTTAGGTTGGGGAAATGATCAGAAAAGCTTTTAGAGGAGGAAAAAGTTGGCATGCTAGAAATGCTGGGTGAGTGATTTTAGAATGTTTACATTCATATATTCCTTTATTATAAAACTACTAATTTATACTTTTAATGACTAATTTTGTCACAAATGTTAACCAGACTATTGTATAAGGAAATATCAATAAATTTCAAGAAGTTATAAGTTAAAACTATATTCTATGTTATGAGGCATTGACAATACAATTGTAGTTATTGGAGCCATACAAATATTTAATATAACATTGAAGATGAAATATAACACTTGTGAAATATAAAAGGCACATTGATTGTAGTTTTCAATTCATTACAACTAATCTTTACTCCCAATTCCCAGTAAATTAGTTCCCTTAAATATTTTCCGAAATATAAACTGATTGATTTGCCTTTTACAAAATGAATGACACTATAGAGAAAAATTTTTACATTTTCCATTGCAAGTGGCAATTGTGATTTAACACAATCATATGTTATTTGTTATTAGATCATGTATAGAATGGATTTTGTTCTTGGGTGCCAACTGCAACACTTAACATAGTTTAAATTTAATATAAATGGCTATGAATATTTTTCTGACATTTAAATGTAAATTTTATTGATATTTAAAAACTGAAAACAAAGGTATGGATAACTTCATGGGAATATACACTAACTAAATAATCATTATAATGAATCATTTTTCCCTTTATCATTTATTTCACAGTAAGCAGCTATAAGATTACACTCATTGTATTGGTAATTAAGGCACCTTGACTTACATTCTCTGTCACTTACTAGTTGCATGAAATGGAAAGAAACTACCTCTTTGTGACTCAATTTACCCCACAAATAAAAACATACCTCTTCTTTGTGCCTCCCAGGATCTTTGTGAGCCCCAAAATATGATATAAAAAGTGTTTTGTAAATCATCAAGTTTCAGTAGTAGCAAAGAGTAACTGTTGATATTTTATTAGCATTTTTCTATTGAACTTACTCAGAACATGGATATCTAGTTTTTGTTTTCCTCACAGAATGTGTTTTAAAAATATTTCTTTTGAATAGCTGAATTAAGATGGTTACTAGCACTTATTAGAAAAGATAGGTAAAGAAAGTTTGAAAGAAATTTCTATTGCTCCTCAGAAAATAGTTGAGAAAGAAGAAAAAACTAGCAAGGGAATATCATGTTAACATTATTGATTTTATTATATACATACTGCAATTGTCCATGCTATTTCAGATCTCCATCATTTATCCAACCATTCATTCATTCAGACAATCATTTACATGCCAGCTACTCTGTATGGTTCCATCTAATCACCTGCTAAAGTTTTCTCTCCCAGCTCAAGTTTTCTTAGAATCTTTTGTCTGGATTTTCCCTGTACTCTCTTTGGCCTATATGATTCTCCACCTTTTACCTCATTGGCTCCCATTTAGGGACTCATGAACCCCTTGGTGATTTGGCCCAAAAGGTTCATGAAAAAAGTTTTTTAGTTGCACTTGAAGAAGTAACCCAGAAGGTTCATAAAAATTTTTGTTGTTGTTGTTGAAAGGGGTTTTCAGAACAGAAAATGTTGGTAACCACTATCTCTATTTTTCCTCCATAGTAGAATGTGTGTATGTTCCATCCCCTTCTCTGTCCCACAATCAAATATAACCTTCAGAAAAATGTTTTGTCTTTTTTTATGTGGTTTTTCATATAATAAGCACTTACTAAAGATTCCTTGAATTGAATCCAATCATTTATGAGTTCAGCAAATAGTTGGATACTCCACTATGTATTAGATACTATATTATACCTTATGAATAATTAGCAATACATATTTCAGCTTCCATGATTTCTATTATGATGAGAAACAGCTAAAAGTTTAAATATGCTGATTATCTCTGTATTCATTACCTTTCATTATACATATGAGTAATTTTTAAAGCATATATTGTTATGTATTAGCTTTTGATGATGAGTTCTGTGACCAAGGAAAGTCTACAAGTTTGTGTTAAGCCTGAAGGAAAAATGTTAATAAAATCTTTAAAATGGTCATTTTATGCAGCATGCTATATAATTAGGGCATCCAAGGAAGTCTGCTTTAATTTCTAGTTTGGTTAATAACAGTCAGAAATGAAAAGGCTATAGAGGGGCCAAGATTTTATTTCTGATTCTACTGGTGCACTATTTGCATGACAAGTTTTCATTAATTTCATTGTGGCAAGCTCTGTGGGAAGAGTACTTTGTTACTATACATAACTAAGAAGTTACATCCTATTGGCTTTTAAGACTTTGCAAATACTTTGATGTGCTCTGTGACACTGTCTAAATTTAAAACACTAAATGGACACACTTTTCATAGTTCAAGAGGAGAATTCCCAAAACTAGAGAGAGGAGGTAAGTTAACTAATGTCATGTCACTGGTAATGACTAGCATTTATATCAATTAATTATGATAAAAATAAATTTGACTTTGAAACCTTCAAACAGTGGAGAAGAGATAGAGATATGTCTAATATAAGAAAAGAACACAAAATGATGGAAATTATACATACATACACAGATGTGCACACACACATAATTTCATGGACTGGGGAGGAATGTTGGAAAGCTAGAGAAAAAAAAATAAGGAATTTTGCAGGACCACTAGTGTCAATGGTCATTAGGAAGGGATGGTATTATAAATAGCTGTCAAAAGTAAAGAGTATGGAAGATCTAGGACAAAGGACTTAGAAGGATATCAAAATGAAAATAGGGATGATCAGATAGTAGAAGTAGCAGCTATTATTGATGTTTGGTGTCAGAAAAGGGCAGGGCTGAAAAATGGGTCATAGGTTCACTTCATATTATTTATTTCAGAAAACATTTATAATAACACTGTGGTTATAGGTATAACTAATTTCTTTTTTAATAGTATTTTATTTTTTAATTACATGTAAAGATAGTTTTCAACTTCCATTTTTCTAAGATTTTGAGTTCCAAATTTTTCTTCCTCCCTCCCTCCCTCCCTGAGAAGGCAATCTGATGTAGGTTTTATATTACAATACTGTAAAAACATATCTCCATATTAGTTATGTTGTGAAAGAAGAAACAGAACAAAAGGGGGAAAAACAGAAAAAAAACAGAAAAAAAAAACATGAAAATAGTTTGCTTCGATCTCCATTTATATTCCCTAGTTCTTTATCTGGATGATGAATAGCATTTTCCATTTCATTTCATTTTGCATCAGTTCATGTAAGTCTTTCCAGGTTTTTCTGAAATCTGCTTGCTCATCAATTCTTATAGCATAATAGTATAACACTGCATTCATATACCACAGTTTGTAGAGCTATTCCCCAATTGATGGGCATCCCCTCAATTTCCAATATTTTGCCACCATGAAAATGGCTACTTTAAATATTTTTGTATATGTAGTTCTTTTTTTTTGAGGGGGGAAGGCAAGGCAATAGGGTTATTTGCCCAGGGTCACACAACTAATAAGTGTGTCAAGTGTCTGAGGCTGGATTTGAACTGAGGTCCTCCTGACTCCAGAGCCAGTGATCAATTCACTGTGCCATCTAGCTGTCCCCTTTTTCCTTTTTTATGATCTCTTTGGGATATGCTAGTAGTGGTAATGCTGGATCAAAGGGTAAGCATAGTTTTATTGCCATTTGGGCATAGTTCCAAATTGCTCTCCAGAATGGTTGGATCAGTTCACAACTCCACAAATAATGCATTAGTGTCCCAATTTCCCCACATCTTCTCCAACATCTATCACTTTCCTTTTATGTGACATTAACTAATCAGACAGAAGTGAGGTATAGGATCCTCAGGGTTACTTTAATTTGATTTCTCTAATCAATAGCTATTTAGTGCATTTTTTTCATGTGACTATAGATAGTTTTAATTTCTTCATCTAAAAACTGCCTGGATAACATTAATTTCTAGCATTATTTAGTGAAGACACATTTCTCTTTGGTTACTTGAAAAGTTGTCAAAAAAAATTTAGTCAAAACAAAAGAAACAGGAAAGGTATATATATATATATATATATATATATATATATATATATATATATATATATATATATATATATATGAGATAAAACAACCAATACATAAATGATCAGTATAATAAAGAAACAAATAAAGAGGTAATCCAAAAATATTGTAAGTGTGACTTCAAGAAAGTCAGATATTGGTAGGATTTCATAGGATTTGAAGCTGAAAGGGATCTTAGAAATCATCTAGTTCAACCCTCTTTCCTCATAGAGAAGGAAAGAAAGATATAAAGTATAACATTTAGAGTCACACAGTTAGGAACTGGCAGGATCCAGAATTGAATCCTGCTCTGCTATCATATAGTGGACGCTGACCCACTTTCTCCCACTGAATGGTAAAATCTAATTTCCAGGTATGTGATTTGGAATCTGATTGTAGGATCACCAGGGGAATTCAGGTTAAAAGGTGGCCCTCGACTTGATTTATTAATGATAATCAATAACTTGGAAAATGCAACATTAGATGCTGCATAATTGATTTTATTTAGTTACTCAAAACACATGTAATTGAGGTCTCATCATAAGGGAAAAAAATTAATTCCCTCCAAGCACGTAAACATTTGTTGAATGAATGGGAAGAAATAGACATCTTTTAATGCCTAATATGTGTCTGACATTGTGTTAAACTCTACAAATATTAACTTGTTTGATTTTCTCAGTCACCCTATGAGGTAGGCACTATTATTTTCTTCTTTTTACTGATGAAGAAATGGAGAGAGACATAAGTCTTATGTCAAATTTGAACTCAGGCCTTCCTGATTCCAAGCCCCAGTGCTCTATCCATTGCATGACCTTGCTGTCCCACAAAATAATTCCCTCCATTATTATTCTTGAATATCCAAATTATTTGGGGCACTCCACAAATTAACACAGATGTGAAGAAACATGGTCCAAGGACTAGAGGGCTGGACTCAGTATCAAAAAGACCTGTGTTCAAGCTCACTTCTGATAATACCTGTGTGATTCTGAGGTGACAAACTTTCTGAGCCTCAGTTGGACCAGATGGTACCTAAAGTCCCTTTTAGCTATAAATCTATGATCCTCTGGTATAGCCTGAATTCTGTTTACCAATTACTTCCTACATTTTACCATAGAAAATATTTTTCCCTCCACATATTCAGAACACAATACAGTCCTAATGAATAAGTATAATGGCTTCTAAGATGTCACTCATGGACAAAACAATTTACCAAATAAAATTGAAAGAAGACATTTAAGAGTACTACTCTTTCATAGTAGATAAGGGTAGCTGAGAAAGGTCCATTGATCATTTTCAGTAGAAAGTATAAAATATTAACATGTTAGGTTGGTATAAAAGGAACATCAAGCCTTCAGAGTTTTGTGGTCAATCCTAGGTTTGTTAATAAAACCACTGCTCTATTCTGCATAATGGATTTTTCCAGCCTGTTCTGAATAATCAAAGAAGGCCCCTACTGAGAGGAATTAATGTAATGGAAGTCCTGACTAAAGAAACCACAGAACATGTGCTTTAAATTTCTCAAATAAATTAGCTCATCAGGTAGTCTCACTTGTCAGATGTTATTTTAATCTGATTATTTTCTGACTTCAACAGCCAGTTGAAAGCAAAGTCTCAAAGAAAAAGGACAAAGGATAGGTTAATTTGGATGAGATATCTGATGGGGAAAGAGGAACTGAAGGACAGGTGGATTGCTTGGTCTAAATAATGATAGTATCACCCAGTAAGATAGACTTCAGTGGAGGAAAAGGGAAAGGGTCCTGCAAGGTGACATAAGAGCTTTGGCCCCTGATGGGATGATGCTGGAATGTCATGAAGAGGGGATGGATTACTGAGAAAGAAGATTGCAGACCCTAAGTAGAAGCTATCTTATTTTATAGTTTAGTCTTGAACTCTCTCTGTCATTTAACTTTTGTCTGATAAGTATCCTATATACCTTAAATAATTTTTTGTTAAGGAGATAATGGTTATAATGTGCTTATGGTATAAGAAATAAATTGGATCCCTCCAACACTCAAAATTGAAAGTATGTAACAATATATGATGATAATAGCTAAAATGTGGTATTTGTAGAAAATTAAATAGCTGTAGATAATAGAAAAATCCTTTATGTGTTTTGATTACTGAGAAATGACAGTTTTTGATAAATAGTGAAATTAGATGATCATTACTAGGTTTATTTGTTGTTTACCAACTTTTAGGTTTTCATGAACAGTAATGGCCTTTTACAAAATAAACCCTGTTCAATGGCTTAATGGGAAGGAGAGAAAAGGAAACTTGGGTCAGATTCAACATTACTCTTCATGCTTTTTTTAAACAGAAAACAATCTACAACCCCTTTTCTTTTTATCATATGTCACAGAAATTCATATACAGTCATGAGGTATCTATTTTATCCTGACCCAGTCATGTCTAATATAGCTCTAAGCTAAAAAAAAAACTTCTCTCTCTATCCAATACAAATGGGCCCACCAGGAAAATCTTTAGAGGCCCTCCTTTGAAGGCTTCAACCTTGCAAATATGCAACTCTAGAATGTTAGTCATTTGTTCACATTAGAAGAAAACAACAGAGGATCCTGAACCAGGGCAAATTCTAAAGAAAAAGCAGCCCTAGGAAACAGAAAGTTATTTTGCTTTCATAAGATAATACCACTATTTGTTGTTCTGGATCTGGTATTCTATCAATGTAGGGAGCTTCTAGGTGAACATAAATAAATTAAAAATAAAAATAAAAACTTCCCTTTACCAAAGCAAGCTAACAATTATTCTGCAGCTTAGACTCAGTTATCTGGGGATTTAAGGAGTTAAAGGACTTGCTCCCAGTCACATAGAAAGCAGATGTCAGAAAGAGGCTGGAGCTGACATCATCACTTCCTGATTTAGGACTGTTCCCTATCCACTATGCCAAGCTGCTTTTCAATATTATGAATAATTATAATAGCATAGCAAGGTGGCACTAGGGCACCCAGCCTGGAAGCAGGAAGACTCATCACCCTGAGTTCAAATCAGGCCTCAGACACTTGCTAGCTGTGTGACCCTGTGCAAATCACTTCACCATGTTTGCCTCAGTTTCCTCATTTGTAAAATGAGCTGGAGAAGGAAAATGGTAAACCACTTTAGTATCTTTGCCAAGAAAACTCCAAATGGGGTCATGAAGAAATTAGAAGCAACTATATAACAACAATGAATAACGATGCAACAATATTGCATTCATATGGTTTCAGGGCTACAAAGAACTTCACATCTCTTATTAGATCTTTTAAAGACTCAGCCCCTCAGGGAATGGATTATGCCATTTTGTATCTTTGTATAGGGTCAGCTAAGTAGTGCTGTGAATAGGACTTTGGGTGGGGTAGAGGAAGGCCTGAGTTCAAATCTAAGCAATATACTTACTCAGCGGTATGTGTATGATGTTGGGCAAGTCACATGACCTCTGCCCCATTTTTTTTCAACTGCAAAATGGAGATAATAATAGCACCTACCTTCCAGGATAATTGTAGGGATCAAATGAGGTGAGAGTTGCAAAATGTTTAGCCTGGGCATCTGGCACAAAGTAGGTGCTATACAAATCTAGCTACTCCTACAGTTATTATGAATAACTATTATATCCCTAGGGTTTTTTAAGCATTTAATTGAGCCCTGCGAAATAAGTAAATTAAAACTCAACCAATATACATGAAGGGCAGCTTATGGAGAAAATTATACTAGATGCTAGAGGAAATACAAAATTTAGAGAAGATATGTCCCTTCTCTATAACCCCTTGCCCTTTAAAAAGTTTTATAGAGAATATAACCCAAGCACGGGATGGTTTAAATGACCTGCCCAAGGTCACGTAACTTATAAATATCAATACATCTTAAATTCAGGTCTTTGGATTAATTTTTATATAAAGCAGTTATGGTTTTTACAAATATTGACAAAGCTTGATTTTAGTAAAAAAAAAACATTAAACTTGTTAAAATAAAATTCAGATGATTCTGATATCTTTTTAAAATACTTTATAAAGCAAAAAGAAGCTCAACTTAATGAAATGATAAGAAAAAAGAACAAACAAAACTTTTCAACTGGGAAATTTTCAAGAGATATATAAACCTTAGCTATGAATTCATAGATCATTAGAAGCTGATTTTAGTCAAAGAAAAAAAATATTTAAGAAAGATTTCTTTATTACTATTTAAACACTGATAATCTTCTTAACTTTTCCATCTGTTTTCCTAGACTTTGGTCTGAAACTCAGCGGTAAGTCTCAGATGATGTGGCAAGAAAACATATCAAACTTCTGCATATGCATTCACTGGAGAGCAACTCATTTCTAAGGGCAGCAGGAAAAGCACCCACTATAGGTAGCTTGCCAAGTATTGGGATTAGTGTAGAATAGCTGTTATGCTTACCTAATGATGAATATTTGTTTTTAGGCTAGAAAACAGGTTTTAAATATGCCTGGTGGATCTGAATTAACTCCCTGTTCTTCCCTACCCTGGCTTTTCCTTCAAATGAAAAACCAGATTTCATAAACACTGTATGATCATTCCAGATTTGCAGATGCCCCCCTGCATTCCCTAAGGAAGAAACATGCAAGGCTCTAAACTAGCTTGGGCATTCCCATCATTTTGTACAGAAAGATTATTCTATTGAAAAAGATATCCAAGGGCCCCGAATTGTATTTCAATGAAAAGAAATGTTAAATTTACATTCTCCTTTTCTCCTCTATGATTCTTTCAATCTCTTTCTCCTTCATTCTCTCCCTTTTCCCCTTTTCATGTTTCTCTTCTTCCTATCCCTCTTCATTTTCTTCCTCTCCATTTTACTCTCCTTTTCTCCCTTTCTTCTCTTTTATTTTTCCTTTTTTCTCTCCCTTTTCATCTTCTGTATTGTTTCACTTACCTCTCTTCCCCTCTCTCTCCCTTTCATTCCCCTCTTTCTCTCCATCACTTCCCCCTTTTTTTCTTTCTCTTTCCTCTCTCCTTCTCTTTGCCTATTTTCTCTTTCCCTACTCCCTATCTCTTTTCTCTCCCTATTTCATTTCCCTTCTCTTTATTCCTTTTCCTCTTCCTTTCTATCTTCCCACTTAAAAATACAAGGGGGTACATCTGAACATTCTATCAATACATTCAAAATTGAGACATACATAAACATTGTCTCAGTGGGACTCAGTAGCAGAAACACCAAGAAGGATTAGCTTTCTTTTGTTAGCAAAGGAACTGAGTTTCAGTATAATGCTTTAACATCGGCATTAAGAAATATTTAAAGTTGGATGGGAGACCTGGTTTTGATATTTCCTTTAGCTGTAAGTGGAACACATTTAGAGAATATCATTATAGTTTCATTATAGCAATTTTGAGCTTTGTGATTAACTGGGTGGGAGCCGAGTCATAAAACTCTTCAAAGGCATTGAAGAAACTTTGGATTAACTGCACTGACCGAAGCAATTGCTTCAGCTCTGTATTTTTGGTCCTTTGAAAGCAACTGTTCCTTGAATGCTAAAAGGTCTATAAGTAGAACCTAACCAGAAGGTTCATTTTTCTTTTTACTGATTCTGATTTAGACACTCAGAGTGCAATAAATGTCTTTTTTTCCTACTTGAAGTACTCAATCAAATTATACTCAAATAAATTCTAAGGTTGTTTTACTTTGAAGTTGAGTGTATGGTATAGTATGGTATAGTTTAAGGAGTTTGAATTTAATGTTTTTTCTTTCTGAAAGGCATTGCTAAAATGCACTCCAAGTTTAGATTCTTGTATCGTGGAGAGTTTGAGAGGATGAGGGCTTGGAGGGTACGGTAGGTGGGCAAATTTCATTCCCTGGACTAGTTCAAGTCCATTACCTTTGGCTGGCCTGACCGCTACATTCTTTATTTTAAGTGTATGTTTTGAATGGTAAAAGGGAGCCAAGTAAATGTTTATTGAGTTAAGATTTCAGGCTGACCATCTTTGGTTCTCCTCTTGTAATTTTGCATATAGTAGAAGAGAAACTTATCAGGACCTGAAAATCAATGGGCTTTTTTCTAGCTAATGCCAATTATGTCAGAGTAAACCTGAAAATCTCTAGTATTTGTACAGACTTTTAAAGTTGGCAAAGTGCTTTATTATGTCATCTCATTTGCTTTATTAATATGTGTAGAGGGGAAAATAGTCATGTCTCATCCTAAAATTATTTTAACTCAAATAAAATTATTGAAATTACTAATGTGAAATCTATTCTATCTTTATGATAGTAATCATTCTACTAGTTTTGCTGACCAATGGGCTCATCTGCTCTGACTCTCTCATTCACATATTTCCATGCCACTGAAACTTGACTCAAAGGAACTAAGAGAACCCCAACAAGTCCTATTATTATTCATTCAGCTTTTTTATTCATTTTTATTATATTTATTTATATTATTATTTTATTCATTTTATTTTACTTATTTTATTTTATTCATTCAAATTAGAGCCTAATTAAATCAAGTCTTTGTGGACTCTGGAGATTCACTATAGTTGTGGGTGCTCAAACCACATTTCCCTGATTTGTAGAATATCTGAGTTGAAAAGCATCTTCCAGGTCATCCAGTTAAATCTTTCATTCAATGGATGAGAATTCAAAGGCTTAGAAAGGGGAAATTATTTATCCAAGGTCACCCAGCAAATCATTGGTGCATCCTAGCCTAGAATGTCTTTCTTTTTATTCCTAGCAAAGATAACTGGGACCATGGAGCCAGATGATTTATATTCAAATCCTGCCTCCTGCACCTACTGTCTGTGTCACAAACAAGTGGTGTGACCTTATACAAGTAGTGTAACCTCTCTAAGCCTTGGTTTCCTGTTCCTTATCTCAAAAATGAAGGAGATGATGCATACCCTTTGACCTAGCAATACCACTACCAGGTCTGCATCCCCAAAGACATATATTTGTATGCATATATGTATACACACACACACACACACACATATATACATACACACATATATACACACGCATATATACAGGTACATACAAATATATACATACACATTTGCACATATATACATACATGTGTACATATATATACACATATACATGCACTTATACATGCATGCGCACATATATGTATCATATGACATATGTTGACAAAAATATTTACAGTAGCTCTTTTCCAGGTGCAGAGAAATAGAAATTGAGGGGATGCCCATCAGTCGGGGAATGGCTAAACAAATTGTGATTTGTAATTATGATGGAATACTATTGTACTATAAGAAATGATGAGCAGGATGGTGCAAAGTGATATGTACCGTGGACAAAGAAGCAGCAATGTTGTAAGATGATCACCTGTGAATGACTTAGCTATTCTCAGCAATACAATGACTCAAGGCAACTCTGAAAGTGTTATGATGAAAAATGCTATCCATCCCCAGAGATGTCCGAATACAGATTGAAGCACACTTTCTTTAAACTTTCTTTATTTTTCTTGATTTTTTGTCTGTTTTCTTTCACAACATTACTATTATGGAAATATTTTGCATGACTGAACATATATAAGCTATACTGAATTGCTTGCTTTTTTAATGGGGGGAGGGGTAGAGGAGAAAGAGAATTTGGAACTTGAAATTTAAAAAATGAATGTTAAAATTGTTTTTACACATAACTGGGAAAAATAAAATAGGAAATGAAAAAATAATTGAATAATAAGATTATCAAGGGACCATATAAAATTTTTTAAAAATGAAGGGGTTAGAATAGCTGACTTTTGAAGTTTCTTTAGATTTCTAGATCTATGATCCTATGAGTCTGATTGTTTGTAATTTCCATTATATTTCACCATATTCCCCCTCAATCTAGTTCCTCACAATAATTTCATGAATCTTACAGATTGGGCCTTATACATTTCTGTAAGAACAATACGAGGGACAGTTAGGTGGCACAGTGGATAGAACAACGGCCCCGAAGTCAGGAGGACCTGAGTTCAAATCCAGCCTCTGACCAGACACTTGACACTTAATAGTTGTGTGACTCTGGACAAGTCACTTAACCCCAATTGTCTCACCAAAAAAAAAAAAAAAAAACCAAAACCAATTATGAAGAATCATTTTAATTAATCTTCAAACAAACTTTGCAATCTGACAGTGGTCTGTTGAATGACACGATGTTCTGACTATCACAGCAACTTACATGTGAGCCCACAGCCTCACTAGAATTAGGCTGAATTAGGAGATGGGAAAGCAGAAGCAACTTGTTAACATACAGACATATTCAAGAAGGACAAAGGAGGTTCATGCATGAAATATCAAAAAACTTAAAGTATTTTAGACTGCAGAATGCACCAGACAAATAATAGGAACTAACTACTGGCAGCCTGTCTTGAGAACCTGTGCTGATCACTCTTGTCTAAATCTCAGCTCCATTCTTGTGTTTGCAAACTTCTATCTTAACTTAAATGCAATTTCTTGCATTTTGGCACTGCAAACCCTGGCTTTTGATTTGGCCTGGCCTCTGGGTTACATCTACTTGGTTCCCTCTTTGGACCCACCTATGTTCCCATTTTTCCCTGGAGGGAAAATGGCACTCTTGTTTACTAATCTTATAACTCTATGGTATGACTAAAGTCATTATTAAATTAAACAAAAATTACAGGGATGATCATTTTTAGAGCAAGCCCTTTCTATTTCTTCAGTTAAGCAATCAATAAACATTTAATCAGGTCTAGTATATATCAGGAACTGTATTTCAATATGCAGCCACGTTTACTATTAAATAGCAAGGTAGAATCACTAACGATGATATCCAATCCAAGAACACAATTCAGTCTACCACACTAATTGCTATAGGATGACTTTTGCTGATATCTGTCTTCTCCATATATCCTCTCCAGGGGACAGAAAAGTAGCCACTGTATACTTAGTTGAAATGAGACAGTTTCAAATAGCCTCTGATTCCTCTTCATTTCCATGTAGGATTTTATGAGTTATTTCAAAGAGGTGGTAGGGAAGCCTACCGCCCCACCAAAAAAAAAAGGAAAATTAAGATTTTGTCCTACTAAGGAGTTCTTTGATAGTTCATCTAAGAGATATGTACAACTTTCAACTTTTCATGGGGAGTTCTCTGCCTCCATTTCCCCAAAATCTAAGTAAATGATCTCTCTTTTAGTAAATGGGGTAATGGGGAGGAATTAGAACACACAGAATGGCCTGTTCTAATTCATTATACAAATGACTGCCAAATGAATCTTCCTAAAATATGACTGTGATTGCATTGTTCCCTTGTTTAAAAGATTCCTCTTTCCCACAGAATAAAGATAAACCTGGTCTTCCCCAGGATATCCCTAAATTATATTGATTGCCTCAGCCCTCTCCCACATGCCCTGTACTTCAGCAAAATTTGATATTTCACTGAAATACAAATGTGCCTTATGACTTTTCTTCCTGTTAGAAGGCCTTCTTCTTTCAATTCTGCTTGAAAAAGCTTCCAGAGCCTTAAGCTATTATTCAAATTCCATCTTCTGCATCGAGAAAGATATTGGCTCTCATTCTTCAGAAACCTCATAGAGTTTTGTCTATACCCAACACATCACTTCCCATGTCATTTGTACAATAGTTATTTGGGTCCCTACTGTATCATCCAACTACATACAGTACAAATTCTTGGGAGCAGAGTTTCTATCTTACTCACCATTATAGCCCCTGCAGCATCTAGCAAAATTGCTTTAAGTCTGCTAATTAACAAGTATGTTCCAGGAACTATGATAGGCCTTGGGAATACAAGAATAATCTTCATTTCTGATGAGATTACCTTATAATGGGGAAGATAAGTATACAAAAAAAACCCTATAAATCATGAAAATATACAATGAATAAATAGAAACACAAAATTGCTAAATATGGGTCAATTTGGAAGATTGTACCTTAGCCATTGGAGGAATCAGACAAAGTTTCATGAAGTAGATGGTGCTGTGATTTCACCTTAAAGGAGGGGAAGTATTGAGGATAGCTAATAGAATGGCAGAGAGATGGGAGATGGAGTATGAGAAAGAAGATCAGCTGGGCTAGATCAGAGAGTTATAGGAGAAGCTTTGTCTGATTAGGCTACCAAGATAGGCTGGGGCCAAGGTATATAGTTTTAAAAGCTAGAGATGGGAAGTTTGAGTTTAACTTACAGTCAATAGGAAGCCACTGGAATTGACTCAGTTGTAGTCACATATTCAGATCAGTACTTAAGAAAAATTATTTTTGGGGGGGTTGCATTTAGGACAGACATAAGTGAGGAGATATTTGTGGTAATGAGACCACTTAAAAGGCAGTTATAGAAATCTGAGTGAAAAGTGATGAGGTCCTGAGTGGGAGTGGAGAGAAGGGAGGTATATGGGAGAGATGCAGTAAAGGAAGAAACAGTGAGATTTGGGAACCAATTGGATGGATATGTACAAGGTAAGCAAAAGAAGAGTCCAGGGTAATTCTGAGTTCATGAAAATAGAAAACTAGAAGCTTACTTCCCCTTTTTAGTCTTCTTTAAGTATGTTGGAGGAAAATAAATGATTGCATATCTGTCAAGGCTTGGAGTTGCAGTTTGGACAACTGTCCTCATACTTCTGGTAATCAAGAATGAATGTGATCATCAGGACCGAGTAGTCACAGAAAAAAAGAAATCATGCTTACTACAAAAATGTCATACTACATCTGACACCCTTCTCTAGGGAATTTGGGGGAAAGGGAGGTAAAATAATCACTTGAGCATAATCCTAATAACTTAAGTGGCAGATTTAGGCTCTTTAAGGCCAGGACAGACCTCTCTAGTGGGGTGGGACTGCCTAGAAAAACTTGGGTCCCATGTTAAAGGGATCTCCATCAGAACAATATATCTTCTTGTAAGAATGGAAGCAGTCCAGTCTTGTGAAGGGAAAGGAACACTAGACTTATAGTCATAATACCTACATGTAAATTGTGGCTTTGCTAATTATTAATTGTGTAAAATTGGACATGTCACTTCAATTCCTTGGGCCTTTGTTTCCTTCTGTGAAATCAGCAAGTAGGACTAAATGATCTCTAATACCCTTTCTAGCTCTAAATCTTATGATCCTAAGATCCCATCTGTCACCTTCAACCTTTTCATAACTCCTACATATCTTGCCATCATCCCATAACAATAACTAATACAAGCTATAATTTCAATCATATTTTAGCGTTTGCATAACATGCATTATCTCATTTGATCCTCACAAGAACCTTGAAAGGGACGTGCTATTATTACCCCTGTTTTAGAGATTAGGAAAAAAGAGTGGGAGAAGTTAAGTGACTTGCCCAGAGTCACAAGTGTCCTGAGTCAGGATTTCAATTAGAGTCTCACTATACTAAGCCACCTAGCTGCTATATCCCATCCAGTTCTGACCCAGCTTGCTGACCATGCCATTGTCTGTTCTGTCATCTGGCCTCAGTTCCTGCCTTTGATGGTGGATCTCTACTCCATAACTTTTAAAACTATTCTTGGTTTCTTTCTGACCTCTTATAACCCTGCCCTAATTCACTTGACTTTCTTCCAAACCATTGCGCTATTTTCTGAAAATAAATTCCACCCTCCCAAGATGATTTGTTAACATTGAGGATGTTCAAATTAATCTCTCATTGTTCTTCAAGGAAGTTCCCAATTACTCCTTCATATAATATCTGATTTGGCTGTTTAACAATCAGTCTTATTACCTCATTGTCACACTTCATACTATGCAGTTATTCACCATCAGCAGGTACCCTGTGTGGTAGGCAGCTAGGTGGTACAACAGATGGATTGCCAAGTCTAAAGTCAGAGGCATCCTGAGTTCAAATTTAGCCTTACAAACCCTGGGCAAGTTACTTAACCTTGTTTGCCTGAGTTTCTCATCTGTAAAGATGAACTGGAGAATGAAATGGCAAACCACTCTAGTATCTTTGCCAAGAAAATGCCAAATGAGGTCATGACAAATAGGACATGACTGAAAAAAACTAAATAACAATAACAAAGGAATCTTATATTGCTTCATAGAAAGAAAAGGATTATGGTGTTTAAAATCTGACTTTCCCTGCCAGGCCCTTCCAGATTAAACTGCAAACTCTGCTAAAAATGAAGGTCTTTCCTAAATTTCATATCTCCTCAGTAGTTTGCACGACTTCATGCAAACAGCAATCACTAAATATTTGTTGAACTGAGCTGAATTCTATTCCTTTAAAATTTGAGAGTCCTCTATTATTTTCAACCCCTACAGCAGTGGCCTAAAAGGAAGAAAGCCTTTAAATACTTTTCAAGTGAGACTTTCAAGTAAAATTAATAAAAGCTAACCATATTTTCCTCACTGATGTGTAAAGAAGTCAATTTTTCAATTTAAGAAAATATATTTGAATGGCAAAGTTTCAGTTTTCTCTGACTTCCAACACAGTGAGTTACATTTAATCTTGTTTAAGATAACTGCTTAGACTACGACACACCAGATCCCCTTTCCCTTGCTAATTAAATCAATAATAGCACATTTACATTTTTTCTCCCTTTTCATGCTGAACTTTTTTTGGGGGAAAAATTCCAACTAAACTTTCCTTCCTCTTGTTGTCCTAACAGTATATTTTGCAAAACTTAGCAAATGCAGCTGCTCATTTATTTTTCAAGCCTCTGATGCAGAAATGGTTCAAAGGGATAAATTATAGGCAGAATTCTAATTTCACTATTTGCAAAGTACCACTGTTTTGCCAAAACTGATTGAACTTCAAAGCTTGCCTAGAACACCATACATAATTTATTTTAAAGGGAAAAACACAATAAAATTCAGAGTGGTGCTGGAACAATGGCCTTTAAAAAAAATAAACAAAGCGAACTATAGTGACATGCAAAGTCTTTGCCAAAAAAGGAATAAAGTTTTCAGCTGGCAAAACTAACTCCAGTTTTCTAAATCTGATCAGCAGCATTCCCTCTTACTGGTTAATGCTATTCAGCCTTCCTTTCCCACTATCAACAAGCATAGATCTGAAGTCTAAATTTCGCTGCTTCCATTCTGCTTTTTAAGCTATGCATTTAATTGCTGCCTAATCATATATTCCAGTCACAGACTTTTAATTGGTTTTTGACCTACATACCATCATGGGTTGATTAACAATTCTCTAATCAAGGTTGCAAAGCAGTCTTGTGTGTGTTCAATAATTCAGAGCTACGCCTGGGAAATGTCCTGGGGCTCATGGTGCTGTTGGCATTTAGTGGATGCTGTAAGGACCCAGAATACTTTTTGTCCTGAACAGACTTACATTCCTTGATGAAAAGCCACCAAGGTTTCTTATAACATTGTTTTCTCCACAAAACAAAGCAAAACATCAACAAAGCTATTTATGTGTATGAATAGTTAACTAGAAAAGAGACCTTGTTTTGCCTGCTAACAGCAATATTTGCATTGTGTTGCAAATATGGATGCAACCTTGGGTAAATCAATTAGCTTCTTTGAGTCTCAGTTTGCTTATCAGTAAAATGGGAATAAAAATGTATATATTAAATTCCTAATTGTGTATCTGTCAGGAAAATTATTCCTGAAAATTAAAGCTCTGCATACATATGAAATCTTACTATTTGTACAAATTCCTTTAAAACAGATTGAGTACAACTCACAGAGTTAATGCTGGCTACACAAATAGCATTTAAAAACCATTGGAACTAGAGTTCTTTTGTTTTGAGGTTATAAACCTCAGGTAATCTGGTAAAAACAATAATAACAACAAAAATATGACTCTCATAGAATAATGTTTTAAAGTATATTGAAAAACAAAAAAAATATACCTAATTAAAAAAGATAAGGAAGGAAAGTACATCTTACTAAAAGTTCCGATCATCAATGAAGCAATACAAATACTAAGCATATATACACCAACTGGTATACCATCAAAATTCTTAAAGGAGAAGTTAAGTTACAGGAAGAAACAGATGACAAAACTATATTAATGGGAGAACCTCAATTGTCCCCTCTTAGAACTCAATAAATCCAACCAAAAATAAGAAAGACATTAAGGAGGTAACTAGAATATTAGTAAAATTAGGTATGACACACCTTTGATATAATTTAGACATATAAGGTGACACCATAGGCAAATTAGAAGAGCAAGAAATGGTCTACCTGTGAGATCTTCAGGGGAGAATTCATGAGCAAACAAGAGATAAAGAGTGCTACAAAATATAATGTAGATAATTTTGATTATATTAAATTAAAAAGTTTTTATACAAACAAAACCAATGCAACCTAGACTAGAAAGGAAACAAAAAGATGGAAAACAATTTTTATAGCAAGTGTCTTTGATAAAGGCCTCATTTCTCAAATATATAGAGAACTGAGTCAAATTTATAAGAATACAAGTCATTTTCTGATTGGTAAATGGTCAAAGAATATGAACAGGCAGGTTTCAGATGAAGGAATCAAAGTTACCTATAAGATATGAAGAAATGCTCTAAGGCACTTTTGATTAGACAAATGCAAGTTAAAACAACTCTGAGGTACCATCACATACCTATTAGATTGGCTAATATTACAGAAAAGGAAAATGATAAATGCTGAAGATGTGGGAAAACTGTGACACTAATGAACTGTTGGTGGAGTTGTGAACTAATCCAACCATTCTGAAGAACAATGTGGAACTATGCCCAAAGATTTATAAAATTGTGCATACCCTTTGATCTAGCATTGCCACTTCTAGCATATCCCAAAGAGATCATAAAAAAAGGAAAAGGGGGCAGCCAAGTAGCACAGTGAACGGAGAACCAGCCTTGGAGTAAGGAGGACCTCAGTTCAAATCTGACCTCAAACACTTGACACATTTACTAGCTGTGTGACCTTGGACAAGTTAACCCCAAATGCCTTGTCTTCTCCCCTCAAAAAACAAAAACAAAAACAACCAAAAATTGGAAAAGGACCTACATAGGCAAAAGATATTAATACCAGCCCATTTTGTGGTGATGAAATATTGGAAATTGAGGGGATGCCCATCAATGGGGGAACGGCTCAACAAGCTGTGGTATATGAATGTAATGGAATACTACTGTGCAATAAGAAATGATGAACAGGCAGATTTCAAAAAAACCTGGAAAGACTTGTATGAACTAATGCAAAGAGAAGTGAGCAGAACCAGTAGATATTATACATAGTATCAGCAACATTGTGTAATGATTAACCATGAATGACTCAGTTTTTCTCAGCAACACAATGAACCAAGACAATTCCAAAGGACTCATGAAGGAAAATGCTATCGAAATCCAGATAAAGAACTGATCGCCTCTGAATGCAGATTGGAGCACATTTTTTTACTTTATTCTTTCTTGTGTTTTTTTTTTCCTTTTGATATGTCTGTTCTTTTATAAGTGTGACTGATATAGAAATATTTTTATAAGATAGCACATGTGTAAACTATATCAAACTGCCTACCATTTTCAGAAAAGGGGGATCGAGGGAGAAAATTTGGAACTCAAAATCTTGTAAAAATTAATGCTAAATTTTTTCTTGGGGGCAGAGCCAAGATGGTGGAGTAAAAGCATGGACATGCTTGAGTTCTCCTCCAAACACCTTCAAGTACCTGTAAAAAAAGACTCTAAAAAAATTCTAGAGCTACAGAACCCACAAAATGACAGAGTGAAACAAATCTCCAGCCCAAGACAGCCTGAAAGATCAACAGCAGAGGACTTTACTCCAGGCTGGAAGCAGAGCACTGGGAGCAGTGTGGGCTGTACCAGCACAGACTGACTGCAGCGGGCCTGAGGGGACTGAATCACTGGCAGTTGTGGTGGTTTCTAGACTTCTCAACCCACAAATGCCAAAGACATCATAGAAGGTTAGTGGGAAAAGTCTGTGTAACCTGGGTGAAAGAAGAGCACAATCCAGTCCCAGCCCCCCAGTGGTGGAGGTGGCAGCAGCAGCATAGGCTACTCCCGGAACCCCTTCCCCCAGATAGTGGAAGGACCATGCAGCTGATTGGAGGGAGATTGCAGGGATGTCTTTGCAGGCACTGAGGCAGGATTCTCTTGCTTTGCCCTGCTTGGATCTGGGTCACAGTCCTGGGTGGGGGCCCAGGGGCAAGGAGGAGTGCTGATTTGGCAGAGTTTGTGAATGTGGTGGAAAGGGAATCCTCCTCATGGTTCTAAGGAAGAAAAGAGTGCCTTACTCACAGACCAGAGCATAGGCCAGGAAAGGAATAAACTCCTCTCCCTTTATCATACCACCTTGGAAGATCTGAAAATATACAGGTCCCTAGAAGTATGTCTGAAAACAGCTGCATAAACCCCCTGAAGCTTGGGACAGTACACCCACGCTGACCCTTACCCCAATGGAAGCAGAGTCCTATCTTTAAAAAATTCTCTCGACATGTAACTGAGGAAAAATAAATGACTATTTTAAAAAATTAAAAGATTAAAAATAAATAAAATAACTAAGCAATAAAAAACTAAGTACACTAAATAAAGCACACAGTATTACAAAGGAAATAAGAGATATTGAAATGCAGTTATTAAAAACAAATTCACAGGTTAAGATCTGCTGCATTAGAAGTTGCTTGGATTTTGACATTTCATATACATAATCAAAAGTGTTTGTTAAAACGTTAAATTTCAGATGAGCTAATTTATATCTCTCAGTAAGTTCTTCATCATAAGTAACAAATACATATATTTTAAAGTGAGATGTGAGTCTAATTTATATGGTGATCTAGCTTTAATATGCTCTGCTAAATCTGCAATAGTAAAACATTTTATAAAGAAAAAAAGATATAACTAGCCTTATTTGTCTTTTAAATGCAAGGCCTACTAATTCACTTTCTCAAAGCAATACAGTTTATGCTAACAGCTGAAGGCTGATGTAGTTTACATAGTTTACTCTCCACAATTTGTGTGGCCTTGTATTTTTAAATGTACATTTTGTTGCATTTTCCACTCCCGTGTGCTACATTAAGTTTGTATTTAAAAGTAAATGTATTTCAGTAAGACTTCTGGTTTCTAAACAGATATTTTAGGTGAATGTTTTCTGATAAAAATTAGTAAAGTACAAGAATCTCATGCTTTCCAAAACAAAAGTTTTCAGGCTTTTTGCCAGAAAATGCCAGTAGAACAAAGACATCATAAGTTTTAGTTCTTGGTGAGAGAAGAAAGGAGAAAGGAAAGAGTGAGATGAAGGATATCCTGCACATCTGAGGACAGCTGAGGGCAACTACTCGTTGCTTTGGATGAGAGGATGGGCACAATCTGCTAATTGCAGACAAATGCACCTGAAGCCTGTGGAGAGTGGAGGAAACATCTGGAGAAAAGGTGAGAAAAACTTCTTTGAATAAGGCCTCTGTTATGAAGCTCCAATGACTGAGCCCAGTAGAGTGAAGAGGTGTAATAAATAGAGCAAGAGGGATAAAGAAAACAATTTTTTTTTCAAGGAACAGGAGGGGAAGGCAGTCATCCCTTCCACATCAGGGGTTAGGGAATCAGTGTCCTCAGGATCTGCAAAATCTGCATAAAATTGTTTGATCTTCCCTTCTTACCAGAGAAGTCTGATCTTTATTTATTTATTTATTTATTTATTTATTTGTTTGTTTGTTTACTTGTTTGTTTGTTTGTTTATTTTTGCTTTTATGGGATGTTTATATTACTGTAAAATTTGGGTTAAGTATTTGGTCATAACTTCTATATCATCTGCTGGCCTTTGAGTGTTGTCTGCAGCTTCCAAAAAAACTCCCCCCAAATTCCTGTTTAATTTCTTATGCTGTACTGCAATATATCAAAACCATGATGGGGAAAGTTGTGATGTGGAAGGAATAACTGTATTCTCACCTGCAGAGATTAAGCTGTGATTTGGTCAATGTAACAATTATAGAAAGATACATGGATGGATAGATGGATAGATAGATAGATAGATAGATAGATAGATAGATAGAAAGATAGATAGATAGATAGATAGACAGACATAGATAGAAAGACAGACAGATATATAGATATAGATACATAGATATATTGTTCCATATCATATCATGTCATGTTGTTTCATATCATATGAGAGTCAAATATGTCTCTTTCACTATGAAATGAAGAGATTGAATGAATGGCTCTTTATTCTGTACAAGGGAGAAAGAACAAAAGCAGTATTTCAGGGGGAAGCAAAATGAAAAAATACTATCTGAATAATAAGGAGGAAATCCTTACCTATGACATTGGGTCAAAGAGCTGAAGCACATGACAAAGGAGAAAGGAAGGAGAATGGGGCACTAAAACTCCTGAGTCATTTGAAAACTTGAGTGTCTTGGAGCAGGTGGATCTGGCCTCTTTTAAGGAAGAAAACAACTTCTCCAGCTCCTGAAAATTATGAGAATCCATAGGTACCTCTAGGAGAGAGGCTAGCAGGAAAGGTAAAAGTATAAAATAACCCACCTTAGCAGTAAGTTTCTACATGATGAGGTTGTATAGAGACAATGAGAGAAGTAGTTTGGATAACTTCAACAGGAAGAAAGCTAGACTTGTATTGAGAAGACTGACCTGTCTTATAACTTATATGAATCTGGGCAAGTCATTTAACTTCCCTAGACCCCAATTTCATCTGTAAAATAGAGGAGCTGGACTAAATATTTTACCTACCATTTAAAGGTTTGCAAAGCACAACATGAGAAATATCACCTCTTTTGATCTTCACAATAACCTCATGGAGTAGGTTCTATTTTTTAAATTAAATTTTATGTTTATTTTTAGTTTTACATCATTCATTTCCACAAGATTTTGAGTAACAAATTTCCTCCCCATCTTTCCACTACCCACCACCCCAAAACAGCAATCTCACTGTATACCCCCTCCCCCAGTCTGCTCTCTCTTATATCTTCCCCTAAACCCCCTCCAACTTTCTGTTGGTGTAGCAGCAGGCTACAAGTTCTTAGATCTGCTTTTCTAAAGGAAAGCAACTAAAAATGGGTTAACATTCTTGCTTTAATCAAACATATATCATTTACCTAGTTCAGGGGGAAAAATTCAGCACCCCAAACTTCAGAGAATAAAAATAAGTTACAAGCAGAAGTTACAAGAAGACAGAGGAACAGATCAAGAAGACAGACTTCCAACTATCTGACAATTACATCCATGCATAGTCACAGTTACCAGAGAGGGAAGCACCAAAATCTGGGTTTTCAAACCCAGGCATCTCGACGGCTGCCCAGAGTCAAATCACACAGCACTTCTCAAAGTGAGCCCCAAAACAAAATCTATAGCCTTCTCCTGGCTCAGAGAATTTCACAATCCTCTTGACCCACTGTCCAATCACACAGTACCAAGATATGGACATTCCTGAAAACCAAGCCTCCCACCACAGGCTCCAGGTGCACTTAAGCCTATCAAAGGGCCTAGGGGCAAGGAAGATCTTAAATTCCCATTCCCATAACAGTAGGACAAGATGGATCTCCATACCCCAGTGCCTGTATATCTTATTTCCCCCTTACGTGTAAAAATTAATAATAATAATAATAATACTTTTAAAAAACATTTTATTTTGAAACTTTAAATTCCAGATTCTTTCCCTTCCTCCCTCTTCACCCACCCTTACTGGGAAGATAAGCAATTCAATATAGCTTGTACTTGTGTAGTAATGCAAAACATTTCCATAGTGGATATATTGTAAAAGACTGACTATATTTCCCTCCAACCTATCCTGGCCCCCCACTTGTTCTATTCTATACTTTGACCTTGTCCCTTTTCAAAAGTGTGTCCTTCTAACTACACTCCCCCCCCCAACCTGCCCTCCCCTCTATCATCCCACCTCCCATGCCCTTTCCCCTTACTCTTCTATAGGGCAAGATACCCAATTTGTGTATGTCATTCCCTCCCTAAGTCAAATTCAATGGGAGTGAGATTGACCCATTCCCTTTTGCCTTCCTGTTCTTCCCCTTCATTTAACAGTTATCCCTTGCCTCTTCTTTATGGGATAATTTACCCCATTCTGTCTCTCCCCATGTCCTCTCATAATATTCTTCTCTCACCTCTCACTTTTACCTTTTACATATCATACCTTCCTACTCAAATGATCTTGTGCCCTCTGTCTAGGTATACCTGTAAACATATATACACAGTCTCACTTATGTATTCATACACCCATATACCCTCCTAAATAGACATATTTATATATATACATACATATATACGTATATGTATGCATATATTTATATTTATATTTATATTGCCTTCAACTATTCTCATACTGAGAAAAGTTTCATAAATTACAATTATCATTTTTCTAAATAGTTCAACTTTGATAAGTTCCTTATGATTTCTTTTCCCTGTTTAGCTTCTCATGCTTCTCTTGCTTCTTGTATTTAAATGTCAACTTTTCTATTCAATTCTGCATTTTTCACTAGGAATGCTTGAAAGTTCTCTATTTCATTAAACCACCATATTTTCCCCTGAAACATGATACTCAGTTTTGCTGGGTAGGTGATTCTTGGTTTTAATCCTAGCTCCTTTAATCTCCAGAATATCATTTTCCAAGCCCTTTGATCCCTCAATGTAGAAGCTACTAGATCCTGTGTTATCCTGATTGTGTTTCCACAATATTTGCATTGTTCCTTCTTTGCTGCTTGTAATATTTTTTCTTGATCTGGGAACTCTAGAACCTGGCTATGATATTCGTAGGAGATTTCTTTTTGGGATCTTTTTTTTCTAGGGGTGACCAGTGAATTCTTTCAAGTTATATTTTGCCCTCTGGCTCTAAAATATCAGGGCAATTTCCCTTGAGAATTTCTTGAAGGATGATTTATAGGTTCTTTTTTTGATCATGGCTTTCAGTTAGTCCAAGAATTTTTTAAATTATCTCTCCTGGATCTATTTTCCAGGTCAGTGGTTTTTCCACTGAGATATTTCACATTGCCTTCTGTTCTTTCATTTGTTTGGATCTGCTTAATAATATCTTGATTTCTCATAAAGTCATTAGCTTCCATTTGTTCCAATTTAATTCTGAAAGAATTATTCTCTTCAGTGAGGTTTTGAAATTCTTTTTCCATCTGGCAAATTCAGCTTTTTAAAGGCCTTCTCCTCATTGTCTTTTTGGGCCTCTTTTACCATTTGAGTTAGTCTTTTTTTTTTTTTGCTTTTTGGAGGGCAATTGGGGTTAAGTAACTTGCCCAAGGCCAAACGGCTAAGTTTTTTTTTTTGTTTTTTTTTTTTTATTTGTGTGTGCATTAAGTGTCTGAGGCTGGATCTGAACACAGGTCTTTCTGACTCCAGGGCCGACACTCTACTCACTGCACCACCTAGCTGCCCCCGAGTTAGTCTATTTTTTAAGGTGTTATTTTCTTCAGTATTATTTTGGGTCTCCTTTAGTAGGATGTTAGCTCGCTTTTCATGATTTTCTTGCATTATTCTCATTTCTCTTCCCAATTTTTCCTCCGCTTCTTACTTGATTTTCAAAATCTTTCTTGAGCTGCTCCATGGCCTGTAACCAGTTCATATTTTTCTTGGAAGCTTTTGGTGCAGGAGTTCTGACTTTGTTGTCTTCCTCCCATTCCATGCTTTGATCCCCCTTTTTCCCCAAAAAAGTAATCTAAAGTTGGATTGCTTTGCTTGTTTTGTTTCCTTTGCTTGCTCCTGTTGCCAGTCACTTACTTGACTTTGGAGCTCTTTGCCACAGTAGAACTCTGCTTCCAGAGGGGTGAACTTTGTGCCAAATTGCTGGGGTTTTCACAGCTGCCAGAGCTGTTAGGAGGGTGCCATCTCTACAGCCCCCACAAACTCTGGCTCACTGGTCACACACCTCAGGACTACAACCCAAGACTGTGATCCAGATCCAGGCAGGTTAAAGCAAGAGCAATTACCCTCTGAATGTTTGCTTGGCCCCCCTGCAATCCCCAGGCTGGGAGCTCTGAAGCAACCATGTGGAGGCAGCTGCACAGCCACCACGCTTCTGCTACTTTTTGCCCAAGGGGCATAGGCTAGACCACACCTCCATTCCCCCAGTTCCAGCAGAGTTCTACACTGAACTTTTACTTTTTCTTTGGCATTTATGGATTGATATTTCTGAAAACTACCGCAACTGCTGGTGATCCACTCTCCAGAATTCCCTCCTGCTGCTGGTTGGGGCTGCCCTGGGGTTAAAACCATGGGCTCACATAGGCTAGGCTCCCAGCATGCTGTAAATAATCCTTCCTGATGGCCTTCCAGGCTTCCTTTAGCGGGACATTTGTTTCTCTCTGTTACTTTGTGGGTTCTGCAGCTCTAAAATTTGTTTAGAGTCATATATTATAGGTATTTGGTATGGTTATGGGGGAGTTCATAGAGTTTTCCTGCTTCTATGCTACCATCTTGGCTCCACCCCTGGTAGGATTTATTTTTAAGTCCCATGTTTTAGATGAGGAAAATGAGGCTGAGAAAGGTGGATTTACCCAGGGTGACAAAACTAGTATGCATCTGAGGCAAGATTTGAACTAAGGCATTCCTAATTTGAACTCCAATGCTCTATGCATTCTAGCTAGTATGACTTCTAAGGTCCCTTCTAGCTATAAATATTTGATCCTAAAAGAAACAATATATTAATCTGACATTAACAATAATTATCAGCATTTATATCAAACTTTAAGTTTTGTTTTATCATATATTGTCTCATTTGATCCTAACTGTACATGGGTGATACAGGTGCTACCCTCACTGATTCAGTGTTATTCTCATTTAATGAAGGAGGAAAATGTGGCCAGGAATGGTTAAGCATTGTCCTGATTCATATAGCTAATACGTGGCTGAGACAGATTTCAAACTCATATCTTCCCGACTTAAAGCCATTATATCACCTCTAGCCAAATAGTAGGCCTACATTCTTCCTAGGCATTATATGCTAGATATGATGCAGTCTCTCCTGAAAGTGATCAAATTTGATGACTAATACTTCTGGCTATTCATGTGGAAAAGGATAATACTGTTCGTAAGAATCTAGAAATAATTTATTTGGCTTAGAATATCTTTAACAAGAAATTTAAACAACTTGGGTGCAAAAATTATGTATTTATCATAGCTTTTGATTGAAGATAGATTCCAAAGAAAGACATAAGATTTAAAAATGTACAATTAGCTGTGAAAATGGTATATGAGTATGGGATTTGGACTTGTTGAACAGAACACAGATATAGAGATGACAGACTTTTCACAAGTGATAGATGAAATTCATCTAATAACCATGAGATTTGCAGAATCCACTTGTGGAGGGGAAGGTAGAAAGTCAGAATTTACCTCCACCAGATCAGATGCCACAGAGAACAGTAGATACAGAAAAAGAACAACGCCAAAAGAGAGAACAAGGATAACATATCCAAGAAGTCAATAATGTTACTTATTCCCATGGATATCAATATGCAAACATGAGGATAATATGTAATAAAATCAAAAAAGAGATCTTATTTTAAGTAAGGGAATTCTTAGGCTCCTTCATATTCCAGGGTTAATAAAATTCCATGGAGGTTAAGTGGTATAATAGTGAGGGGGTTGAGTTGATTTTAGAAATCAAAAACATAGCTCCAACTGAGGACATTTATGAACTAGAGGGTGAAAGTATGAGCAACAGCACTGGAGGAACAATCAGCAGAGGGAGATAAAATATTTTGGTTATGGTATTCTCTACAACGATTGGTCAGAAGAAGAAAATAGATGAGAGAAATAATCAGTATTGGAAAATATGGAAAGATGTGTTGCCTTCAGAGGAAATCTAATTTTAACCTGTTGGGAAAGATTATAAAAGGAAAAGATTAGAGGGAGGAGGACTTTAATGGTAGTTTCCAAATGCATTAGCAAGAATTGGGCAGAGGGGTGAAGAAACTATAAATGAGGGAAATTTTGAGATGTATCAGGAAGAAAAAATGGACAGGGATAGCATGGCACAAAATCTTAGAGAGGACACTGACAAACTAGAGTATTTATAGAGAAGGAATGCCCAGAACAGTAAGAGGATAGAAGTCAATTGAGGACACAAGGAATGATTAGCCTAAAAGGGGATGTCATTGCAATGATCAAACCAATGATCAAAATTACAGAGGTGCAGAAACAGAGGTTAAGGATAGAAACAAGAGGAATGACAGAGAAAAGATACAGTTGACAGGGAAATAGAAATAGAAAAAAAAAAGAAGCTGATTGCTGCCCAGCAGAAACCCTGAAGAGCTAAGGATCATTAAGGAGAAAGTGTCACAGAAGAGGTAATTACCAATGTCAAGTGCTGCAGCAATTCAAAGAAGATGAAAACTGAGAAAAGGCTGCTAGGTTGGTCATTGATGGCTTTCAGGAGAGAATTATCAGCATAGGTGAACAGTGGAAGTTTGTCATTGCAGTAAATCATTGAACAGGGGTTAGCCTCAGAGGCCAAGGTCATCCACTGCATCTCTGGTCATTGTCAGTCTTCTTGACTTTTGTCTTGCCACTGGTCTCCCATGATTCTGGGGAAGATAATGGGAGGAGAGATTGAGGCTGATGACTTTGCACACCTCTACCTCACTTAAATCTAATTAAAACACTAGTCAAGACAACATACTTGTGATGTCATTGGTTCTCTTCAGAACAAAGAATGAGCAACAACAAAGTCAGCAGAATGGCAGAAGAGGCTAAATTTCACAGGGTTGAGGAATATTCATTAGTTACTTTTAGAGATTCATGGAAGAACAAATGATACTATAAGAAGGTACCCAGAATACAAACGTATTCATTATGTAGTCCCAGAAAGAAGGTAAGCACCTTATGGGCCTAAATGGTGTTTCCATCACTTCTTGCCTATTGAAAATCTAGTCTTCAGAAAATAAAGAGAGCACCTACCCAGCAAAACTGAGTATCATGTTTCAGGGAAAATATGGTCATTCAATGGAATAGAGGATTTTCAAGAATTTTTGAGGAAAAAAAACAGTGGAATAGAAAATTTGACATTCAGACACAAGAAGCAAGTGATGCTTGAGAAAGTAAACAGGGAAAATAAATCATAAGGAACTTATCAAAGTTGAATTATTTATATTCCTACATGGAAAAATGATAACTATAACTGATAAAACCTTTCTCAGTATGAAAATACCTGAAAAAGGGTATATGGACCTATGAATACATATGTGAATGTGTGTATATATGTTTATAGGTATACATAGATAGAGGGCACAGGTCGAATTTAAAGGGAAGGGATGATACTTAAGGGGTGAAATTGAGAGGTGACAGAGGAACATAATGAGAGGAGATAGGGAGAGACAGAATGGGGTAAACTATCTCATGTAAAAGAGGTGAGGGAAAGTGGTGGCAGGGGAGGGGAAGAACAGGAAGGCAAAAAGGCAAAACCTTATTCTCACTGAATTTGGCTCAGGGAGAGAATGACACATACTAAATGGGATATTTCACCCTACAGGAGAGTGGGGGCAGGGGAGACATGGAGAGGGAGATGATGGAAGAGAGGACAGACTTGGGGGGAGGGAAGTTGGAAGCACCCACTTTTGAAAAGAAACAGGATCAAAGTGGGGAGTGGACCAGGTGGGAGGTGGGATAGGAGAGAGGGAAATATAGTCAGTCTCTTACAATATATCTACTATGGTAATGTTTTGCATAGCTACACATGTACAACATATACTGAATTGCTTATCTTCCCAGTAAGGGTGTGTGACAAGGGAGGAAGGGAATGAATCTGGAATTTGAAGTTTTAAAATCAAATATTTTAAAAATATATAAATACTATTATTAATACTATTTTACATATAATTGGGAGATAAGATGTGCAGGCATTGGGGCACGGGGATTCACCTTGCCTTACTGGAAAAGTTGAAGATGTTATGGGAGAAGAGATGGGAGAGAGAAGATTGGATGAGGCGATATCCTGTGGGACTGCTATTCGGGGATTGTGGGTAGAGGAAAAATGAGGGAAAAAATGTAACTCAAAATCTGATGGAAATGAATGATGTAAACCAGAAGTTAATAAATCATTTGAAAGAAGAAGATAAAGAGAGAACACCTGGTTAAGGGGGTGATAATCTAAGAAGGATATTGGATTTCCATTTTGGAGTGTAAGATAAAGAGAATGTCTGGTTCTTGGGTGGTTTTATGAGACTTCTAATGAGTTCTAGTTACAGTTTACCATTGGGAGTGGTAAAGAGAGTTCAAGAAATCTAATGGCCTGTGTTCTACATTTTCTAGAATTTGGGAAGTCAAAGGGATATACAGAGAAAAGTTAAAGGACATTGTTTTGTGTTATTTGCTGTTTGTTTTCAAGATAAGAGAAATCCAGTCACACTATAGATTTATGGGCCTGCGGAAAGAAGAGATTGAAGAAATATGAGTTAAAAGGAGCAATTAAGCATGCAATTAATGTGCTCAGGGAGACAGTAGGGGCCATAATCAGTGGTTGTAGTGGAAAAAGTTAACTATCTTTGGAAAGGAAGAAGAATGTTTTTGTTGTTTTTCTTTGATGTATATGAAAAAAATAAGCTACATAAAGGGAGAGAAATTTCAATGGTAGTGATGTAAAATTGCTAATATTTATTGTTTTGTTAAAGAATATTTGAAGTATTATGTTGAACTGTTTAAAAATGTTACGATATTCATTCTTATTTGATACCATACGACACTGAGCAGATATAATGTCATCACTTTTTCTGTTGATATTTAGAACTACACAGATTCTAGATTCTTTGCTGGCTTAAAGATTTTCATAGTATTGGTTATCTAGTTGTTATTGGACATATCCCTAACCAGAACTTTTTCTTCTTCTTGGCAAACTGGGTGAGTGCCTAGCAGATAATATTTTTAATGTTAACCAAAAAAAAAAAATGCAGCTCCTAATACTTTTATGACATTAACACCCCTTCCCCAGGCCATAGTTTGGCTTACACATGTTTTCTGGGCTTTACAGATATGTAATATGTCAAAAAGGAAGGTATAAGAAAAGGAGAGAAAAAAGAAGGTAAGAGAAGGGACTATAGACCACTATATAATGAAGCACAACCCCATTAAAATGAGGTCAAAGGGTTTCTGGGAGATTTAGGAAGTAACAAGGTTAATAAAGAATAGATTAGAGAGCACAGGTAGATGGGAGACACTTTGGGGGAATAAAAAAATCTACTTGAGCATATATATGAAGCTGTTCAGAAAGATTTAAATTCTCCTGCATCCCATGTTCCATAGCTTCCTTGACTGTGACACTTAATTAAAAAACAATTTTAAGCAAAATTCCTTGAGGCTGCTAGGGCTCATACAGCATGAATCTTTGTGGTTATTTTTGAAGCATTTTCTTTCTTAGGAGAAGTGGGATGGTGGGAGGAGGGCTACGGGGGTAAGGGGGGAGCCTGATTCACTAATGGTAAAATCTTTAGAGTTCGATTTGAAAAGAATTGACTTCTTGTCTTGTTTAGGTAAGCTCAGATAAGCTAAATTTAGATAAGCTGCCTATTGTATTGGCAGGGAGAAGCTGGGCACCTTGACCTGAGCAGTCAGCATGCTCTGGGAATGGACTGATAATTGGACCTATGGTTTCAGATGGGCCTTGATGTGCTTGCATTTCTGATCTAACTCCAAAGGGGCCATAGCTCTTCAGCACCTACTGTGTAGCATCCAGAAAGAAAAAAGCAGTAGGGTTTACAAAGATGGCTTAAATGGGCTGCCTGGCCCTGGGAAAACTCTCCTGGGCTAGAGCCAACTTAATATGAAGCTCATCATCTTATCCAGCTTAGTCTTTTGCTTTAGTTTTTCTTGTTTTCCTCTCCTAGCCCTAAAGCATTTCCTAATGCAAGTTTCCTCCCGATCTAATACAATAAAGGTGAAAATGAGACTGCCATCCGGTATGCTCCCTCAGAAACATTAGGAATAATTATAATGCTTGCTATCCCTGTACACTGCCTTACTCTCTCTGGACAGGAGGTTGACAGCCTAGCCCTCTGAATCTCCTACTTATGACACAGACACTCAGCGATATCTGTGTGAAATGTAATTGATTTTCCTCTTGTTTATTTGATAAACTCAAGCCTTTAACCAGGAGGGTTGGCAGACGAAAATGTCGTTTAGAGCCTCTTCTGAGGAGGCAAGTTAGTCAAATATCATAGAGCTAAAATAACTGTCTGGCTCCTGACTGTCTTCAGTGCATATAGAAGTAAGTGTACTTGTTGCAATTGACTGGTCCCCCAAGTGGGCATTAGAAGCTTTTTTTTTTTTAACTTAGCACTTCTGTGTTGAAATACTTTGTAGGCATAAAGGTCATGGTCTCAGGAGATGAGACTCTTGATGTGACGAGGAGGCCCTTGGTACTTTATGATCATTCAATAAATGTTAATTTGTTTGTACACACAAAAATAGTAAGAACTATGATTTTCCATTGAAGCAGTAAAAATAACACTGCTAATAATAACAATAGTAGCATTTATATAGTATTTTAATGTTTACAACGTGCTTTAGAGATATCTCATATTACCCAATGACTACTAAATCCCATTGCTTCCTTTAAGTGGCAATTAAAATCCCATCTTCTACAGGAAGCATTTCCCAACCCCTCTTCATTTTAGTGTCTTCCCTCTGTTAATTATTTCCTACTTGTTCTGTATATAGCTTGGGATATATATTGTTTGCATGCTCTCTCCACCCTTAGATTGTGAGTTCCATGATGGTAAGGACTGTCTTTTGCCTCCTTTTATGCCTCTACCACTTAGCAAAGTGCTTGGCACATAGCATAAATGCTTACTAATTGATTAACAACAGTCCTCAGAGAATTCCCATTTTATGGAGTGCATTTATGATGATTTTGCAGGAAGGAAGGAAGGAAGATAGGGGAGAAAGGTGCCTACTATGTGACAAACACTGTGCTAAGTTTTACAGATATTATCTCATTTGATCCACACAACAATCTTGCTAGGTTGGTGATCTTAATATCCCCTTATACAGTTGAGATAAGTTAGGTAAACAGTGGTCAGGTGACTTGCTAAAGGTCATACACAAAGAGCTAAGTAAATGTCTAAGGCTAAATTTCAATGCATATCTTTTTAACTCCAGGTCCAGTTTCACTGAGTTAATTTTTAATGTTAAATTTTCCATTGTGCCATCCAGCTGTATAACAAAGCTGTCCTATTACCATTACCCACACAAGACTTCAATTTCAAAGTATTCTTCGGTGTGTTGGGTTTGGGGTTTTCCAGAGTAACTGTGAATAACTGTGAACTTTTGATCTCTATTGTCATAAAACTTGGGCATGATTAAAGATGAATAAGAATAATTTTCATGTCTGGTTTGAGAAGTCAGTCTCTTTGCCTTGGTTACACAATCCTAATTAGGTAGAAAATTGAGTATAACACTGTAGCAGCAAGCACCCCAGCATACCCAGGATGGCTGCTACCACAGGTTCTTTGATCTGCTTTGCTAAAGGAAAGCAACTCAAAAGGGGTCAGCAATCCTAGTTTAATCAAACATATATCATTTACCCAGTTCAGGGGGAAAAGTCATACGTTGAACTTCAGAGAAAATACAAACAGAAGTTACAAGCAGACCAAAAAAATTAGACAGAGAAAACAACACAATTCAGCAGACCACCAAACCAGCTGTCTAGCTGTCTGACCATCACATACTTACATAGTTATGTACCAGAGAGAGAAGCACCAATATCTGGGTTTTCAAAACTGGACGGCTCACCAGCTGCCCAGAGTTTCATCTGGCCAAATCACACAACTCTTCTTATAATCGAGCACCAAAGCAAAACCTCATGTTAGGGGCTATATATATTTAGTCTTCTCCAGGGTCAGAAAACATCACAACCTGTGTCACCCACTGCCTAATTAAAAGCTGTGTTTTGCTGGAAAAACAAGCCTCAACTAAGCAAGCTTCTCTTGTGCTCCAATTGAGGTCCATTAAGGGGCAGGGAAAATCTTCAAATTCCCTTACCATTACAAAGACCAAAGAGGAAGTGTATGTGGTTCAATGGAAATAGCCCTGGTTGTGTAATCAGATTACAAAGTTAAATCAGACTTCTAATACTACTTCTGTGACCTTGAGCATTTAAATCATTTAAGTTCCCTGGGCTTCAGTTCCTTCACTTGTAAGAAAAAGAGTTATACTACTTGGTTTCTGAGATCTCTTCCTAATCTCTGACTGGATTTATCTCATCTTCCTTTGTATGTGCCAGTAGTGAGTACTTTTTCTTAACTTAAAAGCCTAATAAAGTCTTTGTAAATGGATCAATGAAGGAATGAATACAAACAGTTTAGGGATAAGCCTTGAAATATGATGAACAGTAGATACTAAAATGTAAATTCAGAGGCAAATGGTTGACATTTTTGCAATATAAATATGTTTTAGTGGAAAATTTGCCATTGACCTACAATAGTTTCTTTGCATCATCTCCTAAACCTCTGTGAATTTCATGAAGGCTTTTAGGAATGTATTCCATTTTATAAGGAGAGGGAAAAAAGCAAAAGAAAGTTGAATAAGTTGGACAAAGATCACTAGAGGGACTCAGTGTAACAATGGGTGAAAACTGCCTCCAGACCTCAATTCAACTCATTACATATTTATTATTTACTATTCAAGCCCTAGCCATTATCTTACTATTCTTCCTAAATTGGGCCACCATCCTAATTTTGGATTCTACCTCTCATTAGCCTGGCTCTGATAAGTGAATTTTTAGCTTAGTTTGCTTAGTACTTGACTCCAAATCACTTCCAGGCCTTGTCAGTACCCAAGGGATTACCCAGTAATTCTCCTTCCCCCTCTTTTTCCAAAGTGTTATCTCCTTCCATCAAAATGTAAGCTCCCTACTGGCAGATTCTAACTTACTCATTTTTGTATACCTAGAACTTAAGCATAGTCCTGGCCCAAACAAAGTGCTTAATAAATGCTTTATCTATTTATCTCAATCTACCTTTTTGCTGCATACTTTAATATCTTGGACAACTAGAAAGATGAATAATATGTCATCACTTCCCTCTAGGATTCTAAAATCTGGTAGAGGATAAAAACCACCCATAAAAATAACTAACACATGGCAGAATCAAAGTCCCTTAAAGGTAAAAATTATCTAGTTCCACATACAGGTCTGAGTACCCATGAAGATGGATGATTGTTTCTATGGTAGTTTTCGAAATCATGTAAAAAACTTCCATTAGAATTCATTTTGTTCCAAAGAGAGGGAAAATATATTTTAGATGACCTTTTCTATGATCTGATATTTGTTGATGTATGTATACTGACATATGAAGACATCTAATTTTGAAAGATCACTTTTCAAGAACTTTGGAAAATGGGAGAAATGATTGTAAGAATAAGAAGAAGTTTAAAAATGTTATGCTACTAAGTTTGCTATGCGAGCAGAGTAAATGTGCAAGATACCAGTAAATGATGAGGTAGTAGAAAGTATGTTAATTAATCTGGATTTCTGCCTCCCTAAACTTAATCATGGTTTAGAAAACTGAGACCTTCTTATTCATATTAAGAAGCAACATTAGGCAGAGAGATACACATGTCACTGTCCTATAGCAATCACTTTAGCACATAGGTTTTGAAATAGGAAATGTTGACATGGCATAATTATAGCACTACTCAAAACACATCTAATTATAAAACATTCAGATGTGGTGGTGCATTGAGCATAGGAAATGATTTACTGGCTAGAATATTTTGCTATTTGTTGTGTTCTCATTGTGTCACACTGTTTATACAATGTTCTTTAATTCTTGAGGGGGAGGGGTTGGCCTCAAATTCAATTAATCAGGGTAAAAGGAATTTAGCATGATTTTTAGGAAGAGAAGAAGGACTGTTTCAGGTTGACTTTGGGGTGAAAGTTCCAAATGTAAGGAAAAGGGCAAACCTCTGTTTTCAGTTAGTAGTGAAGGAAATGGATGGAGGAAATGTTAAGAATTGTGGCAGGCATGGAAAAGAGAAATGTGAGACAGAAGAATACAAATAATGAACAGAGTCTGAAAAAGAAGAGTACAGAATTCCAAACTCAGGTGAGGTCTATGTAACAAGGTTGACTATTTTGCTTGACTGTTTATTCACTGACTATTTACTTGACTTTAAAGGAAGGAGGTTTAACAGTACCAGAAGTTAAACTGCATTATAAGGCAATAATTATCAAAACTATCTGGTACTCTAAGAAATAGAAAGGTAAATCAATGTAATAGAGTAGATATATAATTTACAGTGGCAAATAAACATCATAGCCTTGTATTTGACAAGTGTAAATACTTAAGATTTTGGGATAAGGATTCATTATTTGATGAAAATTATTGGGAAAACTGGAAAACAATATGGTAGAAATGGAGCATGGGGCAATATTTCACATGATTTACCAAGATGCGGTCTAGATGGCTACATGACCTAGATATAGAGATTATATAAGAAAGTTAGAATATGAAACATATTACTTATCCGACTTATAGATAGGTAAAAAAATTTATGAATAAACAAGAGAAAGAGAGCAAAGCTAGATGCAAAATGGATAATTTCAATTATATTGAATTTAAAAAGTACTTGTACAAATAAAGCAAATATAGACATGATGGCTACTTGTTAAATGATTATTAATGTCAAAGAATTAGCTATGTGATCGAATCACTCAATGAAGATTGCTAAAGTAGTTTGTGTGTCCAAACTGTGTATGGCTGTGGTAATGGATGAGAAAAAGCAGACTAGATGCACCACTGAAGACTTGGCTGTAAGTAGATAACCGGACCTCAAAGATGACTTCATCCATTTATTTATAAAATGTGTGAGTACCGATATTTAAATTGTATAACATAATATCACAAAATAGGATCTCTAAAGTACAGAGACTTTCAGTATATTTAATATTATATATTATAGAGTTGATGTTAACATAGTTATAGACACTGCATAACAGTAGCAATTTTATAGTAATTTGGATGGTGACTACTGTGGAGCTGGACTGAGGACAGGAGTGCTTTGGAAGGAAGAACAGAAATCAGAAGCAGGGATTTAATGATTGTGAAATATTAAAGTTGACAGTGATTTTGTTAGGCACGTTGATCATACAATCCACAATTATTGGAACATAGGCTCAGGATTGGTATAAAAAAATGAGTATCTCTATCTTAAACATGTTTGCTTAGCATTTGTAGAATGATATCCAGTTCCAAGTGTCCTGGAGAGAGACTCCGAGGGGAGGGAGGGGGGAGAGAGAGAGAGAAAGAGAGAGAGAGAGAGAGAGAGAGAGAGAGAGAGAGAGAGAGAGAGAGAGAGTTCCAGCTAGTTAAATGGGAGCAGTAGGACTCAAACCCAAATTTTAAAATTCCAAATCCAGCAGTCTTTCCACTCACACCATAGCAAGAATTAATTTCACTTTTTGTAGACCATGTATATCCTATAATAGCAGTCCTCATAATTCTTATTGATTTAACAACTTATGTGATATACTTCATGTGCACAGAAATGATGAATAGAACATTTTCTCTAGCATAAAGCAATATTAAATCATAATGGTTTTGACTGTTCTCTAATTCTACCAGTCTCATACTAGTGGAAGAGTTTTATTAAGTCACCACAAACGTAATTATCTTGCCCTTCAGTTATTTGCTCATGCCATGAAATTGGCTATGGAGTTTGCCATGTAATATCCAGAAAGCAAAATGTTTGTTATGATTGGTAGACAACTCATTTGCCATCATTGCAAAAGCTCATAAATTATTTCTTCACTCACTGGAGATGCCATGGTGGGTAAAGAAGAAATCAACTTGTCTGCTGTTAAAATTTAAGAAAAAAAATAAATATTGAGCTCATGTCTGCCTGCATCTGTGTGGAAGCAGCTGTGAGTTATATCTTTGCAGAATAGTGTGAGAAACTAACTGCTCTAAAACAACAGAATATTCATGCCAGTACCAGGGACCCAAAGAGACTCTTAAAAACAGTATTAAAACATAGAAATGCATTTATTTCTTAACTGCACTTAGCTAATGATTTGCTAGTTCTATCTGAAGAAGAAAACTGAAGCCCAATTAACACTAGAACTGCCTTCTCATCTACAGGAGCAAATCAAGCATGGGGATATTTCAGTTATTCTCCACTGCTTTATACAGGTAGCAAAAGGGAAATCTGTTGCTAGTGCTACTCAAGACCAAATGCAACATGGTTGCCCCTAAGCAGTAACACAGCATTGAAAGACACTCAAAAATGGGGGATATCGAGGATGTAATGGGAGTGCAGTTGGCAACTGTATCTGAGTATAGATTTTTTTTTTCCTTTTTTATATCTGACCTATTGTTTAGCTCTCAATCAAGATTATTCTGTAGCACCAACTGATACAATACAACACTCATTTCTGGAAGCTACTTAGGTCAATGGTGACACAGTTTTCTCCATGGTCAATACCTGACTCATTTTCATATTGATTTCACTCCACCTCCATTACCACAACTGCTACCAACCCAACACCCCAACCCCATCAACAAATAGTTATTAAACATTTGGTATTTGCAAAGCATTTTATTAAGTATCAGGAATTTCCTCTCAATCTTAGTTCATTCCACTACATGATCGTTATTTTCTTTTTGGTGGAGAATTCCAATCTCTCACCCCTACCCTTGTACTTTGTTAGTAGAACTATAGTAGTCCATTATATAGTATCAGTAGTCCCTCTGAAACAATGACTATCACTATCTCTCAGTGCATAATATTTTAATATGTACTTTAATAGAACATCATTCATGTGATATTTATCTGTTCAGATTATCAGGCTGTTCAGATATCAATTCAGAAACTGATTCTTAAGACAACTGTCCCTATCAGGACAGTTTTAGATGATTGCAAAGATCTGATAGGAAGGTTACAGAGGAATTTCTATCTGTGATCATAAAGGATGGACCCTGTGACCCCACAAAATAATAGATCCTTGAAATATTTAAATAAAAATAATGGTATAAAGTTCAATTCAAAAATATGTATGATTTGCCTACCATATACCTATTCTCAATGCTAGGGACACAAAGAAGTCAAGAAAAGGCAGTGTTATTGCTCTTGAAGGGCTAATATTCTAATGAGAATATTATCGTATGACAAGGTCAAGTTTGATAAGGCCAAAGGCAAATATCCAGAGAAAGTACATTAGGAAATTTGAAGCCAGATAGTCCCCTTTAAACTTGTGATACCCAGGAAGGATTCATGGAGGATGTGGCACTGGAAATAGTCTTTGGAAAAAGAAGTATTTAAGTGAATAGAGATAAGGAGAAAGTGTACTTCATACATGTGGGGATGGAACTATTGAATCTGTAAGGGATATGACATATTGAATTTAAGAGACAGGTCACAATGCAGTGTGATTGTAACAGAATACATGAAAGGAAGTATCGTGGGACAAAATGAAAAAAGTCATGTGGAGCTAAATAGGGAGGCTTCAAATAGTTGTTCATTTTTTATACTCAAAGAAGACCAATGACATCATGGGGAAACTTTAAATGGTAATAAGGCATTTTTGGTAGTTAGACACTCTTACAGTGACTAAAAAGCTGTGAGACTTCCCCTACAAAGAAGTGGTTTTAGTTATACTATTCTAGGACACTGAGTTTGAAATGGCTTAAATTGATCTGTCAAGAAGGATGAATACATTTAAAATTTTTTTTACTAGATTCTTAGTATGTACCAGGCACTGTTCTAAGGGCTAGGTATACAAATACTAGAAAACACGACAATCTTTCAACTCTGTAGCTAGCATTTATATAGAGACTAAAGTTTTGCAAAGTGCTTTATAAATTTCACGTGGTTTTATCCTCACAGCAACCCTAGGCCATAGGTGCTATTATTGTCCACATTTTATAAATGAATTGTCTTCTTAGTATGTTTCTGAGACCAGACTTTAACTCAGACATTCCTGACTCAAGTCTAACACTCTATCCATTATGGCAACTAGATACCCCAAGGTATTTATGGAAGCATATAATGCATAAAGTTTGGGGGGGGGGGAATGGGTGAGCATGGTCTAGACCTGGCCATGAAGTGACATGGAAGCCTGGTTCCAGGCAAGATAAGGCAAAGCTCACCCATAATTAGAGCCCAGAATCTTGTGGCAGAGTCCAGGATTTTGTGTGAGAGACATGAGGAATATAACCCAAATGTAGGTGGCATGGTGTGAAAATATTCAGACCACAAAGGTAACAGCAGAGATCACTGCTCAGCAAAGACAATAACCCACCTATTACCAAAGCACCGCTATGCCGAGGTCAGCAGGGACAAGCAGAGTGATACTAGTAGAGTAACAGGACAGTGGAGACTATATACAAAGCAGTTACCACAAGACAAAGGGAAAGCCAAGGGAAGCCAAGTGGCAGGCAGAGATGATGCACCAAGGGAGGACCAGCCTCAAAGACAGAATGTTATGACATCACAGGGATCAAGGGACATGATATTTGGAGGTATAAGTTGCTCCTCCATATGCATTTCTCCTGTATGGACCACTGGTAGATGATACCTAGACATTCTCATTCTTCTCACTGATGGAATCTGTTTTTGTGTGCTCTACATTTAAAATCTTATTGTATTATGCTCTTTTCGAGGATTGTATCCTTTAGCTGATTCTAGGATAAAAGTAAACACATCAGTGAAGGCTCTTGAGCCATCATCATGAATGGATGTGGAGTTACGGAGTACTCTGAACCAGGGCTAACAATTCTGGCATATGTGGGAGGGAGAAGTGTTATATAAGTATTAGGGAGCCATTGAAGATCTTTGATCAGTGCAGTAATAGGGGTAGGCCTGTGAATTAGGACCATATCTTAGAGGTTTTATGAAGGACAAGAATTTGGTATCAGTGAGAATTTAGGGCAAATTGGGAGAATAAATAGTACTCCAATTCTAGTCAGAGGATGTATACTTAACTGCTTACCAGCAAGGCAAGTAGTGGAGCCCATATAGGAAGTAGTCTACAGAGTCCAAATATGAGATAATCAAACCCACGCTACCTATCTCACAGAGGTCAGCTAGGTGACACAGAGGATAGAGCGCCAGGCCTAGAGTCAGGAAGATCTGAATTCAAATTTGGCCTCTGATACTTAATAGCTGTGTGACCTTGGGCAAGTCATTTAATGGTGTTTGCCTCAGTTTCCTCAACTGTAAAATGAGCTGGAGAAGAAAATGGGAAACCACTCCAGCATCTTTGCCAGGAAAACTCCAAAAAGGGGTAATAAAGAGTGAGTTGAACGGAAAACAACTGAACAGCAACCTATATTATCTAAACCACTTTAAGGATTAAATAAAAGAATAGATGTGAAATACTTTGAAACCAAAAAAGTCCTTTGAGATATTATTCTTATTCCTTTGCAGCTCAACCATCTGTGCCCACTGTCTCAAGAGTTTGAATTGTCTCCCTTGCTACTAAAAATAAGTTTAGATGAACTGCTAAGAATTTTACATGTTTTAATTTTTATAATTGAATCACTTAAACCTTAAATGTCCTTAAAAAAATAGAACCATGGCTGTGTATTTCTTATTCATCAGTGGCTTAAAGTTTTTCATAGTAACTCCAATGATATTCTGTCATAAATGATCTGTCTTTAAAGGAAAGTGTTTACCAGTGGGTGTTCATCAGCTGCAATTGCCCACTGCAGGCCAAGATTTAAAATTGAACTATAGAAAAAAATATTTGCATATGATATTTGGATTAATGTCTAAAAGTTTTAATGCACTTAATAGAAGCCATGAAAGAACTCCAAAAGGCAAATCATGTTTTCAAAATGTTTTGGTGTCAATAAGCTCAAATTATAGGGAGGCTGGAAGTAGAGGGAAAAAAATCCCTTAAGCAAACTTTTTATTTGGAGGGCCCAAAGAATCACAGGCATATAATATGATTGAAATATATTTAGGGGGAAAGGATAACAACTTTATTTAAAAGCTAAGATATTTAAAGAGATAAATGAATTTAGTAATATTAAATGGAAATTCATAGAGATATGAGTTTTTTGTTTTTTTCTCTTACCAGTTTTTGGCAACAGATTTAGGAAGCATAGTTACACAGTGCTTTTCAATGCAAACATTCATTTTAATGGTCTTATCCTTGGAAGAGCAAGGGTAGGTCAAAGATACCCTTTGGAGTTGGGTGCTTCATCTCTGGCCTGTGGGAGGGTAATTAACTCTTTCAAATTAACTTTGATATCCTGGAAGAAGCACCTGCTTTAAGAACATACATATAACATTTTTTCTACAATTAACTTGCTACCATGTAGAAATTTTTTACTTTAAATGTGATTCTTTTTTTTTTTTTTTTTTTTTTGCTTTTCGGAGGGCAATTAGGGTTGAGTGACTTGTCCAAAGACACAAGGTAAGTTTTTGTGTTGAGTGTCTGAGGCCGGATTTGAACTCAGGTCTTCCTGATTCCAGGGCCAGTGCTCTATTCACTGCGCCACCTAGCCACACCTGATTCTTTTCACTTTCAAAAATTAAGTCATATGCCTTTTCATGTATATTTCTTTTTTAGGACAAAGATAGGCAATTTTTTTGTACACACAAGAAATTGCAGTCCTTGAAATTGGCCACATTTTATAGCTTCCATATTTCCTTACAATGTATCTTTATCAAACAACTACTTGCCATCTGCAAAGTAATTACCTAAGCACCAGTGATATATGGGTGAAACAATAAAAAGTTCCTGTGTTCAAGCAACTTATATCTAGTAAGCTTGCTCCTTAGCCGCCCCTTATATCTAATAAGGGAATAAGATAAATATGAGGATCAATTGCAGTAATTAGATCTCTATTTAATGAAAAAAGTGCTAGACTTGGAATTAAGAAGATCTTAGTTCAAATCATGACTCAGATACTTACTAGCTGTGTATGTCAGTTAACCTTTCTCACCTTCTGTTTCCTTATCTGTGTGTGTGGGTGAGTGTGTGGGTGAGTGTATGTGTGTGTGTGTGTGTGTGTGTGTGTGTGTGTGTGTGTAAGTGGTAATTAAAGTACCTACTTCACATTTTTGTCATGGAGATCAGACAAGATGGCATATAGATAACATCTTGCAAATCTGAACTCATAGACAAATATTCTTATTATTATAAATATGTTGACATGTAATAAATTTACAGTATAGGTTTATACAATAAAACAGAAATGAAAAGGGGAGAAATTACTTCTAGAGGAAAGGATAAAGGAAGGACTCATGGAAGAAGTGGTGCTTACATTAAGCCTTGAAGGAAAATACAGAGTGATGGGCAGGGGAGAGAGAAGAGGAGAAGGAGAGTGGGAGGGAAAGAAAGAGGAACAGAGAGGGAATACAAATATGTATATTTATACACATACATCTTATATGATATATCTATATCCATATGTGTGTGCATATATGTGTATATATATGTGTGTGTATATATATGTGTATATATATATATATATATTTTTAATTTATTATGTGCCAGACACCATGCAAAACTCAGATACAAAAAAGGAAGAGAGGAAGAGAGATGGAAGGGAAAAGGGAGAGAGAGAGGGGAGAGGGGAAGGAGAAACCCTGCCTTCAAGGAACTCATATTCTAATTAGGGAAGACAACACACAAAGGGACAGCTAGGTGCAACAATGGATAGAGTAGTTCTGGGCCTAGACTCAAGAAGATTTGATTTCAAATCTGTTCTCAAAAACCTACCAGTGGTGTGACTCTGGGCAAGTTACTTAACCTCTATCTTAGTTTCCTCATTCATAAAATGGGAATAAGAACTCAAGGATCAAATGAGATAGTGTTTCCAAATTGCTTTGTGCAGGGCCTACTACATAGTAATTGTCATGTAAAGTTACCTATTCTTAGTGTTGCTATTTATTTGGGATAGGGAAACCAGAAAAAGGGAAGAAGGTTACATGTGAGGCACCATCGTGTGGAGATGGCTAGAAAATGGAGTAGAGGCATGTTTCTAAGCAAGGTAAGGTGAATTTTCACCTTTAGAGCCTACAGTAGTTCCAAGGTTCTCTACAATACAATATAATACAACAATAATTCTCTACATCTTCAGTAGGAATAGGATGGTAATAAAGGTCATAGTGAAGGTAGAAGAAGCCAAATTAGAAGGGAAGCATTTTAACAGAATGAAAGAAGACTACCTCCAGGATGGGAAACATCTGTACCATAGTTTTGTAGGGGAAGAAACTTGGGAACAGTGAATATTCTGGGTTGGCTAAAACCTAAAGGATGTGGTAAATCTGGAATGAAAGACTGGAGCCATCTTGTGGAGGACACTGAATGCCAGTCTAAAGATGTTGTATTGCGTGCTATAAAGAATAGGGAGCCACTAAAGGATTTTGAATGGAATAGTTATGTGGTCATAACTTTGCAGTAAAAAATTTTACCTCGGCAGCAAATTATAGGGGTAAGCTATAGACAAAGAGATTAGTTAGGAATCTATTGCAATACTCAAATGAAACAAAAAAGGAATAATCACAGATCCATCTGAGTATTCTTCTAGGAAAGTCTCTAAGGAATTGAAGTTAAGAATTACCCAAAAGGAAAAGGAGAGGTCTATGGTGGGTATGGGCAAACTTCAATATATAACAAATGAGGAAATATGCAGGAAAATTTGCATAAGTGATATAATTAGAGAAACATATAGCCAGAGAAAAAAAGATACAGTGACCACAACAGAACAGCAAGGGATAACCAATGAACAGTCCTTATACCCCAAGATAGGGGATAATGAGAAAAGACTTCATCAATTGGGATGGATCCTAGGAAGCACACTAACATGAGGGTATGGACAAAAGTTCCAAAGCATAACCTGTTAGCCACAACATTCTAGGTGGTTCCAAGTTTGATGAGCTCAATGGCCCGTTTGATCCTGGGGCATTATTGTCTATCTCTTTACACCTAACATAGAATAATGTTCATGGTAGGTATTTAACAAAAAGTCTGCTAACTGATATTTAAGGTGCTTTCAAGTTCTACAATTCCATGCATTTCCTTATTTGATAACCATTGTTGTTGTGAAGATGGAATGGATAATCTTCTATATGTTTATGTATACACACACATGTGTTTGCATAAAGAGAGGGGCAGGGTGAAGAAGACTTGAATTCAAGGCCCACCTTTCATGAATACTAGTTATATAATCCTAGACAATTCAAAAGCTCTCAATGTTTCAGGCAAATTGTAAAGGAGTTGCCAATGTTCATTGGCAGAGAGTTTCTCATGGAATTTCCCTATGCCAATGAAAGCATCGTTCTTTCTCCTCTCCATCTCCCCAAAAAGTATAAGCAGAGAGAACCACCTACTTAAATATATACTGTGTTGGACTTTTTTATGTGATATTTTAAGTAATCCATTCAGAGATGCTCAAACAACTCTACTTGGGAAGTCCGGAAAATTAATATCTCATGCTTCTGGTCATAAGTTGCCTTAACTGTTATATTATTAGCACTTATTGGTGACTACTAAAATATCATTTTCAAATCCTTTGAATAAAATAATACAACCCATAAAATTTTATCTTTCTTCAATTATATGGGGTTTTTGGTCCCCTTTTTGCTATGTAATGTGGGCCAGTCTTAGGTACTTATTTATTATTATCCACAGTTTGACATATTATTCACTTGCCCAGTTAATTCCTATCCTTTACTGAAATGCTATCAATCTCTCTTCCACTCACTTATTTTCACTATAAAATCACTATGTGCTATTTATGCAGTTAGTGGTTATATGTGTGTGTGCACATAACCATAACACTTATTAAAATGTTTTTCTAATCAAGTTCTCGAAGGACTTTAAGTTAAAGAATTTATATACTTTATCTTCAAAAGAAAACAGAAAGGTTATTTTTTTTTGTTTGTTTTGTATAGGGGGGAGCCTGGTTGTTGGGCTTTAGACTCTGCCCACCCAGGAATGGCAAAAACTGTTGTGGTTTCATGATGTGTTGTGTTGGAACCATCTGAAAGAATTCAGAGTCAGACCACCTCTAATCCAAGTATAGGCATTTATTGAGATTGAAACCTCTCATGAAGCAGGCTAAGTTCCAAGAGGAACCAGCAACTTCCTGGTTGGAGCAAGATGGATTTTTATGGGTAAAGATGCAATTATATAACAGAAATTATGAACATTAAAAAGCCAGGAGGGGTTTGTTAAGGGATTAGGTATTAGGCGGTGGGGTCCCTTCTATGGTTTGGTGGTTAAACATTCTTGTTGTGCTGCCCTCCAATTGGCTAGCCATTATGGTCCTATCTGGTCAAGATAGATAGTTGGGTATTGTGGTCCTGTCTTGGGCTAAATGGATGATGTAATTGTGGTTGAGCACAAGAACATACCTGTTCAAATACATGAATTTGATGGAATCCTAATAAAGCTGCCCCTAGTCACAATATTCTAACTTCATTGTAGGCCTGGCCCCACTGAACAGCAGGCCTACTGTGCCTACCTAGCCACGCCCCTCCGCTGCCAATGTCCTAACTTCTTCATATATACCCCGTTGATCACTAGAACAACAGGTATGTCCTTGAACTCTTAGTTCCCACAGAAACAGCATGTGTGTCCATATGATGGGAATCCAAGCTACTGCCTCTACCTAGGCACTGCTCCCAGACCCCATTCCCATAGAAACAGGGAATCACAATCACACTATCCATCTAACCCAAGACAGGACCACAATACCTATCTGTCTTAAGCAGACAGGACCACAATAGCAATTCAATCAGAGGGCAGCATGACCAGAATGTTTAACCTTGGAACCATAGATGGGAACCCCTCCTCCATTATCTAATCCCTTAACAAACCCCTCCCGCCTTTTTAATATTCATGGTTTCTGTTATGTAATTGTATCTTTACCCTATAAAAATCTATCTTGCTTCCTCTGAAGCTGCTGGTTTCTCTTGGAATTTAGCCTGCTTCATGGGAGGTGTCAATCTCAATAAATGCCTATACTTGGATTAGAGGTGGTCTGACTCTGAATTCTTTGAGATGTTTCACCACAACACATCATGAAACCACAACAGTTTTTGGGTGGGCAGAGCCCCCACCACAACAAATTGGATCTGAGGGCAGTGGTTAGCTAGGGGCAGTTGCTCTATTGTTCAGTGGGGCCTATAAGGAAGTTAGAATATTGGGGCTCAGGGAACCTTTATTAGAATTCCATCATGGTGACCTCAGAAACCTAGAATGTTTGAGTTGGAAGGGACATTAACCATCACATAAGTCCAACCCCTTCCCACCCCATGCTTTTTTTTTTTTAAACCAGTTTAATGGGTAGAAGACAGTGTTAGTCCTATTTTGCTTTTTCTACTTCATGGACAAATGAGACCAAAAATCAGGCAAAGATTCAAGGGAGTAACATTGCAGCAGGGTTCTTATTTTTCAGGGTGACCTAAGTGACTTTTAAGATTCTTTGATTTTTAAAGTATTTAAAAGTATGTACCGTGATTCCCTGCTGTACTGCTAGATACTTGCTAAGGTCCTAATGTATCCAACACATTTTACATTATAGTTGATATAAATTCAATTGATTTCAATTCAATAGGTAATCAATAGGTGCCTTTATTCCTTGAGTATGGTACTAAATTTGATGCAGAATATAGAAGGGAATATAGCACTGTATGGTGTAACTGACAGTAAATTTGGAGGAAGAGGAGATGGGCTCAAAACCTGACTCAGCCATTGCTTGGGCGAATTACCTAACCTCTTTAAATGTCAGTTTCATCTACAATATGAAGTCTTTAGACCAAGTGGCCTCTTAACTTCATTATAACTTTAAATTTATAGTGGTAATCTTAATAGCGATAGTAATAGAGCACCAACCATAGTAGAAGTAAGCAGTTAGGCACACAGTGGATAAAGTGCTAGGCATGAAGTCAAGAAGACATCTTTCTGATTTCAAACATGACCTCAGGCACTTACTAACTGTGGGATCCTGGACAAATCATTTAACCTTGTTTGCCTCATTTTCTTCATTGTAAAATGAGCTGGAGCTAGAACTGAAAAACTACTACAGCATCTTTGCTAAAACCCCAAATAGAGTCCAAAAGCTTAGGACAGAAATGAAAAAGGACTGAATAACGTAGTAGTAGTAGTAGTAGTAGTAGTAGTAGTAGTAGTAGTAGTAGTAGTAGTAGTAGTAGTAATAAAGACTAACCCATAAAGAGGGTTAGGGTTGCTCTGGAGACCCCAAAATAACAACATGCTGGGTCCTGCCGAATGAATTAGACTCAAGTCTTCTCAGCCAATAAAAAGTAAAGTTTATTAAAAGTTCACTTGTGAGGGGCAGCTAGGTGGCACAGTGAATAGAGCACCGGCCCTGGAGTTAGGAGGACCTCAGTTCAAATCTGGCCTCAGACACTTAACACACACACACACACACACACACACACACACACACACACACACAAACTAGTCCTGTGACCTTGGGAAAGTCACTTAACCCCAATTGCTCTACAAAAAAAGCAAAAAAAAAAAGTTTGCTTATATTGGACAGAGAGTAAGCCTATGGAAGGTCATTCTATGGTGCTCTCACACACATGGAGACAAGATGGGGTCTTATATACAGAAGGTTGTGGGAGGAATCTAGAGGAGGAGTTTGGGGAGGATCAATGAGTAGTTAAGGGTGGGACTTTGCAGGAGGCTACCTAGAATCAACAGACAATGGTAGGCTAGGCCAGTTCAAGGGTGGATTGATATTTTGATAGGCTCAAGGGTGGGAAGTCTAGTAAAGAGGTTTGGACCCAGCCACAATGTAAGGCTTATGGCCTCACACAAATGCCTCAACAAATGGGACAATTTAATCAGAGTTCAAGACAGGTTACCAGAGCCTGTACCTCAAGGACTCAAGGAGAGGCTCCCAGAGCCTCATCAGTAGTACTAGTAGTAGTAACAGCTAGAAATATATTGTCTGTTATGTGCTAGTCATCCTCTTAAGTGCTTTATCATATTATTTCATTTGACCCTCACAACAACCCTGGGAAGTAGATGCTATTATTATCCCAATTTTACATTTGAGGAAACAGAGGCAAATAGAAATTAAATGACTTGGTCAGGATTATACAGTTAGTAATGTTTGAGGCCAGATTTGAATTTGGCTGTTCCTAACTCCAGGCCCAGAGCTCTATCTTCTGCACTACCTAGTTATCTCTACTATGTTATCTCTCTGAAGTAACTATAACATAGTCTAGGAGCTGTGATAATCTTCCTGCTTCAAATCTCATTTCTGAAACTCAATTCTTGTGTGACCTTGGGCAAGTTAATTTGCCTCTGTTTCCTCATCTATAAAAGGAAAAGTCTGGTCTAAGTGGACACTGAGGCCCCTTCTAGTTCTTGATTTATGATTTTATGAAGTTAAAAAACAGTTTTACTGTGGGGGAGGGGGGCAAGGTACACACACAGAAACAGTTTAGATAGTAATTCAAGATAATTTAGAATTAAGTTTCAATGTAAGTGATAAAGATAAATTCTTTAGGATCCAGGGGAAAAGAAAGATCAATTCAAGTTGTGGAAACTAGGGAATGCCTCTGGGAGGACCAGGGGCTTGAGCTGGCTTGAATCACATCTTGAGGATAAGGGACATAGGGTATTTTATTTTAAAAAATCAAGTTATTTGAATTACCATTTTCTGACACACAGGGATTCATTAAATTATATTTTACTTGCTCTAATTTTTCTAAGGGTTTCCAGGATTTTCATTTTTAATGCTTAATTTGCAGAATCTAACATCAAAGAAGATATTTAAGGAATGTTCTGTACCCGTAGTGCTGAGCACCTTGCTATATCTGAAGCACACACATCTCATTTGTAAAACTTTATGCATTTATAGACAACTTATTCTAGGAGCAAGGTACAAAAATTCTTTCAGTTTAAATTAGCCTCATACTGAGTACTAAATTCTAAAATGTCTTAATGAAGAAGAACCCTTGTGACCATTTTTGTCTATTTCTAGATAGTGTCTGCCTTCAAATATCCTATTTCAATTTACATACCCAATCCTTTACAGGCAGAAACATAACACTGTGTGATCTTTGCTGGAGGAAAGAAATGGAGGAGAATTTTGTAAAACATATTTAGGTCTCTAAAGGTTTTGAAGTTTAAAATTAGCCTTTTAAAGAGAACTGTTTTATACTCATCCTGACTGAAATTAAAATGTGTGTTAGATCTTTCAGAGGGAACCTTATGAAACCACACAAATGAAAAAAAAAATAGGTTTCTCCCCTTAGAAGTATGTGTATGTGTGGGGGCAATCATGAGTGAGTGAATGGAGTTAGCATAGGGACTAATGACAGAGAGAAGGTCAGTTGTCAAACCAGTCACTCTAAATTAGTGTCCATTTTAAATGTATCTGGTCTTACAATTGTCTTAATAGTGCTCAGGGTTTTATGCCAACACTTCCTTTACCTGACTTCATTCTATATAGGCTAACCAGTAAATCTGGATATCAGAATAAGATTGTGGAAGATAAGCTTGAGGGAAAGCATTAGGCTTGCTGAATAAATGCTAACTAAATCTATTCAAATGTTTCAACATCCTTTCTTATTTCAACAAGCCAGCTGAATTTCATTTTTTTCTTGTTGTATCAGAAATTGCCATTTAATATTTAATTTAAAATGTTTTTCCTTACAGATTTGGCTATTTATGAAGACTGAGGAAATGTGGTGTAGGAGTAAAAATTGGAAAACTCAAAATCATCAAATTTCCTCCATTTTCCTGACATTCAGCAAAGAGCTTATGATAATAATTCTGAGGTAATATTGCTTCCAGGAAGGTAACATGCTACAATGGAAAGAGCGCTTTCTCTGGATCCAGAAGTCTTTCCTTCCAATACCACTTTTGATATTAACACAATCTGTGTGAACTTGGGAAAGCCATTTAAAGGTTTGGGGTCAAAGATTCCATATCTATAAAATGAGTGATTTGGGTGAGATGGTTTTGGAGGAGGAGGAGAATGTAGTTAGAACTTATTATAAATTTGCAAAGCACTTTATGCATGTTCTCTCATTTGATCCTTACAACAAACCTATTAGTGTTCTTCTATTATTTCCATTTACTGAAGCTTAGAGGAGTCATGTGACTTGTCCAGGGTCACATAGTAAATATCTGAGGGACACTAAGGTTTCTCTGACTCCAAGTCAAGTACTCTATCCCAAATACTACCTAGCTTCCTAGTCTATTACAGTCCACAGCATTTAATGGCTTATAAATACTTTTTAACACCTATTATCTCACTTGATCCTCACTATTGCCCTGAGGAGTAGACAGGGTATTATTCCCAACTGGTAGATAAGGAAATTGAAATTTAGAAAAGTTTAACTGATTTGCCTGGGGTCATAGAGCTACTAAGAGTTAGGGACTCCCAGTTAATAAGTAGGAGAGACTGGACTAGGATTTCCATCCTTTCAAATCCATAAAGAAGGCTCTTTCTTCTTCCATGTTGCTTCCATTTTGAATATCCAATATCATTCTATTTTTGTTCTCTTAGGTTAATAAGACTAATTATAGAGGTGAGAGAGAGGTAAGGAGAGCAAAGGGTGAAAAAAAAATTCCCAAAAAGTATCATGGCACAAATGTTACCAAACATTTTCTTTCTCTTTGGTGTACACACACACACACACACACACACACACACACACACACACACACACTCCTATACACACACATGTGTGTGTACATGTATAGGAGTGTGTGTGTGTGTGTGTATGTGTGTGTGTGTGTAGGTATGTATACATGCCCCTGCCTTTGGCCAGAGCAGTCATCTACCATTCTTATATTAATACGATAATCAGAGCTCAAGTCATCACTTGCTTAAATACTTTAAATTGGTGGTGTTATAGAAAGGGTACTAAAATTGTAACTAAAGAGCCTAGGTTTGTGTCCTTGATCTGTTTATTCTGTTATGATCTGTGTGCTATTGTCATCCATTTAACTTCTCAAGACATTAGTTTCTTTATCTGTAAAATGGGAATTTTGAATTAAGTAGTTATTTCACAGGTGTTTATTAAGCCCCTACACTAACCTCTGAGGTCCCTTCCTATAGTTCTAAGTTGAAGATCAGTGATCCACTGGCCTATGGCCAAACTAATTCAGTCACAGTTTGTCACTGGAAGAGACACAGATGATAGCTTAAATATATAAGTGTATATGTGTGTATACACACACATACATATATACACATACACATATACATATATGTATATGCATTTATATATGAAATGTGTGTATGTATATATGTATTTGAAAGCTTTGCAGCAAAACTAGATACAAGAGACTGTTATATTGTCTTGGGAACTGAATATCATGAAGAAAGAGGAAACCTCAAGAGTTCATTTGGTCCCACTGCCTTCAGAAAGCTAAATCGTGTAGGATAGATAAATATCCACTTACTTCTTGAAGCTCTCCTGGGATAAAGATTCCATGTTCTCTTTGGTTGGGTAATGTACTCTTTTATCATCCTGACAAATCTCTCCTGCTTCTTGTTGGACATGACATCATAAATCTTAAAATTATAGATTTAGAAGTTATAATCTACTCCAACTCCCTCATTTGACAGGGAAGGAAATGAACTGAAACCCATGGACATAAGGAGACTTGTCTCAATACATATGGCTAGTTAGTGATATAAGGAAGAACATGGAAAAGAAATAAAAACAAAAATAAAGCTATTCTAAAAGAAATTTACCTTCCTTGTGCTCCATTCCCTGTGAGTATGCAAACATAAAGAAGTAGATGTAACTTTATTTCTTCTATCATTGTAACATATTAATGAGCAGTTTACAACCAATTCATGTCTCAGAAAAGGAAATTATTTTTAATTTGAATAACATAATTCTATCTGCTAAACTGATGAATTCCTACTCTGATGCTTAATTATGGCATGAAGGTGACCTGAGTTTCTGAAGACAACGTAGATTAAAAGCTTTGAGAATAGCTACCAACGTGGGAAGACTTAAGGGTATAAACCTAGCATTGGATTGTATACTTGTCATGAACAATTCTAAAGATGCGAATAGGTTATAACATGTGCTAGTGGAGGGAATAGCCATATTAGCAACATCAGAAGGATTGGAGTGAGAAAATAAAATTTTTCACTCAGGCTCTATGTGGATATTCCATTGTGCTAAGTTGCTTGTCTTTGGGTATCTTTAAGCATAGGCTATAATAGTGTAAATAGGTGTCTATTAGACCATAATATCCCTGAGGGATGGGATCTTTACTAATTTAAATGTTGCAAATTTCTTCCTGGGGCCTAGCATAGTCCTTTGCAATTCAATTCACTGGTAGAAATTTCATAAATGTTTGTTGAATTGAATGTTATAGAGGGAATTATTGCTTTAGAGAGGATTTGCATTAGAGAATCCAAGAGGTTATTTCCAAATATAAAATCCTATCATTCTTTAGCTTGCTGCAGGAGGACATCTATCTAGAACAGATGCTACAGACAGTGAGCTGATCTAGAAGTGAATGGGAAGGGGATAGTGGGATGGATTGAATTTGAAAAATTGTTCAGTTTTCAGTAATTCTAAGTTGCTCCCATGCAGAAGAAGGAAGGGTAGAAAAAAGAAAGAAGGTAGAAAGAGAGGATGAAATATCTTTCTAATACCAATTTCTCATGATTATATTGTAAAGTTAAAAATCTTGAAACATCACAGTATTTGAGCATCAAAGTTGTTGGTATTGCAAAATACAATGGAGAGATGCACTTTGGGATTTGCTATATATTTATAAATATTTTTGTAATATATATCTAGTAATTCTTTATATACAAGAAGTGGAACAAAGGGGATTGTCATGCAGATGCATCATTGAAAAGATAAGTGGTCCTATTATGAAATAGATGGACTGCCTTAGTGATCCATTATATCTATGAAATATCAAAAGCTCTTGAGGAAAGGCTCCAAAACTTTCAGGATATATTTTGTGAAGGGATAATGTTAGATGGCTAGGTGACAGTGTATGGAGTGGTGTAGTTGGAGTCTAGGAGACTTGAGTTTGTGATTAATGGAAAGTTTGAGAAACCTAATTTCTGGGTAATTAATCATTTTATTAATTATGACTAGCAAATAGTTAATAAAAGGATGGTCATTTGTCCTTCTCTCATAAACTAAAGATGAATCATGGAGGCCTCTTAATGCCTATATGCCTTTGGAAGAATAGGTGTTCCCGAAAGGTGGTATTTGACGGGTTAAGAATGAGAGAATGAATGAGAAGTAGACCTATCTTAATAAGGGGCTAGGGCACTCTGACTTTGATTATGTCTCTCTGACTCCCAGATCACCCCCAACCTTGGACAATGTAGGCAAAGGTATATCCCACCTACCTGAACTTGCCTGTATAGAACACAATGGCCTGGAATTTACCTAGATTAGATTTTTCTTAGTCTTTAATCAGAACTAAGCTACCCCAATTGGTGGGGTCAGGAACTAGACTGAAAAACATGTACACAGAGTTACAGCAATGTCCTTCATTTGCTGGCTGAATAATGTACTAGGGGCTGATTTCTGAATGAGGAAACATAAAAGGGAAAATCTTAATCACAATTAACAACTGATTATTAATGTAAGAGAGAAATAGTAATTCTCTCAAGTTCAAATCCCATCTCAGACAGCATCATCTCTGTGATTCTGGGCAGAGTAATTTAACCTCTTCCCTTCCTAGTTTCCCCATCTACAAAATGGTAATTTATCAACTGAAAAAAATATCCAGTTAATGTGTTCTTTTCTCTACTTTCAGGTGAAGATAATTGCTCTCAAAATAACCTCTTTCCTTTATTTTCTTAAAAGCAACAGTGAATAATATACATTGTGGCTTACTTTTCTTCTTTCATAATAAATTTTACTATAAACATCTTGAGGGAATGCTGAACAATACTCTTCCTGTTCTCTAAGGTGGTGGTTATCAATGACCTTTACCTCTTTCAAAGATAATCACAAAGAGAAGGAGCTTTTTATAATACTTTTAGCAATAAGAACCTGGACAAGACTGAAAATAAATGCTTTTATCATTCTAACTTTGGTAGGAGTTGTTCCTCATACCTGGAATATTCTCCCTCTTCACCTGTACCTCTTGGAAATCCTAATTGCCCATTAGGATCATGAAAAGAGACCTTTTCTTGATTTCTTTCATGATTAATTCTATTCTCACTAATCACTGTGTACTTGTTTTGCATAAATTGTGTTCTATAGTAATTTATCTGTGACCATGTACCCTCCCAACAAAATATAAGCTATTTGTGGGCTGGGCTGTCTTACTTTTGTATTTGTATCTCTAGCATGAAACAATATCTGGCACAAAATAGATTCCTGATAAATGCTGGGGGATTAATTGATACGAAATTCAGTAAAGTTGATAATCAATAAACATATAATAAACCCTTAATATGTCCATTGACTAAGCCTTGCAGATGCCAAAAAAGACACTGTTTGGGTGTATATTATATAACTCTGGTTCTGGTTAAGCAGTACTTCTCTGTTTTGATGAACTCAAGACCTTGCCATCAACCGCTTTCCTCATTTTCTCTTCAAGGAAAAAGAAAATTTTTGCCCCTGCTTTTTTACCTTAACTAAATTTTAATTTCTTTTAACTTTATTTTTTGGCTTTAAATTCTCTATATGAAAACTAAGGGATGACAACTAATAACTCCTCTTGTTTAGTATCCTATTTACTAGCAATTAAGAGGGGATTTCATCCCCCCTGGCCCTTGGCTCTCCTGATTGGTGACTGTTTCCCTTGGAGCACTAGTTCAGGAAAGACCCAACCAAATTTTACTTCACTCCTTCCTCCCCAGTCACCACTTCGATAACCTCTTTGCCAACTGCTACCACATTGGGAATACTTTTTCTTCTTCCCACCCTTCACTTTTGCTGTCACAAATCGTGAATTATAATCAATCAGCTTTGCCATTATTCCAAGATGGGCTGTGTCAATCTATTTCCCTATTACCTCACTAACCATCCTTGTAATTTTATAGATTCAAGTGTCCCTCACCACTACTCTCTTCTGAATGTTGTCTTCCCATAAATATGGGGCTGGTTGGCAAGTGTACTGGACCTGGAATCAGAAAGACTTGAAATAAAATCGGACCTCAGGCACTTTCTAGCTATGGATTCTGGACAAGCCACTTAACCTTAGTTTCCTCAACTATAAAACAGAGATCATAATGGCATCTACCTCACAGGGTTGCTGTAAGGATCGGATGGTATAATATCAGCAAAACTCTTAGAATTGGCATTTATTAGGTGTCAAATGAATATTTGTTTCCTTTCTCCCTGTGCCACACTTTCCTATAGGAATGTAGGCTTCTTGATGGCAGAGACAAATTTGGCTTTTGCATTACTGATGCTAATCACAAACTTGCTATAAAGTATTTAATAAATGCTTTTTTATTCATATATTCATCATCTCTAAGGCTTCATTCTGTTTTAAATACTGTGATCTAAGACTAAAAGTAAATGAGATTCATTATTAGTTATTGTCCCAATGAATTTCCTATTTTCTGAACATATGTTTTATGTATACTTTTAGTTACAAAAACCTTACATTGGAATGTATGTGTGTATGTATATACATATATATGTATTTGCATATAAGTATGTAAATCTGCATATGCACACACATTTGTGTTTATATGTATATAAATGTACACATGTACATGTGTACCTATTTATATAAAACACATATACACAGGTGTATATATACATTACATGTACAGATATTTACATAAATATACATATAATGCATATATGAAATTTATTTTTTATACTCTGGTTTCTTCATGTGCTTATGTTCCTTCTTGTTCACCACTGACCCAGAATTCAGAAGCTATAACAAGTCTGCTTCAATTGTTTAACAAAGTTATGTTAATAAATTAAGTATCCACTTAAACTTTTATCATTTTTAAAATGGAGAGATAAGGAGACCTCCTCCTTCTCCTGCAATCCCAAAACCAGGCAGAGGGAAATATACTTTCACAGATCCAAAGACCCAATGAATACTAAGTTTTGCCTATGATCTCATGAACCCCACGTGATCTTGGGAGTAGGGAAAACTTACAGATAACCCTTAGCCCTAAAAGGAGAAGAAACATCCTGCATTTGAAAAGACCAGAGCTAATTTGCATATATTCCATTCTTCAAAAACTGTGTCACAACTGTTAATACTTAAGTTGATGAGATTAGCAGTGGTCTCCAAACCAGATTTATACAGGCATGGAGGAATACAACCTACTGTGAACACATTGTGTCTCATCAATAATCATACAGATAGAAATCCATCTGACAACAATGACCAGTCAACTTCACCCACAAATTTAATCTCAATAAATTTGACTTCAGATATATCTTTTGAGTATGAGTTGTTTTTCATTTTCCACTGTAGGAACTAACTTGCCACACAACATAACCATTTACATGCTAAGTAGTATGGAAGATAAATTAAGTTCCTAATCCTTTATGCAGAACTGATTCTATGTTGTTTGAAAGCTATACCATCAGATTAAAAGCTCTACAAGTCCTTCTAATATGTAAAGAATTTGAGTAAGAATACAGTGATGGACTATGGATCCATCATCAGAAGACCAGCTTAGTTAAGTACCCACCATGAGGAAGTTGGGCAATAGGACATGACAAATTTAGCTATAAGAATTTGTAAAAACTAGTGGGAGGATTATCCTCACTTATGAAATCACAGCTCTTTAGAAGAATGCATCATCTAAAGTAAAACTATTTCCCTCATTACCCCCAGAACAAAAAATAATAAAGGGTCCCCAGTGTGGTGTTGTTATTTGCCTTTTAACAAAGTGACAAACATTCCAGCATGGTGTCAGCATTTTCAGGAAAAAAAAGAAAAAAAAACATAGACCACAAGTGAAAAGAAGTTTCAGAGGTAGCAAAAATGAAAGTAGACCAACATAAAACAACATGCCTTACAAAATATGGAAACCAAGGGTTTCTAATGGCATGTACAACCTCAAGAAGACTTAAGAAAAAAAAAGTTGAGTGCTTTTAGTTTCAATGATTTTCACTTTTTGCATTAGCTTACAATGTCTGCTCCACAAATGAAAAAATAAGTAGTCATCCCATTTGGCCAGATGGAAGAGACGCTTTAACTTGAAGAAAACATTAACCAGATTGTTCTTATATAGAACTATAAATAAATTAACACATTTATACACACAAACATGTATGTATATGAGATTTATTTCCCAATCTCTATCAGAAAACTGAACATTTTGTTAGTCACACAATACATATATGATTAACTTCTCATATCTTCCATTAAGACCTTTGAAAAGTTACAGATTCAATGAGAAAGCAGGTTTGTAACCAAACGTAGGAATTTGGGACATTGTCACAACTTGTGGATACCTTCTCTCTGGTGGGATGTTCCCTTGCTCTACTCCTGGTACTTATGTTTTATTATGCCCCATAATAACTTCTTAGAATCTCTTACTATAAAATTAGTGCCTATGGCCTATTTCCTCTCACAAAAAAGGGGGGATGTAATGTGGGTAAAGTTTCTCTCAGCTGGCAAAGTTCACATTTCAATCATACCTTGATTATGTATATGAGTAACAAGAAGCACTGGCATAAACAACCTAAAATAATGGACAGCCTAAAAAAAAAAATCCATGAATAATTTTTAAAGAATTGACTTTGTATTCTCAAATCACAAAATGGGCCTGGGATATCATAAATTTGGATTTTCTTTCTAATCTATGTGAGTCTTGTCCATGGCCTTCATTTTAGGGAGTCTACCCAATGTTCTGGACAGGCCTTTCTTCTTTTCTTATGAAAGTAGCAGTGGAACATTATAGAGGTTTAACTTCTTCTTCCTTAATTTTGCCATGTGAGAAGTTGTTAGGAGTGACCTGATGCTGGTGTCTTCTTAGTTTAGTTTAATGTTGGTCCAAAATGAAGCCCTCAAAAGTCACTGAACAGTTAATATGAAGAGACTCACTTTTAACATAGCATGGATATTCAACAAGGATAGAATAACTCTTTTAAATACCAGGACCCCCTCATACCCTTATGTATGTATATATATATGTATGGATGGATGGATGGATGGATGGATGTATATATGTATGTACATGTATATATGTATATATATATGTATATGTGTATGTATGTGTGTGTGTATACATATATATATGTATATATGTGAATAGCAGGCCAAGATATGGAGACTCACCTTGTTTTCAGATGTGCAATAAGTGTGTGTGGGGGGGGCGGGGGGGACACTGACCCTATGTGAGGACTTTTAATTCCCCAATATGAGGACAACATACCCAGAATCACCAGAAAACTTCATCAAGTGGGGCACAATTTGAGCTTTGTGCCACATCTGGGCCAAGTAATTTTTGACTTTATCCCTTTTCTTAACCCATTGCAGGGATGGAGAAGAGAAGCCCTGGTAGATATTGGCTCTATTCTAGAAGTTCATCTCTTCTGATCATACATTTCATTAATGACATTTTTTACTCCTTTAATAAAAATCCTTATATTTTTGTAGTTCTCTCACAACCACCATGCGCCTTTCAATTGCTTTGTAATTAATTTTAAATGAATTTTCAGTTATTTGAAGATTAGAATTAAATAGATAGAATATTAAACAATGATATGCTTCAAGGACAGCATCATTGATTTTAGGTGAGTGTGGCTCAGCTCTCTGAGTTGTCCCTGGTAGTCTGCTAGCAATCAGAGAAGAGCTGGTGTTTCTTCTGGCATTTTGCCCTTAAGTGACCAACAAGGGATGCTAGTAGCCTAACTCTTTGGTACTCTGATTCAATTAAGAATTCGAGATGGTTTTGGATTCTTGGTTTTACCAAAAAAGAACTACACTGTGAATAGTGGGGCAGGAGGGCGGGGGGGGGGGGGACGATCTGGCATCCTATTACATTCACTTAATTTTATGTCATAATCTGAATAAAATACACTTATTATTCATTTGATTTTTCCTGCATAGGTGGCCATTTCAAATTATTTTAAATAGTTATATATCTCTTTAAGGAAGCGAGTCATATCATCTGGAATGTATATAGGACCTTATATCCTTAGCAAAGTCCTCTTTTACTTAACCTCTTAATCTCCTTCATTAAAGTGGTACATATTTTTGTTGAGCATATACCTTAATACCATAATACCTTACCTGACATTTATGATCAGAGAGTCATTACGAAATTTATTATGCCTTTTGAGGAATCATGAATGATATTAATATATGGACAAAAATGCAGGGGTGGGGTGGGGATGCACAAGTGCCTTTAAATCTGTGAGTTGCTTTCCTGAATCATTTAAAAATATAATTAGCACAGTGCTGTCTTATGTTCCAGTGAGTTGTGTGATGGTAAAGATATGGTTTACTAGGGGCAGCTAAGTGGCACAGTGAATAGAGCACCAGTCCTGGATCCAGGAAGACCTGAGTTCAAATTCAGCCTCAGACACTTAACACTTATTAGCCATGTGACCTTGGGCACATCATTTAACCCCAATTACCCTACCTTCCCCCCTCCAAAAAAAAAAGAAAAAAAAAGATATGGTTCACTGTAGAATACTGATTTGACAATGCCTTTGATGCATTTGTAGATGATTCTTATAATATTTAATTAAACTAAAAAATATAAGACAGCAATTGAGCTTTAGGTTGACTTTTTGGTTTCAATGAGATCTGAACTACCTTTAGTATCTTCTTATCCATGAGAAATCATCTGAGTCAATCTCTCTATATTCTCACAAAAATATCCTCATTAGAAAAGTATGTTTTCCTCCTTTATGGACACTAGGTCTAGTCTGTTATTCCTGCTGATTCTCCTTAATGCACTTTTGTGAGCAGGTAGATGGCACAGTGTGTAGAATACCAGGCCTAGAGTCAGAAGACTCCTTTTCCTGAGTTCAAATTCTGCCCCAGACAATTACCAGCCATGTGAATCTGGGCAAGTCACTCAACCCTGATTGCCTTAGTTTCCTTATCTGTATAATGAGCTTGAGAAGGAAATGGCAAACCACTCTAGTATCTTTGCCAAGAAAATCCCAAATGGGGTCATGAAGAATTAGAAATGGTGGAAACTGTTGAAAAAAACAACAAAAGTGAATTTTGGTGTTGGTGACATTAGAGTCCACATGTGATAGTTTCACATTCTTTGATGGTGAAAAAAAATGTGTTATAAAAATCTTTGGTGGCAGCTAGGTGGTAAAGTGAGTAGAGTGTCGGCCCTGGAGTCAGAAGGACCTGAGTTCGGATGTGACCTCAGACACAACACACACACAAACAAAAAAACCTAGCCGTGTAACCTTGGGCAAGTTACTTAACCCCAATTGCCCTCCAAAAGGCAAAAAATAAAAAAAAAAATAAAAATCTTTGGAGATAGTTTCTATTTTTCTTCTCTCATTTTAGTATGCAGTTGCCTTCATACTTACTTAAAATTTCATCTCTTATAAGAGGTATTTCTGGAACTCACTTCTTCTCTTCAGGCTTGCTGGTGTTTCTCACTAAAATGATCTCATATTTTTCTTATTTTGCATATATTTTATTGTTAACATTTTTCTTCTGATAGAATGTAAGTAAGTTTGCTGACAGCAGGGACTGATTCTTTCTCTCTTTTTCTCTCTCTTTATTTACAGTATTTTGCATAGTGTCTGGCACATATTAGACACCCAATATATTATTACTGATTATCCTCCTTTCTTTTTTAATCCTTAGGCCAATTTTTAAGTGGCTACATGCTACGCTCCTCTGTGCATTACAGATCACTTGCCCATATTTTTCTATTATCCTTTGCCACAAAATTCTTTACAAGTTTTTATGTCAAACTAGTATTGGACTTGGCCACCATCTTTATCTATTTTGCAAGAAAGTCAAGTCTTTGCTAACAAAGAAATTTTTAGGTTCTATGACAGTTAATTTAGATAAGTTAAATCTTGTATGAAATTATTATATTATATGGATTTTTTTCATATGTTACCTATTTTTGTTTACCAATAACAATTTGAATAGAATAGGCATATGTTCTTTCAATTGAATGCAATGACTTTTTTCTCATTATCTTTATTTCTTCAAATTTATTTTAACATTGATTTTTGATCTAACAAGTCAGTGGCCAAATTGTATATAGGTAGCTGATTAAAAAATCATTCCCACATCAGTAATAAATTTTTTTTCTGGCCAATTAAATAAATCTCTCTCATTCTCTTTCTTTCCCTCTCCTGCTATCTGTTTCCAGAACCCACTGATTCCTTTCTTAAAGAAAATATTCATGTTTCAGCTGCATGTGGTTTCTTCCTCAATCCCATCCTTTGCTTTTCAACTTATTTTTCAACATCCTCACCTTTTGCCACCCTTAGAAGTTCGTCACTGGGAATCAAAGTGTAGGTTTATTTGATTTGGAGGTTCTTAAAATCAAATTCTTTTGAAGCATTTTTTTATGCTTTTTATCCCCTTTATGCTGTACAATAAATACTGGTATATCTCCATGCTGCTCTTTTTGCAAATAGTGATCATAAGCACTGCAATACAAAATAGTAAATGTTCTACAAAAAATGTTTCTTGTTGCCTTTGAGTGTATAAAAACCAACTCCACCAATTCATTTATTTCCCTCTCCGAGGAGTACTTGAGAGCCTTTAATGTAACTGCAACATCTTTTTTTTTTCCTCTGTGGTTTTTGACCTGCATGATTCTTAGTATCAGCTTTCTTCTTTTTTGTGTTATTGCCACCCTCACTGTCAAAGTAGAACGAGACCACAGAAGACAGAACTATTTTGCATTTTTCTAGATTTCTTGGTCAAAGAGCTGATCACAGAGTTACCAACTTTGCAATGATGGATTTCTCCAAACTTAGGCTGGTATATGGAAAATAGAAATGATTTCACAGTGCTTCTGGAACTGTGTTTGTGTATATGTGAATATGATTTTTTTGATGTTCTGAGAATTCATAATGTGTTAAATAAAAACAGTGAAACCACAACATAGGTATGTGATTTAGGGAGCAGTTAAAATAGCTGAAAGAATAACAGAGATACAACTTTAAAAAATTTTTTTTAAACCAATGAATAGGACAGGCAGCAGGTAAATTCTATTGCAAATAATTTGCCTGAGAATAATTGAGTTAACTGTTTTTGGAACTACACACAGTTTTGGATTATGTAGAGATTAACTTTATTAGATTTTTTAAGGCTATTCTCTTGATTTAAAACAAATAAAAACCTTGCCCCCTCCCCTTTCTTGAAAAAAAAATATAAAGCTCTTTTTGTTTGGCATTGATCAGTTAAAAGTTAACTATCTTGACTAAGTAAATTACAAAAACTTTAACAAAAAACCAGACTTTTTATTTGGAACAATAAACTATATGTGCTAAAGGCATTCACATTTAATTTAATTATAGCATCAATCTAAAGGGTTTGGATTTGGGGATATGAGCAGGAGTTTGAATATACAAGTTAATTCATTTTCTTTTTTTTCTCAGTTTTGAAGATCATGTGTTAAATCTAATAAATGACATAAAATTCTCACTAGCCCAATGTTAATCTTTTAAAAAACTTTATAAAATGAATATAAGTTCATTTATGAGTCACAATTATTTTTTCCCAAATATTCACATATTTTAAACACATGAGATATGTTTGTAAAATCATCTTCAGTCTCCTTGGAAGAGATAAGAAGGGTATGCTATAAACTTTACTAATCCTGAGGCTTTCAAATATGTCTTTATGAAGACTGATTCCCTTTGAGTTTTATAGCTTACTCCAATTCTGTACTGCTTTTATAGTTTTCAAATATTACCTGCATCAAGTAGGAAAAAGGCAATGCTGTTTCCTAAAAACAGATGTTGAAAATCATTTCAAACAGATGGCTATAAGCAGACCTAAACAAGAAGGACTCAATTGCTTCTGAAATGCAGCCCAATTTAATACCTCAAATGAAGACAATAATTAAATGGGAAATTGTAGGCTTAAATCTTCCTCATTTGATCATAACTCAGATATTCAAATGGATCTGTGATCTTGTCAATGGGAATATTCCTTCCACCAAAGTAGATTATAGCCTAACTCTCCCTCCCCCTGTACTATGGCTGTTATTCATGAGATCCCTTATGCTGGGCACAGGTTCACACTGTTGGGGCCCTTCAGCACCTTCTCCATACATTATCTCTTGTGCTTCCCACATGACTAGCCCATCTTCTTTTTCTAACATGTTGTTCAGTCATTTAAGTTGTGTCTGGCTCTTCATAATTTTATTTGGATTTTTCTTGGCAAAGATACTGTAGTGGTTTGCCATTTCTTTCTCAAGCTCATTTTATAGAGGAGGAAACTGAAGCAAACAGGGTTAAATTACTTGCCCAGGGTCACACAGCTAGTAAGTATCTGAGACCAGATTTGAACTCAGAAAGATAAGTCTTTCCAATTCCAGGTCTGCCAGTCTATCCTCTGCACCATTAGCTGCCCTTTTTACAGCATACATTTTTCTGATGACGTCTTGTAAAACTTTTTTTTCCTACACAATTCTTCTGTAATGTGACAGTTTGTTCATGACAACTACATACTTTTTCTATTGCCCTTTGGATGATTATCAGTTTAAATTTTTTTGGAGATCATAGTGTTCTATGTCTAATAGCCCTACAATAGCAAGGGAAGAGTATAGTTATTAAAAAAATAAAGACTTTTGTTTCAAGGAGAAGCTTATCAATTTTGAAAGAACTTCACAGTGTCCCAAAGGCAATTTAGTCTCTTCACCTACTATTTAATTTTGGGTCTATCTCACAGCCCATTATGTGGGTCTGATGAAAAAGATTTTTAGGCTGTGTCTTCAACTGCATATCATAATCTGGTGAACAGCTGTTCTTTGTCCATTTGGTTTTTACTATGTGAATTGCTAGATCAAATGCTTTGGAATAATTATGGGTCTATGAAGGTCTAAAAATATCTTAGGGTTTATGCAATCAGAACAATGTATCAGCAAACAGAAGCATCAGGTGATAACTTTGGTGACATTCTTCTCAATATGGACTCTGCTGGATCTCCTAAGTGACAGTGGTGAATTTGTTTGGCAGGTTCTTGTTTTGTTTCTTTGCTTATTATTCACCAAAGTAACCTAAAATAAGGTTATCTCTAGATCTTTCTTTTCTTTTCTATTAGATCTTCAAAGAAAATTTATATAGTTTTAACATTGATGATAGATTATCAAAAATAAGGAATATAGTGTAGCCATCCCCTTTAAAGAGCCAGAATTCTGATTACGACCCATTCTTAATCCAAAGTTAAACAACAGAAATGTAATATATTTCCAATATCTAATACATTATCGGTATATTGAAGAAATGAACAATTCCTTGGGGCTTGCTAGAGACATTGTTGCATCATATATTTGCACACACATATATCAATAGCCATTTTCTCTCAGATTAACTCTGATATAGATACCCAGTTTATCTCATTTTTTTCTGAACTGGGTCAATTGTGGGGAGCCAAATAAACATTCACCTTTTTGTGGGATATCATCCAACAGAGTCCTAGGAATAGACTGAAAAAATTAAACCCCGTAATAGTATTACTGGTACCACATCTCTGACTAACAAGATAACTGGGTCAACTTATTGTCCATTATATACCACTCAAACTTCCAGGAAATCAGCAGAAAAAAAAAAATAGATTGCTTCTGTGACACTCAGATGTTAACTCTTGTCACTTTTACATGTATTCTATATTCCATCAATATTGTTTTTTCTTTATTTATGTTGGACTCACTTCAAGCCTAACTCCATCTTCTAAGTTGCTGTCTACCATCACTAGTTGTAGAAAGGAGAGATGGATACATTTTTCAATAACAGACAATATAAAACCAAGACTGGAAGGAGGACATTTAGGCCAGTCATTTCTCATTCCTAATTACGTTTAGTTTGAACTTCTCCTCTCATGCTCAAGATCTTCTTCATCATAAAGTCCCAGAATTCATGTACATGAAGTATTCTTTGCCCCTACGTCCTCTCCTTCTGATTGGATAGCTCCTTCAAGTTGCTATCCAAAGAAACTTCATTTAAGAGGGGGCCCAATCTACATTCTGGATTTCTCTAGCATATCACTAGGCCAAAGACATTTACAAGCTCTCCTTTTCAGCTTCCTTTTGTGCCTTCCCCCAATAGAATATAAGGTTTTTGATGAAGAGACTATCTTTATTTCTAATTATATTAGTGTTCCTAGGACTTAACACACTTAACACAGTACTCAGCACATAGGAAGTTTTTAATAAATGATTAACAAATGATAGTTGACTGCTAACAGATATTAATAATAAGAACAATAATAATATGTTTATATTGAGATGCAGAAAAAGCTTTTGGCAAAATTTAACACCCATTTCTTTTTTTTTTAAGTGGACCAGGAAATATAGAAATAAATATACCTTTCCTTAGTACGGTCATTGATATCTCTAAAACCACAGGCTAACATTACAAACAATATTGTTGTTTGTCTTTTGTACTCAAAGAGGAAAAATGATGTTGGGGTCAAAGAGTGGTTTGTTCAACTGTGGCTGATCAGTTCAATATGAGCTTAGAAGATTCTACCCCAGGTTGGGCATAAATAATCTAACTGAATATTTTGCATGGAGATGTCTCTTGATTGATGCATCTCAATTTTTTTCTTGTGCTTTTGTAATTTTGTTCTGCCCAGAGAGGATAGCATCTTCTCTCATGCAGGCACACCATGCTGGGTGGTCCTGAGAAATTGTCTCCCGTGTCTCATAATGAATACTAAAGTTCTTCAGAAAGATTTTGGGAGTGTTCTTGCATAACTTCTCCTGATCTCCATGTGACCACTTGCCTTGTGCTAGCTCTCCATAGAATATAGTCTTTTAGGGGTGTGTGTATATGCATATGTATGTGTATGTATATATGTGTTTGTGTGTGTGTGTGTGTGTGTGTGTGTGTGTCACATTTAGGCTATATTGCCAGCTCACTGGAATTGCATTTTTGGCAGTAGAATTTGAATGTTTGGCAATTCACCTCAAGGGGGGACTTCAGTGTCTTGTACCTTATCTTGCCAGGTACTCTTCAGAATTTTCCAAGACAGATCAAATAGAGTCAGTTCAATTTTCTGGCATGGCACTGGTGTATTGTCCAGGTTTTACAGGCATACCACAATGAAGTCAGAACAAGGCTCTGTAGACCTTCAGTTTGGTATCCAACTTAATACTTCTCTTCCACACTTTCTTTTAGACCTAGCTCCAAACTCTGAGCTAACTCTAGCAATGTACACCTCAACCTGATTATCTATGTGGACATCTCTGGAGAGTATAATGCCAAGGTAAGTGAACTTATCCACAGAATTCAAAACCTCTCCATTTGCTCTAACCAATGGTTCCATGTGTGGATGATGTGATTAAATACATTAAGGATAAACTAGAAACCCTTCCAATAAGATCAAAGGTTAAGCAGAAGTGTCTACTCATTAGCGGTCTTACTATTTTGTACAGTGTCAAAAATATTAGCTATAGAGATAAAAAAATTAAAAAAGAGAAATTCAGGGAATAAGCTTGAAGAAAAAGGAAATGGAATTATAATTGCTTTTGTTTGCTTTTTGCAGAAGATATGATAGTTTACTAAGAAAACACTTGGGACATCTAGGTGGCACAGTGTACTGGTCATGGAGTCAGGAGGACCTGAGTTTAAACATGGCCACAGACACTTACTAGATGTGTGACACTGTGCAAATCACTTAACCGTAATTGCCTCAAAAAAAGAAGAAAAAATCCTAAAAAGTCAATTCAATTAAAAATTAATTAAAGCAATAACTTTAGCAAAGTTGTAGGGTATAGAAAAAAATCACATAAATTATCAGAATATCTATAATTTACCAGTGACACCTAGAGATAATTGTTCAGGAAACTGGTTCATAGAAACAATGAGACCTATAATACCTTATCCATGCACAAGGGCAAGTACAAAAGGAAAAGAGTAGAAAACTGGTGAATAATTTGAAAGCTTTTGAATTGTTGAAGGTCCTCCATGAGAGGCAGTCCACTAAACAATGGCATTCAGGTCCTTGAAGGAAGAACTGGTGTCTAAGTTCAATCTAATGTAGTTAAGTCAGAAAGGGGCATGCTCTGCTCTTGAGTTAGAACTACACCAGCACACTGGTGCTAGGCAGGAATGGAAAAACAAATAGTAGCAATAAGAATAATGTATTTTTTTAAAGAGTGAGGCATATGGATAACTTCTCTCATAAACTGTTTATTTCCTGATCTAGTACTGACATCTCAGTCTGTATCTCTACTCTTGTAACCATTTCTTCCTCTTATTCAAACATCTGAAGAAATCCTGATACTGGTCTATGACAAGGCTGGTCTATGCACCAAAGTAATGGTGCCAATTTGGATCTTCTCTTCCTTCAGGTAGGTTTTGTTACCCCTAACACACTACCCTCATCTGCAAATGCCTAAACATTTGACATGTGTGATCCTGTCCTCAAATTGGACAAGGCCTAAAGGAATCACTAAAGAACTGGTTACCTGCTATTCTGAAATAATAATACCCTATATTTTAACCCCAAACATGACTCACAAATTCTCATTTCTATACATTTTATTCAAAATTATTCCCTTTACCTTCCCACTCAGCTCACCCTCTCCAAATTTTTCTCCTCCTTCAAGTCACAGCTGAAATGCTCACCTCCTATGTGAAGGATTCATTCCTGGTTCCCTCAGTCAGAACTCAACTCTTTTCAAAAGCTCCTACAGTATTTTGCTTATATTTCATATTGAATATGAAAAGAGCCTGTATTTTTTTTCAACATGCAATTTCTAGTATAAAAATCTCTTCCATGAACACAGATAGTTTCTCTATAACTTAGTAGATATGTTCTAGAGAGTTGCCTGATACACAGTGTTTAAGTGAATTAATAATAATAATACCTAACATTTGTATAGCACTTACTATGTGCTAAGTGTTTTACAATTATTATCTTTCTCTATCCCTACAAAAACCCTGCAAAGCAGGTGCTACAATTATTCCCATTTTTAAGTTAGGAAACTGAGATCGAAAGAGCTTAATGACTTGCTCAGGGTTACATGACTAGTAATTGTCTGAGTTAAGATTTGAATTCAAGTCTTTTTGAGGTCATGTTGTAGTTCCTCTCCACCATGCAGCCAATAAGTGAAAGAGCCAGGATTTATGCCTAGGCAAACCTTTTTCAAGTTCAGCACTCTGTCTTCCATAGAACACTTCCTGTTTATACTCCATATTATACTCCTTTGTGTATATGCTTTATCTTAACTCACTTGAACTCTGAATCTTCTGGTAACTTAGTGAAAATGTGAGCAGCTCTAAGAGCTAGGAGGCTTCAGCTTACATTCCACCTTTGAGGCTTAATGCTAATATGATGTTAAGGAAATCTATTGTTATTTCTGGGCAACAATTATCTCATCTGTTATAATAAGAATTACACTACTACTACTACTACTACTACTACTACTACTACTACTACTACTACTACTACTACTACTCCTACTCCTACTACCAAGTAGCATTCATTAAGAATTTTAACATTTGCAAAACATTTCAAATATAGTAGATAACTTATTGTTGCTGCCAGTATGGTGGTGTAGTGAGTGTTAGGCCTGGACTCAGGAAGACATCATCCTGAGTTCAAATCATGCCTCAGCACTTACTCTCTGTGTGACCCTAGGAAAGTCACTTAACCCTGTTTGCCTTAGTTTACTCATCTGTACAATGAGCTACAGAAGGAAAATGCAAAACATCTCTTGTCAAGAAAACCCTAAATGGGTCACAAGAACTTGGATATGACTGAAAAACTGAAGAACAAAAACTATAATCAATTTAGTACTTAATACTGTTCCTTGTAAATTAATTACTATGGAATTAAAATGGGCTTTTAAAAAATACTTGTTAAATGGATGAAAAAAAAAGAATAACTTTTATTACCAGTCTATGATAGAAAAATCAAGTTAGAGAGAGGCAATAATATTAATAACTTAGCCCCCAAACTGTCTGGTCTAAACAATTTGCTATTTCAGATAAAAAATAGTTTAAAGCTGATTTTCCAGATAATTTAGGTATTTAAAATAGGCAGTCAAAGATACTTTAATAGAAATGGAAAAATCTATAGTACAACATATGATCCACTTGATCAGGAGTTTTCTATTGTTATGTTTGAACTCTCCAGGCTTTTTAGAAAGCATTTAATACAGCAAAGATCTCCAAGATGAGTAACCTGTGTTTGCCTGGGTTTACTGGATAGTTGCCTATATTCTATGATTCATTTTACTAGTGTTAATCTGCCTCACCAATTCTCTAAAGAATCCCTATGATTTTGATCAGGATGGGTAAGAAAGAATAACTTCTCTTTGGGACTGCAACTCAATTTATTTGAAATGATTGAAATCTCAGGATAATGGTGCTGTCTCTGTCATATTAAAACAACTTTTACTATCTGGATCCTAACTAGGCTAGTGAAAAGCTAAGCTAATAGAAAAGGTACAATTTTGTAATTTTGTTATCTAGGACACAGAAGACTAAGAAGAGGTCTCTTCTCCCACAGACATACACATGTAATACCTATTAACTCTAAGAAGAAAATAGACTCCTTTGGATTTCTATTTTCTAAAAAGTGGAACTTATTACCTCCCAAATAACCATTTGAATAATAAACTCTTTGTAAACATTTTTAATATGCACAGCGGTTTAAAAAACTTGTGTATGATCCAGTAAATGTATTTATTACATCTTATAAGACTAGCTTTTCCCTCAAATATGCAGGAAAATAGGAATTATATTCTAGAACAAATAAGGAATGATAAATATCTTTCAATATCGTTTTAATTTTCATGATAAATAACTCATTTGTAGTTAGATAAGATAAAAAAGCTACAATCTTACTTCACAGCAATGGATGCTTGCTAAGATTGCATTTTTATCTAGACTATTTTTCAGGCTAGTACGAGATATATCAAATAGGTAGGAGAGGATCTTGTTTATACATTTAAATGAAGAGTTTCCTATCATGAGAAATGTTTAGCTACATTAACTTAATTACTATGAAATTAAAATGGGAAACCTATTAGACTATTTATGTATTTCATAGTAATACAAAAGGTATTACCTTAAGTAATATCACTAAATAGATAGATACAAATGAACAATTATTATAAGGATGATCATATTCAACAGAAAATTGATTTGAATTTTAAGAACAATCCAAATGAAATCTCCTGTAATGCATGTATTATATCTCATAGTTTCTTTTTCATTAAAAAATCAAAGAATGGAAGAGACATAGATAACCTGCAATCTTGGTGAAAAAGAAATTGGGGGTTTATTATATTTCAAGCTCAATATTTTTTAGCATTGTGATAATACAAACCAGAGATAATACAAACCCATGGACTAGAATAAGTCCATATTAAAGGAGTCCAGAAAGATGAGGGAACTCAAAAGCATAAAAGAAAATGATTCATGAAGGAACTGTTCATGTTTATTCTGAGGTGAGAGTGGGAGAAAGGGAATACTTGGCCACAGAAAGATCTTACAGGTTAGAGACTGACTCTATGATTACTATATTGGTTGCCATATAAAAAGAAGTTAGAGTCATTTTTGACTTGCCCTCCCCACCTCCATCTCACTTACTGTGGGAAGAAGTAATAGGGATATGTAAAAGTTATAGAGAAAGAGTTTATCTACTCAAAACAGGGAGGGATTTTCTAACAATTAAGGCAATCATTTGCTGCCTGAGGTCTGAGTTTGGGGATGATGGGAAAGAAATGAAGAGCACGCTTGTTAACTGAATGTCTTCAAGGAGAGGATAGAGGACAACTAGTCTGAGATGGGGTAGTCAATTCAATCCTTTCAGGTGGAATTGACTTGGAAGGCCTCTGAAGAGCCTTCCAATTCTGTAGTCTGTGGTTTTATAAAGTAGTATTTCTTTCAAAATCAATTTATGCAACTAAATCATAAATTAAATTGACCAAATTAAATGATCAACGTAGTATTTGCACTGACACTCATTGCAACACAAAAAACTTTTCTTGCCTGGTAAAAGCAAGCCCTGTCAATTCAATTCCAATGACCAGCATAGCTAAGAGAAAGTGATTGACTTCCATTGCATTTAGCTGTTTCTTCTCAGCCACATCTTTAAAGGGAATTATTTTGACTGACAGAGGGCACAGAAACAAGAGAGCTTGCCTTTTGTTGGGCTCTTTGCCGCAAACACTATTCATTGTAGGCAGAAGCTGGTGTTCCCAACTGAGAAACAGTTTATATTGAAGTGCTAATTCTGAAGTGCTTAGAGGAAAGGGAAATTCCAAAATTGAAACACACAAGGGGACAGAATTGAAATTACTTAAACTGCATGCCACTGCTCCACCAAACCTCTTACACCAGCTCCACTTTTCCCCTAAGGTAGCAGCTGAAAAATGACATTGCCTGCTACCCAGTGGTGATGGGGTATTTATAATCTTTTATCTTTTTCCCCCCTTGTGGAAAGGTAAATCACTTGGGAGCACAACTCTGGTTTGGCCTAAAGTAAGACAGGTATCTTTTTGAAGCATTATTTGTATCACACTGTCTTGCCATAGGATAGAATGTGATAAGCTAATAAGGAGTTGCCAGTCAAAAATAGCTTCTGTTCAGAACGGGAAGCTCTGGGAATGATTATGTTTATTTAAAATGATAGCTTATAAGCAGTAAGGGCAGTTCTGTATTTAGGAAATGTAAGCAACAGAGTCAGCTGAGTCCATTACTGATTTCCCTAAGCTCTGACACATTCATAAGACTTGAGCACAATTTTCTTTGAAATATTTATCTAGTTCATACTTACCCACTGGTACATAACTAATAAATGGGTAAATTCCTAAGCTTGGAAAGTTTAAAGGACAGAGAAGTACACAGATTTCTCTATTTCTTCACTTCTGGAATGGGAGACCAATCAGGCTACACCTTTTGTCTAGGATTTATTTAGTTGAAACTGTTGACATCAGAATCCCCTTCTTCACTGACTACACAAAGGGCCTTATTTTCTTAAAGAGAGCAATGTTCTCAAATACTGGAGTAGCAATCATTTAACAGATTCATTAGGCCACCGCCACATACCAAGAACTGTGTTAGACCTCTGAGGGTAATGTAAAGATAATCTGAATTACCTCTGGAGAGAACTGATCCCAAGCCAGCTCTAAAGGAAGGTTATAGAAATAGGACATTGTGTTTATCCTTAAGGGGTTTAGTAGGGAGGAATAGTAGAAAAAAAAATATCAGATTTGAAATCAAAGGACCTGGGTTTGAATTTCACTTGGTCACTTATGACTGATGTGACTGACCTTTTGCAAATCATTTAACTTTTTTGTACCTCAGACTTTCCTTTGAAAAATGAAACAACTGGACCAAATAGCTTCTAAAGTTCTCTCCAGTTCTAAATCTATGATCCAAGGAAAGCAAAGGTACATATGTATTAACAGAATGAATTGGAAGCCTTGTCCCAAAGAAGGATGCTGGTCTTCAGTCAAGGGATATGGGATTATTGAATTAGAACTAGAAGTAAACCTATTTATCTGATAAGGAAACTTAGGCCTAGAGAATAAAATGAATTACTCAAAGCCACAACTAATGTTAAGTGTCTGGGCTTTGAGTTTAAGCTCTCTTATTCCAAAACCAAAGTACTTTTCAGTGGACTGATTGTAGATATGTTTACTTACCTCTTTGAACCCTTAAAGGATTTTTCCTTCCTCTCAAAGTATTCTTAAAAAAAAAAAAGAATGCATTTAAGTGTTCCTCTTTAGTATAATCACAATAACTAAAATTAACTGGGAGAGTGGTTATAGAAAAGTAGTTGGAATTTGTGAAAAATTAAAATTATGGAATATTTTTTAAGACTACTGGTTGACATGAATGTATGTATGTATGTATGTATGTATGTATGTATGTATGTATATATATATATATATATATATATATATATATATATATATATATACACATATATTTTCTTTTATACTCAGAAACAGGGATGGTGTTTTTTGAGATGAGGGGAAGATTTGTTATGACTGAAACAGGCTCGAGAAGAGTGAATAGGTTTGGGGGCATCATATTACCAATGTTAATAATAACAACTAAAAGAGATACTTTCTGGAGAATCCAGAAGTGTTAGTTAGCAGGTGGAATATACTACTCTCTCTTCAATATGCCAACATTACAATACAATACATTTCTGCCTCTTTTTAATGTGACTGTCAATATGATATAGGTATCTTGCCATTGATTCATGCATCTATTTATCTTGTACAAATATGCTTTAATCATGTTAGGATAATAATTACATTGGATAGAAGGTTGCTCAGATTTATAAACTTTAAGTAGTGCCTTCCAAAGTTCTCTACTTTGCTAAATAATTAAAAGATCACTTTGAGGATGCAAGTATTTCTTAATTATATTAAGGATATTGTTGTTATTGATGAGGTGCAGGCTCTGGGAATCCCCTGGAGCTCTTCTTGAATCTTTGAGATAAAGGCTCTGGGAACTGCCCTTGAACTCTGGTTAAATCATTCCATTTGAGGAAGCATTTGCATGAGGCCATAAGCTTTATAATTGTGGCTGGGCCCAGACCTCTGTTACTAGCCTAGACCTCCATTGTCCATCCCACCCTTGAGCCTATCAAAATATCAATCTGCCCTTGAACTGACCTAGCCCACCACTGTCTGTTGGCTCCAGGTAGCCTCCAGCAACTTTCCACCCTTGATCATTCATTGACCTCATCTGACTCCTCCAGAAGACCCTCCTCAAAATTCTCCTCTAGATCACCCCTAGATCACCCATACCTCCCACAACCTTTCTGTATATAAGACCCCATCTTCCCTCCATGTGGTGTGAGAGCACCATAGAATGACCTAGCATAGACACTCTATGTCTAATGCAAGTGAACTTTTAATAAGCTTTGCTTTTCTTTGGCTGAGAAGACTTGAGGTGAATTCATTTGGCAAGACCTGGTGTGTTGGTATTTTGGGGTCTCCAGAGCAACCCTAACCCTCTTTATAGGTAACCTCTTTATTTTGACTTCTAAAGAAATGAATTTATAATAATAGTCCTATGAATTAAAATCAAGGAGAAATAAAAATCAAATCGAAGTTAGAGTAATTATATAGTCTTTATATTCATAAAGTGAATCACCTCTAAGACTAAAAACTCAGTACCTATTTAAAGTAAGATAATAAAAATTGTTTTTACTATATGTTTATTGTCAGATGTAGTATTAATGGGGTGCTTGGGCCCCAACTGTAAGAACATCTCTGGAAGCCTCCCAATTTCTCAGAAGGCCCCAGCACTGAGAGAATACCTCTCATTGCAGAACACATTCTCTTATGAGAACAGAATTCCTGGAATTCCTGCAGAAGGATCCTATCTCTGGTGCCTGACCCAAGGATTCTTTCTCAGGCTATCTTGTCACTTTAAGATATTTCTGTTGACTCCCTGAATTTTTCTATACTTTCCAGCAGCCTAGCACTAGGACTAGTTGTCCAAGTATATACATATGCTAACCACTCCCTAATCCCAACCCATATCACCTAATTAGCATGTTTGGCATCCTTTCCCTGCCCCCTTTCTATATAAGCTTTAGATTGACCACCATTAAATTGCAAATTCCCCAAAGTAAATTCACCCACTACTATTAGCATTGCAATAAATCTTGCCACTTGATTGAAAGAAGGCTTGAGTGTGTGAATTCATTCCAGGTAACTCTACCTTGACATTGTTGGGATCCAATCACCTCTAAACCATGTGAGCACCTCTTCAATATTATTTTCAATATTAATATTTTTTAAAAATTGGAATATATACAAAGGGAATTATGTCATTTTGATTTTCATCCCATATCATTTATTGAGTTCACAATGAATTACTCAGTGTCTCTCCTTTACTGACTATGACCCTTCCAATTTCCTTCCTTACTCATCTAAACTTTGGAATTTCTAAGCTTTTAAAAGGAAATAACTGAAAAAAAAATCTTAGCTACTGTATCTTACAATAGTGAAACATTTTTTTCTTGTACACTATTGTTATAATTCTAGCAAAGTTCATCATCTTAGAAATTACTTTAGTGACTTTAGACATTAAATACTATATACCTAGTAGATAAATTCTAAGGTAGCCTTTCAAATAAATTCATAATCATTTATTAGTCATTTTAGGGCAGCTAACTAGAAAGAAACAGAAACTAAAGTCCCAAATTACTCTTCCAGTTAATCCACTTCTTATTTTGGGCAGGTAGCTATTTGTAAAACTGCATCCTATGATTAAGCACTAAACCTTACACTTCACCTTGAACTAATACTATTCTGTTCAAGAAAACAAAAATGACAGTATACTTCCAAACTAATAATTTCATACTACAAATGAAACAATTCAATTTGACAAGTATAATGCTTCCCTCATGCTTGCTTGGCTTATGGTAAATATTAATGTCTGCAACATTCACCAGTTTTCTTTGATTTCCAATATTATTTAAATTTTCAATCTCTCCTAGGATCTACTGCAGAGCTATACACACAGTAGGTTCTCAGTAAATGTCTCTTGAATTTGGTGTTCAATATTATAGAAGTCACTAATTCACAATATTATAACATTTCCAATCCTTCCCTTTCCCTAAATAGTACTATGTATGAGTTAAGTCATTCAGTATAGCAACTAGAATATAAAGGAAAACTTGTCATTTTGTTTTTGTTGTTTTTCTGTTTTGTTCAACTCTTCATGACCCCCATTTGGGGGTCTCTTGGCAAAGATACTGAAGCAACTTCCCATTTCCTTCTCGAGGTCATTTTACAGATGAGGAAACTGAGACAAAAAAGGTTAAATGACTTGCTCAGGCTCCCACAGCTAGTAAGCATCTGATTCCAGATTTGAACTTGGGAAGATGAGTCTTCCTGACTCCTGGCTTGGCACTCTATGCACTGTACCACCTAGCTACCATAAGGGAAATTAGTATGAATGATTTGCTCAAGGGCAGGCACCTTTATCTAAACTTTCCTTTACTAGTTTTGTACCCCAGCTCTTTTCAAATTATTTTATTTCTTTGATTGAAGGTGTGGAATCTATCCTCAAAAATGTATGATAACTGGGGTAGCTAGGTGGCGCAGTGAGTAAGAGTGCTGGCCCCAGGGTCTGGATGACCCAGGATCAGTTCTGGCCTCAGTACTTAGCACCCACACATAAATAACTAGCTGTGCAAGCTTGAGCAAGTTAACCCTGATTACTTTTAAAAAAATGTATGATAACTATTTTCTGGGTGTTGTGAGAAGCCAAATTGTTTATATTTGTCTGCAACACATAAGCTTTATTTTAGCTGCACACATAAGTGACCTCTTTGATTCCTCCAGTCAGAAACGTCACTCACTGTTCCATCTCTCATTCTTTCATCAGCCTTATCTTTCCCTTTCTATTGGTATTCAGAGAGTACTGAGGGGGGCAATGAATATAATAAAATCACACTGTGCTCATATTTTGTTGATCATATTTTTAAAAATTTGTTTTGAGAGAACAAGCAATTGATAGGTGCCTCCTTAAAGGTCTCTTCATAAATATGGAAAAAATTCATATGATTTTGTGAAAAATGCAAAAGTAAAGATAACCTTATTTGATAGCTCTCTGATAATTAATACCAAATGAAGCATGACAGGTTAATGTATACATATTAAGGGTATTTGTCACTATACTAAAGAAAGTTCATTCTGTTGTTGTGTTGATTAGTCATGTCCAACTCTTTATGACCTTATTTGAGGTTTCTTGGCAGAGATACTGGAATCATTTGCCATTTACTTCTCGAGCTCATTTTACAGATGATAAAACTAAGGCAAACAGGGTTAAATGACTTGCCTAGGATCACATAGCTAATAAGTGTCTGAGACCAGAATTGAACTTATTCTTAAGTCATTCAGTATAGCAGACTCCAGACTCCAGACTGGAATTTTATCCACTGCACCATCTAACTGCTTAGAAGGGTATGCATAGCAGAGTCCAAATAGAAAAGACTTTCCCTACATAGGTACAGTCTTCTACTGGATCTTGCTTTCAAATTACATAGTACTGATCACATCAAGACTTAGTATGATTTAGATTTTTATAATCACTCAGAATGTTCATCCTAAACACAAGATGATGAAAAATAGCTATTTTTCAGAATATACCATGTAATTGAGAGGTAGTGTGAGTAATAGATAAAGAGACAACTTTGGAGTCAGAAAGACCTGACTCTAAGTCTCACCTATGACACATACTAGCTGTGTAACCATCAAAAATCCATGGAGGTATTAAAGGATTGAAAGGAGGAAATTTTTTGTCTCTTCAATATTTTAAACTATATCAGATCCTTTTGTGTTTTCTTCTGAAATGAATGTTTTATTGAAGGCATACTCCTTTGAAAGTTTCTTTTTCTGAGCACTTCTTTCTTAAAAATTTTATTTATTCATGTATTTATTGCTACATTTTAAGTTCTGAACTGTCTCCCTCCTAATATTATTTAACTTTTCTCTCTCTCCTTGGATCTACCACAATTCTATACACACAGTAGGTTGTCAGTAAATGTCTCTTGAATTTGGTGTTCAATATTATAGAAGTCACTAAAATAAATTTGACCTTCCCTTTTCACATATCCTTCTACTTCCAATTCAGTTTTTATATTCCTGTCAGACTAGTTTTCATTAAGAATAGAATCTAATTTACCAAGTTTTCCCTCCTAGTATGCAAATATGTCCTTGCCAAAAAGGGGAAAAATCTTTTTCAATTTCTTAAAAGAACTTCATTTATATCAAGCAAATATTTCATTTATGTTTAATTCCCTTTTTTCCTTAAGTAGAATGTTCTTCATGACAGGTTGATATCATAATCTTTAAAAATATTTCAGCCCTTATTTTTCCCTATTTTAACTCATATCTACCAAAATCATCATGTGTCACAATGGAGTAAACATATACACAAATTGGAAAAGTGCTAACTACCCAGTCAAACTATGGGATACTGTCTGCTAATTGATCAGAAGCTGGAAGACACCATAAAAATCAAATTGTTCATCCATCTCATTTTACAGGTTAGGAAAATACTCAGGGAAATTAAGTGATATTTCCAAAGTTACTCAGGTCATAAATCATCAATTTAGGACTTAAATTCAAGGCCTACAGCTCCAAGTTCAGCATTTTCCCCCTCTATTTCTCTACCTCCATGACTAACTATAAATTATTGAGGTAATATTGGACACAAAGAAAGTTGCATTTGGAATGAGTGACTAATAGCAACCATTTTCATTCAATATAATATGGCTAAGTGTTAAATTTTAGATCAAAAGGAAGTAAGTCAAGAATCTATACCTCAGTTAGTGAGACTGATTGTTAGAAACCAGTTCAGGAAATTCTAGGTATTCTCCAAACTTAAAGAGTTCACTCTTTCTGGGGTGTACTATTCTTCAAGGCCATGCTTTTATTGTAATCTATCTTCTGCCCTGCTATAAGCTTATAATACATCTGGGTATTGATGTTCTTGTATGAATTCTGTAGGGCCTTTGGTTGACCCATCACTTTACAGTGTTCCTGTAACCTTACCAAACAAATTGTCTCCTGCTGCTTCTGTTTGGGAAAGAACATAAACAATTATGATCATCGTAAAGTCCTTTTGATAGCCTTCTTTATGGCACTTTCTCTCTCCCCAAATAAACCATGTACTGCTTCATTTCAGAATTATATATCATGCTCCTTCATTTTTAGAATTAAAATCACTGAGTATGCATATCTTTGTATTATATCTTAGGAGTTATTTCTAATACTTTGATGACATATGTTTTATAAGAGCATTTGCTGATGTCACTCATAAATCTGATACTTGCTATGAATCTTCCTTTGAGCCATTTTTTTCCATCTGTCTTGTCTCACAAAAATCGTATCACTTTTCTTCATTAAAAAACAAATGTCTTGAACTATGAACCAAGAGTAACAAAGATATTGTACTGGTATATTTTCTATTTCTTCCTTCTTACCTCTATTGCTATTCCCTGATCACCTTTCCTTCCTACCTACCTTTTTAAGAGTCTTCTTCTGAAAACTTCAAGTGATCTGTTCTTCTTCAGCCTCAATTCTAACACATGGATTTAAATTATTTTAACTGGCCTTTCAGGAAAAGTCTCAGGAATCATAAGTTTATGAATTTAAAGCTGTAAGTGATCTTGAGGGGCATATAGTCCAAACTTTTCACTTTTTAGATGAGGAAATAGAGGCACAGGGAGATAAAATGATTTGTAGAAGATTACAAAGTATAGAAGTATTACAGCTGATATTTAAACCCACATCCTCTGGCTCCAAAGTTACTAATCTTTTCATGATCCAATACTGCCTTCTCCTACTCATCTTGCCTTTCTCAAACAATCCTTCCTCAGGGAAACAATCTGAGTCAAATTTGCCTCTTATTAATTGTCTTCCTCAAGCATTTTAATTATTTGTATTTTCTGAGTTAACATATTCCTCATGATACTTCTATGTTAATTTTTACATTTGTATCTAATAATGTCCATATTTACTAAATTCATCTTAATATCTCTTTCACTTCTACAATATGATGTGGAGATAATCTTAGATGAGTGAAGTAAGAATTCTTGTGAATGTTTGTCTGCCTGAGATTGACATGTTCTTGAACCAAGATCCAACAAAAGGGGGGATTTATTCTGTGAAGTTTGGATTCAGTCAAAGGGTCACACTTGAGGTTCATATGTGGCCTCCAGGCTGCAGGTTCCCTACCCCTGGAATCCAAAGCTGTCCTCTGACTTAGAAGCCCTTGTTCCTAATGTCAATCTTCTGCCAGTGATGCTATTTAACTATGAATCATAGGACACCATAATATTTGAAGGATCAAAATTGTTGTTAATCTAAAGGATGATGGGTAAATGTGGTAGGTATAAGAAGGTATAAAGCCAAGCACAAGCAGCTTTTCAGAGGGCTGATGCTGTGAACAGCTTCAAGGTTCCAATTACACAGTATAGTGGACTCTATTCAGTAAGAAATTAAGGCAAAGCATTCACAGAAATCAAAGTACAATATTCACAATGTTGTAGAATAACAACTTATCACTAAAGTGGCCACATAGTTTTCACCAAAATGTTCACAAAGTTTTAAGCTAAAGATAACATTCATTTAGTAAGAACTCAATCAATTAATAAGTCCTTAATTCAATCACAAAGTAGAAAGGTCAAAAGTTCTCCACTCCTAGGTAACATTGTCTTAATCTCTTCAATCAAAAAGTCTTCTTTCTTCTTAATTGGAGATTAGTTTCCAATCATCCTTAATTAGTAAATCCTTAATTCAATCATCTAAATGTAACGGTCAAAGGTCTCCACCCCTAGGCCACAGTAAATCATGATCTTCTCAGTTCCCATTAGATACCCAAAGAGAAGTCTTTTCATCTTGACTTGAAGGAGGCTCTCAGCTTCCATTGTCCCAGCTCCTGCCAGTTCCTTGTTGTCCAGCTCCTTGTCCAGCTCCTGTTCCATATTGAATCTTACTGTGTCTAGTCCACCTCAAGTCCTTCACAGTTTCTGTCCCTGGGAAGACAAAGCTTAACAAAGCCACAATAACATTCATCCACATCGCCAGCATCCTCATCAATTTACTTTCTGCCTGTGAAATCAACATAGACCCAACAACATGGTCTGAGGAATAAGCACAAATCATCAGTATGGTCCCAGGATCTCAGAAAAGATTAGCAAGACCCTCCTCTGGGATTTCTGTAAACATACAACAAGAAAATCCTCTTTCAGGGCATCTGAACCGGCAGCAAGGTCCCAAGGCTTCTCTAACCATCCTCTATCAGCAAACAAATCTGACAAAGTAACATCAAAACAGACAGATAAAGTACTGCCCTCACATTCATGCTTCCTCCCAGTTCTCCTTTCTTCTCATTTCTTCTCAATTGTCACTTCAGTTCTCAGTTCTCAATTCTGTTCTCAATTCCTCTCTCTCTCTAGCAGTAGCAGTTCGGCCTCCAGATACTTGCTCCCAACAGTTCTGGCCTCTCTCAGCTTGGGCTTTTCCTTATATATGGTATTAGCTTCTCCCTGGTCTGCCCCTTCCTGCTACATCAACAAGTTCATCCCATTGTGGGATTCACAAGTATTGGATCTTTGATATAATCATGAACTTGAAACAAGTTACTAAGTATCTGTTTGCTTGCCAATACAAGGGTCATGGAAGATCTTCAAATTCCATTACCATTGCAGAAGTTTAAAGCACATTGTCAAGAATAACTTACATGTAAGAAGTGGTATAATTCTTCAAAAAATTATATAACAGGTTTACATTTTCAGATGCAAATATCTTCTTTTGAAATATCTACATCTATGGGTTTTTATTAAATTTAAAATAACTTTTAAAAAAAAGGAGTGGCATGAGAAATATGATCAAGATAATGTATGACTAGAAAATGAATTGGATTGAGCATAAAATGAAGAATAACAAGGCTAGGTATAGTCACAATCCAGTTTGCAATCCAAAATTATTGAAAGTCCTACAGAAAGGTCTCCAATACTTTGGATAGGTCTTTATAGGAGATTTATAGAAGGGCATGGACAATAATTACCTAAGGATGTATTGAAAAAAAGTTTCCATGTTAATGACATAACGAATCCACTGAAATTTAAAAGCAAGTGTGGGGAGATGTGAATAATCAAGTAACTTGATCAGAAATTTGTAAACTAAAGCCAGTTTTATTGTATTGGTTAATGGGGTGGCTCCCCTCCTCAGATAGTCACATTGTTCAAGGAGGAACATTGTTTTTATAGGGTTGGAGAAAAATGGAGAAGTAAAAACTGACCATGACCAAGTTTCTTTTAAATTACTTGCATTGCAAGTGCTAAAGGGAAGGGAAGGACGATATGTGAACAAAATGGAAAGATTTTCAAAATGGAGTAGTTCTGTATATGTAGATTTGTTTTACTGTATTACACAACTGTACTACAAGGGAAGGTTCTTACTTCAAAGATGTGGAGTAATAGACTAGATAGGAGCTAGTCATAGATGATACATAAATCAATAAAACTCCTTAAATACAATGAAGAAAAAAATTTAAAAAGAACAGAAAGGTACCCAGACAAAATCAGTATTGTTACTACCATACTGAAGTAATATACACTGCCCCCATCTCTGTCTCTGTGTCTCTCTCTCCATACACATATATATATATATGTATGTATGTATGTATATATATACACATATATTTATATATATATACATATATTTATATATGTATGTATATTATACACACATATATGTATACACTTTGAAAAAAATTATACATCACAGCTCATAGCTTTCATGTTCATTTGTATATAGAAATTAACATTGAGTTTGCTATTAAAAAAAAGAAAAAAGGGAGAAAAGCTAAGTATGAGTTTAAGGTTGTCATTTGCCTTTTGGTAAACCCGCTGGTGGGAACTTTTATTTTATTTTTTTAATATTGCTCCATTTCCCAACATATTTTGGGGAAAAAATCTCAGGCCCATAAAAGCAAAAATAAATACACCCATAAATTTTATATAGAGATAAATACAAAATGGTCTTTCTGGTCAACTTATCAAACTTAAGAATGAGGAATCTATTTTTGATAGGGATGGAAACAAAATACAATCATTCTTCCATACAGTATAAGAGAGTTCTAGAGGAGTATGATGAAAGGAGAAAAATAAAAGAGGGACACAGAAAATGAAACTGAAATATAGACAAGGAAATAAGGAAAAACATATTCGTAGGCAGATTGCAAAGAAAAGCAGGGAGAGAAAAAATGTGGAAGAGAAAAAAGGAGGAAAGAGACAGAAGAGCAGAGAAACAAATGTATAATTCATCTTCTTCATCATTTCAAATCTTCATTGAGAGACAAATGTACATATATATACTCTGTGCTTGAAATTCTTGTTTTTCCCTCCTTTTTCAACAGAGAAAACCCTTACTTCTATTTCTGATGTGGAAAGAGTCTTATTTCATTTTATTGAAGAACTACTTTCATATGGTAACTACCATTTGTACCCTTTTAAAATATTACTGACTGTACCTTTTAATTGTAACTATAATTATACTATATATTATATATTTATATATAACACTGTGTTTACATTAATATATAATTCTGTGTATATTACATATATTACATATATATTCTATGCCATAAGTATAATGCCACAATATACTATATAGTTGCCTTCTAAAGGAAACTAAATAATCATAAGTATAATTAATATCACTTCCTGATACTTATTCTGTAAACTAGACAGGATTAAATTTAATGTTGCATCTGTCCTCTTTTCCTAGTAAACCATGTACATTATGTTAAATACCAAACTTCTAAACAGTTTATTACCTTATAATGAGATAGGCCTCTATTAGTCAGATAAAACATTTGTCCTTCATTAGATAAGTAGCCTGGATTAGATATATTTTATAAGGTGAATAATAATGAGTTTTTTCTTAAAGAGTAGTTTAAGAGGTTATATGAAAATAAATAGTAATATATCTTAGATCACTTCATTTAAGTATGGATCAATACCAGGGATAGGATTCTTATTTGTATCTGTTTACATGAGCTCATTAGATAATAAAATGAACTCTGCATCTTTTCCAATAGCATTTTGTAAGGCATGAAGTTTATGTTTAAGAAAAAAAGAACAATTGGCTTAATGTACTAAAAATAAAGTAGGACATGTATGAAAATTGAAATTCTGCCTTCTTTCTGAATAACAATTTTGGTAATAGGAGAGGGGGAAAACGCATTGTGCTTTGATTATAGTTGCTGGTAATATTTCATTTTGTAGGGAAATTGCTGTGTCAACCCTTCTGGGCTGAGAAACACAAGAAAGGACTTTCTTACAATAAGGAACTTGGCAAAAAAGAAAGAAAAAAAACCCAACCTGTTTTTCAAGGTGATTGTTTTCATCAGGGGGTACTTTGAATCAGATAATCAAATGTGAAGGAAAGTACAAGTTGTTTATTGAACAGCTCCAGGTGTAAAGTAGAGGCAGCACACTAATGGCTGCAGCACAGTTAATTTTATAGCAGTTGTTAATGAGTAATCAGACCTCTTTTTGTTGTGTCATTGCTCCCATTTGCTAAACATTCAAAATCCAAATATTTTAGCATGTCATAGAAGTCAGCATAACCGTATAGCTATTTCAAAATTAATAGGTGACATAAAACATATAGCATAAAAGCAGGCAAAACCCAAAGCAGTCTGGTCTCAGTTCAAGCTAAAATCAAGCCAAATCCTGTCTTTAAGCCCACAGAGAAAGCAGCTTGTAAAGAGGTGGACACCTTTGGGCTTTACGTAAATGGGAATTATTAATTGGAGTCAAAAAGAATAAAAGGACTTCCTCAGGAAGTATACGATGTTTGGACCTCGCAGTGTCAGAACTCTAAAGAGGGCTTTCTATTTCATCTGGCACAACAGAATCTGTAATTAAACTGCACAAAAATGAGCTCTATTAGAGGAAGACGAACTTCCTGGCCTACTATTGTGGACCTAAACCATTCGAGAAATTTAAATTTAATTCCCGGACCTTTGTACACTGAGAATAACTCAATCGAGTTCATAAGGAGATGAAGTGCATACTGTTATGATGAGCTCTACAATGGACAAGTCCAGCTAGTTATTTAATTTCATCTTCTTTCATTTTTGAACTAAGTCTGTGACCCTTTAATTTAGAGAAAGTCAGAGGACAAATAGTTGGATGAAGAAAAGCTATCTACTTGAGATGAGAATATCATCTCTATTAGTTGGGAATGGAGAAGGATGGTTCCTCTGACAAAGGGAGGGAGAAATGAAAAGAGTGTATCTTTCCAGGATAGAGGTTCGTACACCTTAGGTCTGAGAGTCCAGAACTATAGTCTAGAAGGATTGAGACTCCTCTGGCCTTGCCATTCCAAATCCATTGGCTAGAAATTAATGAATGATCCAGATGAAGCAGAAATATTATGAGTGATGCCAAGGACAAAATCTAGTAGAATAAAGGATTAACTAGACAAAATGAGGAGAAATGAAGGCATAGCAAGGACTAATTCATAGTAATTATAAATCAAGGATTCTTTCCTTTTTATTTTTGTTTTAATGTGGGTGTCATATACTCCTTTGGCAATATGGTGAATTTCATGGAGCCCTTCTCAGAAGAGGTTATTGATATTTTAAAATATATAAAACATAATGCAGAGGATTAAAATGAAAATATATTTTGAAATAAAAATTTCCCATTCAATTTCACAGACAACCTGATATTTAGTCACAGACCTCTTCCCCCCCCCACCCCAGGTAAAGATCCCCTAGATTATTAATAGAGTATAAATACTGATTAAACAACAACAACAACCCTACATAAACTTAAATCCTTTCCTTTTCACTTGTTACTTGCATATATCCCAGTAGTTGTACAACTCTTTAAAATGCCTGAATGAAGGTTGTTTATTACTTTCAGTAAACAAGGGAAGGGAGGAAAAGTCTATGTTCTCATTCCAAATCAAGCTAGGCTTTTAAAGAAGTAGCTGTTGAGTTTAGTCCTGGACTTAGAATTAAGAAAATCTGGGTTCAAATCCTACATAAGAGGTTTACTAGCTATATGACCCTTTGCAAGTAACATAACCTCACTAAACATCAGTTTCCTTACTTGTAAAAATGAAGGATTTTAACTGGAAGGCCTCTAAGATCACTTCTATGTTGGGAGCCAGAGGCCTGAGCCAGGACTTATATCTGATTCTGCACTCTGGTATCTTGGGGTGGCCAGCTCTAAACTGATGTCTTTTGAGGATTGTGCTTCAGCTTTGAAGTCTGCCCTCAATTGTATCCATTTATGACTGTGGCTGCATTAAGAGGTACCTGAGGGCAAATCTAAGGCTCTGCCCCAAAACTTTAGTTGTTCAAAACCTAAATATTTGAATTCTTAGTTGGTCAGTTCCTATGCAGATATACTTGATGATGCGGCTTTGGCTTCAAGCCTTGAAGCCAACTCTCAACAGCATCCTTTGTGATGTGACTGCATATGAAAGGAGGTAACTGACTTTTCCTAAGACTTTCTAGCACCTAGAGAAAAAAAGGCCTTACTGCCATGCTACTTCCAGGATATGATGGACTAAGATAATGATATGAGTACTTGAAACTCCTTCCTTTGTCTCATTGCTCTATAAAAACCTTGTCCTAGGGGCGGCTAGGTGGCGCAGTGAATAGAGCGCCGGCCCTGGAATCAGAAGGACCTGAGTTCGGAGACGGCCTCCATACAAACAAAAAAACCTAGCCGTGTAACCTTGGGCAAGTTACTTAACCCCAATTGCCCTAAAGGGGCGACTAGGTGGAGCAGTGAGTAAGAGTGCCGGCCTCGGAGTTTGGATGACCCGAGATCAGATCCGGCCTCAGAAAATGAGCACCCACGCATAAATAATGACTAGCCGTGTAACCTTGAGCAAGTTACTTAACCCCAATTGCTTTAAAAAAAAAAAAAACCTTGTCCTAAGAATCAATAAATGGAGTTCATCGTTCTTCCTTGAACTACCCATGTGGCCTGGTCACTTCTTATTCAGATCTCCAGATCATGCTAAGTGCTGGACACTGAGCAGCCCATGGCACTTCTAGCTCTAATTCTATAATCCTAAGAATTAAACCTAAAGAAAAGATGAGAAAAACTAGAGCACACCAGTTAGTCAAATTCTGTGGCTTCATTAGAGAAGTACAAAAGGCAAAATCAACAGAAGCAGTAGTTTCAAAATTCCTGTGATGTTATAATTGTGGTTCAGTTCAAGCCTCAATTTTATGACTTGAATTTTTTTTTTGTCTATTTGGAGGGGGGAAGGCAAGGCAATTGGGGTTAAGTGACTTGCCCAAGGTCACACAGCTAGTAAGTGTTAAGTGTCTGAGGCTGGATTTGAACTCAGGTCCTCTTGACTCTAGGGTCAGTGCTCCATTCACTGGCTTTTTTTGAGGGATATGAAAACCATGGCAAATCACAGAGAGAAAAGAAGGTTTAGAAAATAAGGCCTACTTTATTGAGTGAAAAAGACTAAAGGAACTATGATTATTTAATATAAATAACAAAAAGACTGAGCAGACATTGTCAATTTTAAGGTATGTGTTAATTTTTATATGACATAGTGACTACTTGTTGACTAGCTGATGACAAAAATGCAATACTTTTTGTAGCAGTTACAAAAATACTTTTTGTTTATGCATTTTCTCATAGGTAATGAAACATAAAAGGATAATAATATAATGACTCACCCAGAATCATCGCTATTTGGATGCCATAAAAAATAAAGAATAAGAAAAAAAGTAGTAATGAAAATTCGGTTAAGTTATAGTGTAATGAATGTAAGCTCCTTGAGGACAGGGATTCTTTTGGTTTTAACTTTGTATATCCCTTGCTTAGCACTAGTTCATAGTAAGTACTTAGTGAGAAAAGATTTAGATTCAATAAAATATTTTATTGAATGGAAAGATCAACAAATATTGAAAAGTAAATCGAGGAAATTTCCTTCAATGAAAGTGACAAAACAGATCATTCCACTAACATATATTTGTAAGAAAACAAACTTTTATTGTGATGTTTTGTTTTGACAACACTTACATTACCAATATCCCTTTCTACTTTCATCCCCAACACAGACACCCTTCCCTTGTAAGAAAAAAAAAAGATTACAAAGAAAAAAAAGTCAGAAAAATTAAGAAACACAAAAAAGTCTGACATTGCATACAGGATCTCACACCCCCTAAACCCCACTTGGCAAAAAAAAAAAAAAAAGCTGAGGGAGATGCCTACTTATTTCTCTTCTTTTAGGCCCAAATTTGGTCATTACAATTTCACTGCACCCAATTTGCTCTTTCCATTTCCATTTCAACAAATTGTTATTAAATACAAGCCATGTGCAGTACACTATGGAAAGCACTTGGGATATAAGGACAAACAAATAAACACATCATGAAATAACCTCTGTCTTCAAAGATCTTATATCCTGTCTTTACAGAGAAAAATGGACACAGTGGATTTTTTTTGCTTTTTTTTTTTTTTTTGGAGGGCAATTGGGGTTAAGTAATTTGCCCAAGGTTACACGGCTAGATTTTTGTTTGTGTGTGCATTAAGTGTCTGAGGTTGGATCCGAACTCAGGTTCTTCTGACTCCAGGGCCGACGCTCTACTCACTGCGCCATCTAGCGGCCCCCACAGTGGATTTTCAAGGTTACTTTTAGCTCAGTAATCATACTATTCTTGTTTGTACAGTTCTGAAGTTATTCCTTTAATGTTTAATTCTGAATATTCTATTTAAGCAAGAGGGGGAAAGACACACATAATTAAATCAGGAATCTTTTTTGAATAGATACAAAAGAATATAATTCAGTGTAGAGCAGGCACTTTAGGTTCCTATTTTAGGAAATTTATTACTGAGTTAACTAAGAGACCTCATTAGAAGTCAACTTCTTCTCACATTCATATACTCAGCACAGAAGCTAGTTTCAGTCTATTTATTAGAGAGGAAGTTTGACATGGTACATACAGAGTTTTAATTAAAACTCAAGTACTGCTTAAGACATATTTTGGTGTGACTATGGGTAAGTCAGCTAACATCTCAGTGTTCTAGACAACTCTTGCTACGAATAAAAATTGCAGGGGATATGCTAACCTGCATTGGTAGAAGGCATTTCTTCTTATGGAATTTCCCTATACCAATGAAATAATATGTACAGTTCCTGTCCCTACTCTTTCTTGATAAATATATATATTTGAAAGATGGTGATGTCAATGATTTAAACCTTAGTGTGAATCCAAGATGAAGTTAACAAAATTGAAAACAAAAACAGTGATTGAATTACTTAATAAATAAAATGAGGAGTTATTAAAAAAAACAACTTTAAAATAAACTATTATTGGCTAACATGATTTAAAAAATAACACTACCAAAAATTTAATGAAGAAACAAAATAAGCTAACAAAACCAATTAAAAAAACAAAACAAATGATTAAGAGCTATTTTGCCCTACTACATGCCAATAAATCTGGCAAAATAAAGGGACTCTGTGAGCATGTGAAAAAAAATCTGAGCTAATAGAACAGAAAATAAAGTACTTTAAAAATTTATTGAATAATCTAAAAATGAAATTTCAAAGAAAAAAACTACATGGATTTACAGGTGGATTCTACAAAACATTTAAAGAATAATTCTATCACTAAACAAATTGATTTTAAAAATAAGGTTATTTATAAATAATTTTGTAAAATTCCTGCTATGACACAGGCATAGTTTTGACACCTAAACCAGGGAAGAGTCAAAATAGAGAACTAAAACTTTAGACTAATCTCTCTAATGAATTTTGTTGAAAAAAATAAAATAAAATGTTAGGAAGGAGATTACAGTAATATGTCATGAAGGTCATATTCTATGACCAGGATGGATTTATTCCAGGAATGCAGTGCTAGTTCAATATTTGGAAATCTATGAACACAAATGATCAAATAAATAAGAAAATAACAAAAATCACATGGCTATATCAATAGATGCATAAAAATCTTTTTTTAAAGGAATATAAAATATCCATTCTTATTGAAAGTACTAAAAAAAAAAAGAATAAAGGTCACTTTCCGTAACATGACAAGTAGTATATATCTAAAAACAGGATTGAACATTATCAATAATGGGGATTAAGTAGAGGCCTTCCCAATAATACCAGTAGTAAAGCTAGTATCACTATTTCTATGCAAGTAGTACTGGAAATACTAGCTATAGCACACACACACACACACACACACACACACACACACAAAACAACCCAAAACTGAAGGAATAAACAGATGAAGAAAAAAATAACACTTTTCAAATGATATGATGACTCACTCGGAAAATTGTATTGTCAACAAATAATTTGCAACTTCGGAAAAGTAGTAGTCTATAAAATAAGCTTACACAGATGAGCAGCACAGATTACCAACAAAACCAATTAGGAAGAAAGAGAAAGAGAAATAGCATTTAAAATAACTCTATACAATATTAAATACTTAGGAGTCTACCTGTTAAGACAAGCACAAGAACTGTATGAACATAAAGAATATAAAATATTCCACATAGATAATGATAGATATAAATAATTAGAGAAATATTACTTGCTCATAGGTAGGCAGTCAATATAATAAAAATGGCAATACTACTTAATTTACGCCCTCAGTGTCACCCCAATCAAACTACTAAAGGAATACTTTATAAAGCTAGAAAAAAATTATAGGAATTCATATTGAGGAATACCAAGAATACCCAGAAAAAAAATAGGGAAGGGGACCTGACAGTATAAGACCTCAAACTCCAGTATACATCTATAGTTATTAAAAGAATTTGAAACAGAGGAGCTAGTCAGATCAATGTAGCAGATTAGGTATACAAGACACAGAAGTAAATGATCACAGAAGGCTAGTATTTGATAACTCCAAAGTGCCCAGATTTGGGAGCAAGAACTCATTGTTTGACAAAATTTATTGGGGAAACTGGAGATTAGTCTGCGTAATGCCAAGCAAATGAATACTTTGCACCTTATTTCAGTTATTTAATTATTAGCACTTTGTTTCAGAAAGTTTCTTTGAACCTTATCCATGGTTATATCAAGTAATCATTAAGAAACAGAACTTGTCCGTGTGGCCTTGGGCAAGTTACTTAACCCCAATTGCCCTCCAAAAAGCAAAAAAAAAAAAAAGAAGAAGAAGAAGAAGAAGAAAAGAAAAGAAACAGAACTTGTGAATTCCACAGTGGGAGGGACTTGCCAAAGACAGGGACAGGAAGGATATGAGTGGGGTGGAACAGGAAGGAACTGATGATATAAAAGGAGGAGCACAAGCAGGGACTGAGAAGAACTGAGGAGAAAACTTGTGGTGGCCAGCACTCTGTCTGTTCTATCTGTGTTGATTGGTATTTATGATACTTTGTATTTCTCAGACCTTGTTTGTGGATCTGTGTTGATTTCTATGCTGATGATTTGTGTAGACTTCTTGGACCCTGTGTGGGTCTTTGTTGATTTCATGGGCAGATAGTGAACTGTGTATAAATGTTGTTTGGGCTCTGTTAAGCTTTGTCTTCCCAGAAACAGAAACTGCAAAGGACCTGAGGTGGGTTGGTCATTGTGAACTTCAATATGGAACAGGAACTGGATGTTTGGAGCATATTAGAAATTCCCATTTATCAACAAAAATGGAGCTAATTAGAAAGTTTAGATTTTTAAAAAAGTTATATTTCCCCTAAAAGAGGAACTAGACCTTAGAATGTTAGGATATTAGAGCTGGAAATAACCTAGGGGATAATGTAGTCCAACTTACTCATTTAACAAATTGGAAACTGAGGCTTGAAGAAGTTAAAACACATGCCCAGGGTCATACAGGTAACAACAAGGTATTTAGATTCAGCTGTTCTGAGTTCAAGTTAAGGGTTCTGAGGTCAGTGATGTCAATTCTAATAAGCATACCCATAGATCTATTGTTTTGTTTTGCATTTAAGCAGTCTTCAAATCTAGAGCTCAAAATGTTACAGCTGTTATTTTCTTCTCTGGAAACCACAAAGTAAAATTATGATTTGGCATTAATTTGGAAAATTCAGGAAAAGTTAATACAAGGAGTAAAAATGACTTAATTTGCTTTTGACTGAACTTTCAAGGCTACATTTCTTTACCATATACACACAGTATTCATAAGTGCACAGTAATATTGGTTAGATTGATGGTAGTCAACTTTAAAAACATGGGTATTTAGGTTAGTGCCTAGAAAACCCCCTACAATGCTTGTCCTTTTTTGCCTCTTCTCAAATATGGCTACTTAGAACAACTATGAATAATCTGAGTCATCTAGGATGCTAAGAAATTTTCATCTTAAATCCCACAATATCATGGCAACACAAAACCTTAGAGGAGTTGAAATTCCTCAGAGGAAAAAAAGTCATATTTTCTCTTTTCCCTGCTCTCTAACCTTTATTGTTATGACATTTACATACACTAGAAGCAGCACAATAAAAAATAGTTAAATTCAATGTGATTAATTTAATAATCACTTGTTAAAGTACATAATATGTGCAAGGTATCTCACCAATCAATGATGGCAATGAGGAATGAAACAGTCCCTCTTCTCAAGGACTGAAACTTGTACTGAAGATGAACCTAGGCATTTTTGAAGGTAGAAGGGAAAGCATGAGGTAGAAGGAAGAAACTTAATATTAGAAAAAGGGACAGAATGATGAGATAAGGCAGTCTCATAAAAGATGGCATGTATTTCATCAAGAAAACAAATAATTTAAAAAATAATTAAAAAAGAAAAAATAATAAAAAAAGAAAAAAAAACAAATAAAAATAATAATAAAAAAGAAAACAAATAAGTTGAGTCTTGGCAATGAGAAGAGTCACCTCTGTCTTTGATGCTGAAAGAAAGGAAGAGAAGACATGAAGATGGAAAGGGCTTTTTTGGTATGGAGAAAAAGTGTGGAGTTTATTGTGGCAGGCTTCATTTTTTCAGTAAAATATGAAATGTGTAGAGAAGATGATATCTGGACAGCTGTTTTGGGAAGCATGAGAGAGAGAGTAGTCAAGGTAGGATTTCCATGTAGCAGGGTGGACATCATTTAATCTGAAGGACATGGATTTGCAGTAGACTAAGTCATGGTTTCCTAACTTTGTTCATCTGTGTTCAGAAGCACAGGTGTAGGAGTATAGACTACAGATGATGCAATTGACCCAGAGTTCCTTAAGGAAGGCTATAGGTAGAATGAGGGCAAAAGATGGAAGACAGTGTCTAATTAGAAATAAGGTTAAGATGGTGAAGATAAGAAAGTGGGACCAGAGCAGAAGTGGTGCATCGAGAGTATAGAGGAAAATAAAGGTACTGAAGGTAATAGTGAAGAAAGGGAATGGGTTTAGGACAAAAGAAATTGAAAAAGAAATAAAGACAGAAGATTACAATAAAAGACATTTCAGAGTTTGAGGTTTTGGGTGAACATAGTTATAAATGATTGTATGCAGTGCAGGTAGAATAAAGATGTAGGTTATGGGAGCTAATGTAATTGACTAACTGGGAGGTCAGCAACATGACCAACAACATAAGCATGAATGGGGCTAATGTCTAAGAATGAGGTACTGAACTTAAAAAAAGAGAGAGAGAAGCTAACTTTGATACTTATACAGTTGTGGAAAAGAGAATTTGGATGGGGTGATATATGAAGTTTGAATGAAACAAAAAAAAGGATATAGGGCGGCTAGGTGGCACAGTGAGTAGAGTGCTGGCCCTGAAGTCAGAAGGACCTGAGTTCGGATCTGGCCTCAGACACACAAACAAAAACCTAGCCGTGTGACCTTGGGCAAGTTACTTAACCCCAATAGCCCTCCAAAAAAAAAAAAAGCAAAAAAAAAAAAAAGGATATATCTGAGAGTGATGATAGGAGAGGGAAGGTTTAGGAATGAAATTGACTAATAAAGATTATTCTGAATCTTCTCAGTAAAGCTTTGGGGTAAGAAGGAAGGTTTAGGGCATGAAAAAGGGAACTATCTCTCAGGAAAGGGAGGCTAGGCATATCATGACTTCTGGAGAGCCATATACCTATGAGAACCAGAAAATGGACAGAATGATAGAAGAGGAGATTTACAAACACAAGTTTGTTAATGTAGAATAGGGTTACTATATACAACAATAGACTTGGAATTAGAAGACCAAGATGAAATCTGGTCTGTACCACCTCACACTCTGGTATGCACTTAACCTCTCTCAGGCTTAATTTCAGCATCTATGGAAGGGTGAAGTGGCGTCACATATTGGATAGGGGGCAAGGGTCAGTATCAAGATGACATAGTTTCAAATCTGACCTCTTGATCTAATGTCTAAGTGAGTCACTTAAATTGATGATGTACCAGACAACTCTCTTAAGACTCTGAGTTTCATAATAGTTGCTGATCTGCATTCATATAGGAAGTTCCCTCAACAAGAGGGTCCAGCACTTCCTGCAACGCATCCCTTTCCCCCAAAAGAATGTCAATATTTACCATATTGACCACACAGATCTATTATAGGGTAAATAATTTGTAAACTGCAAAACCTTATGCAAGTGGAAGTCATTATTGTATTACGAGGCTGTTCCTTCTTTATAAATTGCATGTTTCACCTTCAGCCTGGTATGTGACATTTTCTTAAGCACAGAAATAATTTAAATGATTTGGGCATTAATTCCTTGAGTGTAAAACAAAGAGATTTAGCTAGTAAAAATATGAGAACTCTTTCAGGAGGGCTACACTGGTAAATGTTCAACAACTGGTTCTCTTATGTATATGTGTGTACATGTATGTATATATATATATGTATACACATATATATATATACACACACACAGTTTTAAGTTTAATCTACATTATTAACATTTTCTCCATCACTTTCTTAAATCTAGAAATCAATAAAACTATATCAGCTTTGATTTAAAGTATATAAAAATTTCTAAGGTATAAATGCTCATAAAATATCTAACAATTGGTTCCAGCATATCCCTGCTTTTAAGTCAAAAAATTCTGACTTTGTGATTTAAGTTTGGAATGATTTTGTCAGTGTGGACAATCCCCCCCACCATGCGCAAAAATAACCAGCCTGCTGACAACTTTGTCCTCTTGAATAATCTCTCCTCTCTGTGCTTCAGGTCCTCATTTGTAAAGTGAGAGTGTTGGACTAGATTGGTGTCCAAGATTCCTTATGGCTCAAAATCTATGGCAATTTGACCCTAAATAGCTTCTCTAACCACCTTCTAGGATTATCGGGAGTGATACAGAAATAGCTGTACAGAAAGCTCCCAGGGATCTCAATAGTGTGGTTATTTCTTTCACAGGAGTGAAGAAAGCACTTTGTGAACTGGAAAATGTTATACAGATGCAAGTTAATTTTATACCTTATGCTAAATGACATCATGGTATTAAGGTTACCTGGGATTGCTGAAGGTTCTGACAAATTCTATTAGCTAGAGATTCTTTGTGTACAGTTCCAGACCTTAAAAAGTGCCATATTTGGAGTCAAAAAATCTGGGTTTGAATCCTAACTGATATCAGTTGCCTATGTAACTTTGGGTAAGTCATTGACCTTCACAAGGCTTGAGTTTTCTCAACTGCAAAATAAGGGAATTCGAATTAGATGGCCCCCGGGATCGATTCCTGCTCTAGGACTATCATTCTATGGACTGCATGTCTTCATTTGAAGATTAGTGTATTTATACTTAGGGAGGCTCATCACCAAGTCCATTGCAGAGTGATGAATATTTCCACGTCAGCAACTCTCACAAAGAGTCTACTTAATTGTAATAGGGTTTTGCATCAGTGAAGGGAGCCCCCACATTGCAGAAATCACAGATCCTTGAAGTACTGAAGTGAAATATTACTATGAGCACTACTCCTAATAATGATGGAGGAACTAAACTACAAGATTCACACCAATCTTGATAATTAATCAACACAAGGATCATTCCTCAAAGAAATGCAAGTAGTCTTTTAAAATAATACAAGAAAGCATAGATCTTAATCCAAGATTTTCCTTCTCACACATAGAATAGGAGAGGTCAGCAGCATGTGCAGGTGGGAAAAATGCTTAGCTGAAGCAGAAATTCTTCACCAGAACTCTCAAAGGAAAGGGGAGGTAACTCCCTCACCTAATCAATTAGAGAATGGCAAAATGGGGAAACGTTCAAGCAGCAGTGACCTGCCTACCTGTTGACACCTCATTAAGATGAGTTACTTCTAATGATGCTTAGGGGTTCAATAGGAGGTAGAATTTCTCTCCCTTATGGTTCATGTGCTGTCTGGTAGCTACTGAGCTTCCTGGAATTTATTTTAAGAGTTTCAAATACCCCAGCAATGATTTCCAAACACTGCAGCATCTGTTAACAAGATCCCATATGCCAATTTGCAAATGGACCAGTTTCTGCATATGCCTAGCATATGCTCTGGTAATAGCTCACATTTATATAACACTTTGTAGTTTACACAGTGCTTTCTTTAGGCTTATCCTGTGGGGTAGGTACTATTCGCTCCATTTTATAGATGAGGAAACTGAGGAGTGCACAAATTAAATTTCTTGCCCACAGTCAGGCAATTAGTTGCTTTGAGTTCAGATGGCTTGGGCACCCAAACAGAAATTTTTAGATCCAAAGTCCAAGACTATTGATAACACAATGCTGTCATAGCTATTTAAATCCAGTACTTCAGCATAAGAACCAGAGTGTAGAACAGGCCCATAATGATCACTGACAACATTACTGAAAGATGTCTAGTACATTCTGTTCCTCCTATAAAGTCTCTTGACTGTTTAATTCAATACAATTCAATTCCACGAAGATTTATTACATGCCTGATGTTTGCAAGATAGTGTGTTAGGTGCTGGGAATACAAAGGCAAGTGAAATATTTCTAGTCTTCAAGGAGCATATGATATATATAAAAACCCATGCATATACAAATATTCACATACACACATACACATATGTATCTATCTATATTCAAAGGACATATAAAGTAATATTAATCACATTTCAGAAAGTACTAATAATTGAGAGAAATAAGGAAAGACTTTACATAGAAGGTAGTACCTGAAGTGATCTTTGAAGGGAGGTAGGCATTCTAGGAAGCAGAGATAAGGTGAGGAATATATTCCCAGCAGGGAGGCAAAGGCATAAGCCTTGCTTTCTTGCTGCATGATTTTAGATATTGTCTTCCTATTCCTTCCCCAGGTTGATCCCTTGAATGTATCTTTATTCATGTAAACCAATATCTTTTCCTTCAAAAGGGTAGTAATAAAGTGAAAATACCCAATATATTCCATCCAAATATTTTTCAACATAGGTTATATCCAATGAAGATCTGTCATGCTGATTAAAAGACTTTGAGAAATATAGGAGTACTCCATCCATTTCTTCCCCCACTGCTCCTCTTTCTCTTTTCCTTCTTTTCCCTCTCCTTTTAATTTGGCTTCTCCTACTCTATCCTCCTCCATCCCTTTTCTCTTCGCTTGTGCTCCTATTCCTCCTTGCCTCCTCCCACCCATTGACTTCACCCTCACTTCTTAATTTGCCAATATACTCTAGCCTCCAAGATATATCCAATCCTGTCATAAACTATGGACCTTACACTACATAAAGAATATCAGAAGAGAATCTAGGCAAGATAAAAATGGATGATATAATGTAGAACCTTCTCAAAGAATCTCTGGTTCTTCAAAGGACTAAAAGGCTTTTAAAGAAGACAAATGGAAGCTTATTATAACATTAAAAAAATCCCCCCAAATATATTTACACTTTTAATTATCATTTAAGTTGAAAGCATCCTGAACTGAGAGTCAACTTTCTGGCTTTTATACTAAGGACTGGAATCAAAATGGATAAACTAAAACTGGGGAGGAATGGAAGTAAAGTTAATTTTGACTTGAAATGAATGTGTAGAAGAAAGGAAAAGTTAATTCTGAGTGGAAAATAATTCAAACAACAGAACTGTTTTGATAAATGATACTTAGAATCAAATTAATTATTATTAATATGAATAATTTTCAATATAGAATATCTCCCTTGAACCAGTAGCCCACACTTTTCGTTAATAAAGTATGCCTCTGTAAGGAGTTTAGAATAAAGCTCTCACTTGCTATTTTGGCAATGAGTCATGGAGATAGATAGTACACATTAAAGGTAGTGAGTTTCTGACATTCATTACCAAAGATGCCCCTGTTTATGATGTCTGTGGGAGTGCTGTAATATACTAGTACACCTAGGAGACTGGTTGTAAACTTATATTAGGCAATCAGCAAGATGATGATAAACACTACTTGAAAGAAGCTAGTGACATGATCATATTTTACCAGATGCCTGGAATTCAAGAATTCAGATAAGGATATGCATATGTTTAGACCTGGAAATAGGATTTATACTCAATGAGTAGATCAAATCACATAAAAATGAAGCTTCCTTGAAGAAGTTAGTTTCCTTTGTTAATTGATCAGGTAAACTATAGAGGGCAGCTAGAACTATCTTTGAAATGTAAAAAATCTGTTTTAAGTCACAGATAAGGTTTTTCTTAATAACCTAAGAGATTTGCAATTATTTCCTGATTTAATAAATTCCCTTCACAGACACCTATGTCAACTACACCACCAAAAGTCTATATTTGGGACATACCTGGAATTTATTTTTTTTTCACAAAGCTTTGGAATATAAACTTGAACTACTTGCCTTTAATATATCATTCACTTAGTGTAGAAATATATTGTGCTTCAGAGGCAGTCCTCTCTAATACATAGGAATTCATGATGTGGTTGTAGCTCTAAGAATAGTTCTTTATTGTAGAGACAAACTCAAAGGGGAAGATATACCTTCTCATAAATAGTAATCTCAGCACATCTAAAAAGATCTACATAGAAAGCATCACCATGCCCCAACTCAAATGTTAGCTTTACCATGAAGCTTCCCTACAAATTAAATTCCTTGAAATTTGGAGTTATTGCTTCCTTTTCCATACTCCCATAACACCTTGCTTCTACATTTTCTGTGGTACATCAGTAGTCATCCTGGAGATGCTTGTATATACCTTTCATCTCTTCACAATACCACTAAGTGTTGTGGACTGCATCTTAAGTATCTCCCAAAGGAATCTGATACCTGATTCAATTTAATTCAATGAACAGCTACCAGATTCCTACTGTATGTAAAGCATTATACTAGGGCATTACAAGGAAATTCAAAGAGATACAATCACCTCCTTTACTTCAGTGGTGTCAAATTCAAATATAAAGGGAGGAGACATTAAACAAAATTAAGGATTCCTGCATAAAACATATTGACTTAGAAAATCAAAATTAACCTTGTATTGTTCTATGCTAATTTTATTCATTTTGTTAAATATTTTCCAAGTACAAGGTTAAACATACAAGGGAGAGACTTCCTGTTTGACATCTCTGCTCTACCTGAATGTCTTGTGTCAATAGACCCCTTGGTTATTTTTTAATATATTTCAAGCTCTTATTGTTTCTGCCATAATGGAAAGACTGAACAGATGCAGTACAAAGTAAGCAAAATCAGGAAAGCTTCCATATTATTGTATAGGAATGCAATAATATATGATTTATGACATACACTTTATGAGTGTATAGAAACAGAGCTAAAAGCTGCATAATTTTAATGATTAATCCTTATCAGAAGAACAGATAAAGGCATATCCTTGGAGAAGAGAGGGACTATACTCATGAATGATGGTCTATATGTTTTCAAATGTAGTTGTTCCATAAGTTATTTTTTCTTGTATTTTCTTTCATTACAAGTGATGACTCATTGGGATTGGGGAAGAAATAGTATTTCCAGAAATAACCCTGATGTAAAAAATAAAAGTAAAAATAAATATCTCAAGGAGAAGGAAAAAAAAGGAGAGGGAGAGAGGGAGGGCAGGGGAGAGAGAGAGAGAAAGAGAGAGAGAGAGAGAGAGAGAGAGAGAGAGAGAGACAGAGAGAGAGAGAGAGACAGAGAGAGAGACAGAGAGAGAGACAGAGAGAGACAGAGAGAGAGACAGACAGACAGAGACAGACACAGAGACACAGAGACACAGAGAGAAAGAAGGAAGGAATAAGGGAATGTAACATAACTAAATCACATCTAATAATGGAGAAAAATTTTATAAGTACATAATTGAAAATAAGCACCCTTTTCGACAAAACAAAAACGGGGGATAGAGATTTGATCTATAATTAAGGCATTGATAACAGGGAACTCACAGATAAGGAAGCTGTCTCCATCAAAGTAGGTCAGCAATTTCTCTGCAACTTATAGCCTCAGAGAGTTGCCTAACCCACTGATAGGTTATGTTCAAGGTCACATAACCAGTAGGTGTCAGAGACAGGCCATGGTAATAGTAGGTGTCCAAATAGCATTGAATGTGAATGTCATGTAATTAAAATTATTTCTTTACTTAGCACAATACCTCAGTGATCGAAAAGAAAAAGAGCTTAAATTAATCAACCACACAGGACTGGGCTTCTACTTAACTGTCATGGCAAGGTGACCATTACCCGAAATCCCAAGCCATTTATTCTGTAAACAAACCAGGCTGATAACAAAGAAGCATGGGAGTATAATGCAAGGTCATTAAGTCATAAATAACCCCATTAATAAACACAAGAGCAGTGTGTTTTTGGAGCCCATGATGTGATAAAGTGTTGTTTACTCAGAGTTCTGTTTTGAATTTACTCCTGTTTCATACCATTACATCTCAATGCACATAAATTATAACCCCCTCATCAGTATATCATTTTATAGGAAAATTATGTATATCTGCCTCATTATAATTTTTATTGCAAATTTATTTGTCTATTTTTAATAATCATTTTTTAAAAATTCGAGTTCCAAATTCTATCTTCGCTCTGGCCCTCACCATCTCCTCACATTAAGAATACAAGTAATATGACACCCATTATACATGTGAAGCCTTGGAAAACATATTTCCATACTATCCATGTTGCAAAATAAGAAGCAAGAAAAATAAAGTTTAAAAAGTATACTTCAATATGCATTTAGAGTTCAATAATTCTCTCTTTGAAGGTGGGGAGCATTTTTCATCATGAGTGCTTATTACAATTTAATTTTGCATACTTTATTATTGTCTCTACTATATGCTAGGCTTGGAAATTTTAAAAAGGAGAATTTTTTATATACTTGAGGAACTTATATTCTACTGCAGTAGATTCAACATATAAATAACACAAAGTAGGGAGATAAGGATGAGAACAAAGAATAAAGCAGGAAACTATAGGGAGAAGAGAACACTTATAGTTGAAAGGAAGACCTTGCAGAAAAAGCAGCTTCTAAACACATTTGGGGAAGGAAATATAGAAGGAAATGAAGGAAGGAAACAAGTTATGCTTAAGCATTATTCTATATATTTCTTTAAAACTTTCTTAGCTGGGAGCAAAAGCCACTAAAAGAAAAGTATTGTATTTGCAATGAACCTTGAGAAATGGGCAGACATTTGTATGAATCCCTAACCTTTGGGGGTATGGAGATCATTGGGGCACAAGTTCCAATTTATCTGGGGAATTGATAATATTTCAGTTAAGTAACAAAAAGTGCATGGAGAGATAATGAGAAATGAAGCTGGAAAGGTAGATAGGAATCGTACGGAAGGGAGAAAGTTAAAAGAGCTTATGGGACAGCAACTCTAGGACTACTATTATTAAACATTAGTAAACAGGGGGTAAAAGTAAAGATATAAGGTAGTTACTTTTCTTGAGGAGTACACAGTCTAATGGAGGAGACACCATGCAAACAGATACATGCAAACATGATAAACAAGCTAATCGGAGAAAGAAAAACAGGGAAAATAGTATTAAGGGATATAAGTAAAGACTTCTTATAGTAGGTAGGTACTAGCTGAGATTTGAAAGAAGCCAGGGGAATTTGGAGGAAGAGATGTAGAAGGAGAGAGTTTCAAGTCTAGGGGACAGCAAGAGAACATGGCTAGTCAGGTGACAGAGTACTGAGATCAACAAGGAGGCCAGTGTCATGGGATCACAGTGTAAATGGGAAAAAGAGAAGTCTAAGGAATAACAAGATTGGCAGGTTAGGAAGGGGTTATATCATGAATGGCTTTAATAGCCAAACAGAGGGTTTTATATTTGGAAAGGGAGTCACATATATAGATTGAATGGGGCGGGGGAGAGATTGGAGGTGACATAATCGAATGTGTGCTTTATGAAGATCAATTTCACAGCTTAGTGGAGGATGCCTTGGAGTGGGGAGGGACTTGATGCAGGGAGGCAAAGAAGCATGCTAAAGACAAAGTCTAGGTGAGAAGCAAGGGCCTATAGTACCATGATGGCAGTGTCAGAGAAGGGGGCATAGTTAAGAAATACTGTTAAGGTAAAAATGACATGAAGTAGAAACTGCTTAAATGTAGTAGATAAGAGAGAATGCAGGGTGACACCTGCATTGTGATTATGGTTGAATGGAAGGATGGTGTTAGTCTCCATAGGAAAAAGGAAGCAGAGAAAGTTTTAGGGAAAAAAATAATGAGTTCAATTTTGGAAATGTTGACTTTATGATATTCACTAGACAAGAAGTCTGAAATATTTAGATGTGAGACTGGATTATTGTTCAGCAAATAAATCTGAAAATCATGTGCACAGATATAATCTTTGAAATATAGTTGAATAGACCCTAGTTGAATCAACCCTAGAGTTGATGCATCACCAAGTGAAACAATATTGAAGGAGAAGAGAAGAAAGAGACTTGGGGAATATTGTGCTTAATAGATATGGCCTGGATGAAGGTCTAGTATAGGAGACCAAGAAGCAGTAGTAGCTAGTGAGGAAGAGAATTAGCGCAGAGCCCTGTCATGGAAATCTAAAGGAAAAAGAAGAGGTTGATCAACAGCATTAAAAGCTGCTAAGAGGTCAAGAAGAATGAAAACCGAGAAAAAAGCCAACACATTTCATGATTAAGAGGTGATTCAAAACTCAAAAGTTTCAGGTGAGTATGAAGATAGAAATCGTATTGCAGAGAAGTAAGAAGGAAGTGGAGGCATTAATTGGCATTGATAGACTTTCCTAGGAGTTTAGACAGAAATGAGTGAAGATATATAGGATTATATCCAGCAGGGATGGATTGAACAAGTGAGGGTTTGTAGAGGGTCAAGGAAACTTGGGCTTGTTTGGAGACAATAGAGAAACAGTCAGTGGACAGAGAGGGAATGGAAATGATGGAGAGAATAATCTGCTGGTGATGGCAGGATGGAATGGTATCACTTGTTGTAGCAGCAAGCACCCCAATATCCCCAGGGTGACTGCCAACACAGGTTCTTAGATCCGCTTTTCAAAAGGAAAGCAACTCAACATGGGTTAACAAGCTTACTTTAATCAAACAAACACACATTACCTAGTTCAGGGGAAAAAGGTCAGCACCCCGAGCTTCAGAGTTACAGAACTTACAGATCAAACAGACAGGCTTCCAAACTGTCCTACCATTATATCAATACCAAATCACAGTTACCAGAGAGGGAAGCATCAACATCTGGGTTTTCAAAGCCGGGGGGCTCTCAACAACGGCTTCCCAGAGTCTCATCTGGTCAAATCACACAACACTTCTCAAAGTGAGCCCCAAAGCTAAGCCTCTCATCAGGGTTTATATAGTCTTCTCCTAGCTCAGAGAATGTAACAACATCCTTGACCCACTGCCCAATCACAAAGTATCAAGGTGTGGGCTTCCCTGAAAAACAAGCCTCTTCCCACCACAGGCTCCAGGTGCACTTAAGCTAGGGGCAGGGAAGATCTTTAAATTTGCATTTCCATTACACTTGTATATGTAGAAAGGTCATTCTAGGCAAAGAAAAGGGTTTCTTTTTCATATGACACCATGACAAAGGCTGATAAAATGAAAGAAGGTAAAATTAGTGATGTGAGGTGAGAAGGGAGAAGAGCAAGGTCATGGAAAATGGCCTCATTGTGTGTGTATGTGTGTGTGTGTGTGTGTGTGTGTGTGTGTGTGTGTGTGTGTGTGTGTGTGTGTGTGTGTGTGTGCATGTGTGAATTCAAGGTTCTTAGCTGAGATGGTTCAGGAGGAGGATCTATGGGAAGTTTGAGAAGAAATGGAAAGGTTTGGAAGAGCTGCCATGAAATGGAGGATAATGAGTCAATTAGGGAGGCATAAAAGGATTGCCTTTGAGGGCCCAATTGATATTATGTAACAAAAATTTTTGTGGATACAATTATTAGCTTAACAAATAATTGCTTCAGTATCTCTAGGAAGGGAATCAACTAGTATGATTTTTTCTTTAAGTCTCTGCATTACTGGACACTATCTTAGTTGTGATCCTACTATATCATTTTTTTTGGGGGGGGGAGGAGGAAAAACAGTTTATTCCTCTTCAGAGAATCCAACTCTCTCCTCTTCACAAAAAGTCTCAAATCTGTCTTTATGCTTTGATTTAATACTTAACCTTTTTCTTTCCCTTCAGAGGATATTATTAAACAATGTGAATAAAAGCTGGTTGATGATGTGGTATGGGGGTATTCTGTTTACATACAGGTTGGACTAGGTGAAATGTGAGGTCTGTTCCAACTCTTGAAATTCTGTGATATTTTTAATGAAATGAATGTTGCATCTACATCTGATTGGCATATTTTATCATGTTGAAATTCTATATATTTAAGTGTTTTTGATGTTGTATAATAAAATGTTTTCTGGGATGAGAGTCAAGTAATTTAAACTTCCCGTACTTGCTTTGATAGTAATTCATTTTATGACTTTAGGCAAATCATGCAGGTTATGCTTACAGTTAAGTTTTGGGCAAGTGTGAACCTCAGTTTTCTGTACCACAAGGATAACTGTATGTTACATAGGTGAGTGGTGGGTCAAATGAAGAAAAAATTAAAAGTCCTTTGTAAATTGTATACTAGTATAAATGTAAGGAGTAAAACAAATAGAAAACCTTTCACTATTGTTTCCTGTAATTTTGCTGAGATGTACTAAATGCAGGACTAATTATTACCAAATTGTGAAGTGGAAAAACATTGCTTTTCACTACTTTTCAATGTTCCTCATTGTGCCTATTGACTGTAGGGCCTAAGTGCCCCACTGACAATCCCAAGTTGACCTCTGGCTTCCCAAGATTCTTACCTAGTTCTAACTTCTCTGATCATAATGGTGATCTCAATTTATCTCTTGAATTTCCCCTTGTCAAAACTGACCTCAGAACTCTTCTTCTTCTTTTCTTCTTCTTCTTCTTCTTCTTCTTCTTCTTCTTCTTCTTCTTCTTCTTCTTCTTCTTCTTCTTCTTCTTCTTCTTCTTCTTCTTTTCCTCCTCCTCCTCCTCCTCCTCCTTTTCCTCCTCCTTCTCCTCCTTCTCCTTTTTCTCCTTCTTCTCTTTCTTCTCCTTTTTCTCTTTCTTCTTCTTCTTCTTTTTTAAAGCAATTGGGGTTAAGTAACTTGCTCAAGGTTACACAGCCAGTTATTTTTGTGTGGCTGCTAAGTATCTGATGCTAGAACTGATCCAAGGTCCTCCCAACCCCAGGGCTGGCGCTCTTACTCACTGTGCCACCTAGCCACCCCCTCAGAAATCTTCTTAGGAAAAGAGGCTTCTTTGTGCAAAATTAATCCATCGTCAAAGTTAACAGTGACATGTGTTATCCCTCAGGATATTTCTTCTATTATTGCAATTGTTGTTGTTGTTTTTAATTTTAATTTTTAAAGCAATGCTCTTTAAGAAACTTAATGCCTTGAATCAAATTAGGGATGTTGAAGAAATGAAATTTCAGCCATATAAGCACAGCAATAGAGCAGAAGTAGATTTTAACAAAGTATATGCAACTGTATAGTCTATACATAATGGTTTACCATTTTAAGCAAAGAAGAAAACTACTAGTTACTCTATGAGAAAGCATCCTATTATTAGCAACAGTTGTATCTGTTAACAATCCAGTTTTGCAATCCTCATGTGCTCTGACAAGTGAAGAGAATGGTGATTTATAGCACTGCATGGTATTCTTTTCAAAAGATACACAATAACACTGACATCCTTTACTTGGTATCTTCGTATGGCTCCTTTTATTATTTCCCCAAAGGGTGTTCTTTATCTTTGTATTGCTTTTCTTCACTGTAAAGCTTCTCATATTATGCAAGCATGATGTCTGGGTACATTTTCAGATTTGCTTCCTTATTCACAGTGACAAGGAAACAATCAATTCTTTCTGCTTTGGGCTTTATAAATTACCTAACAATAGGTTCTTTTCAAAGGTTTTAAAGTTTGCACAAAATCTGTGGATACAGTTTACAACACAAAGGAAGAGTGCAGAAGATAGTTGCAAATATATACTTGTGTAGACACTACAACATGGTAAGGAAGTTTTTAGGAGAAAAAAAAATAGAAGATAGTCTTATCATGTAAATATCCCTTAATTTTATACTGTGTAGAGAGCCAAATAATATTTATTTTGTATCATGATGTAGTCAAAAGAGTTTTTGATTTGGAGGCCAAAAACCTATAGTCCTGAATCTGCTATTTAAGTTGTTAGAAGTGTCATCTCTGTACAAAGCTAATATTTTATTAAATAAATCAATTGGAAAAGTAATAGGAATGCGAAGAACTGGACAACATTTCCGCTTTAAAAGATAACTCATATAATTGTTAACCATTCTTTCCAGCAGTGATGACTGAAACCCCTTCACACCTTTTCAACCTGTGTAGTTTGTACCTGCCACACTGCAAATACTCTCCATTCATTTCTCCCCCTGTGTCCAACATCAGAAAAACCCATGTTCAAGTACATTTTTTTAAAATGCTGATTCTGTAACCCTGAGCAAGTTGTATGAACAATTATTCAGAGCTCTGATCAAATCTTCAAAATCATAAGTTGCAGAAAACTTGCTTATCAGCCTTGTAAAAGGGAGTTTTCTCACAATGGAGTTCTGTACATACATGAAATAAAAGGTTTGGATGATGATGATGATGATGATGATGATGATGATGATGATGATGATGCTAAGGATGATGATGATGATGATATTGCCACTACAAAGAAGCCAAAGGATCTTTAAACAACTTTACTCCAGAAGCACATATTTGATTACTGTCTTAAGTGGAAAGAAAAGGCAACCAAAATTATCAGTGTGTGTTTGGAGCCAAAGAAGCCTCATCTAGGACTAAGAGAATTACCTTGATAATAGTGGACTTTTAATATCAAAGGGCTCCTTGAGATGCAACTTTTTGTTAAGTTAGCTCCTTAGTTCTTTGTTATGGGTTACACTTAAAAGAATGGTGTTTGAGTTCTGAGACCAACAGGCTGTGCTCCAAGACTTCAGTCATTCAAAACCAAAATATTTGAATTCTTAGTTGGTCAGTTCCTATGCAGATGTACCTGATGATGCAGCTTTGGCTTCAGGCTTTGAAGCCAGCTCTCAAGAGCATCCTTTGTAATGTAACTGCATATGAAAGGAGGTAACTGACTTTTCCTAAGACTTTCTGGCACCTAGAGAACAAAAGCCTTACTGCCATGCTACTTCCAGGATATGATGGACTAAGATAATGATAAGAATACTTGAGTTCCCTTCCTTTGTCTCATTGCTCTATAAAAACCTTGTCCTAAGAATCAATAAATGGAGTTCATGGTTCTTCCTTGAACTACCCACATGGACTGGTCACTTATTCACGTCTCCAAATCTTGCTAAGTGCCATACACTTTGCAGCCCATGGCAGAGGTGATCACAAAATGTTAAGTGAGGAAGCTGATGGGAAATAATGAGCCACATTGCTTCAAAAAAGAATATATGAGGTAGAAAAGAAAATAAGCATAAAACTTGATACTAGACGTACCTAATACAGATTATCCCATCAGTCTCCATAGATGAAACTGATAAGTACAACAAAAACATGAAATGGAAAGATTTGCCAGTGATTCTAATGTCCCATTCATTCTCTAAAACCTTATTTGTGAGGAAATAAAAATGACATTTAAGAAGGTGTGATTGTGCTGAGTACCTAGACCTAACTGAATCCATATAGGGGAATCACAAGAAGTGACATAATTATAAATTCACCCAGAGATCAATTTTTCAAGATAACTTAAAGAAGGAAAAAAATAAGAGAAAGGAAAAGGACATGGCACAGTGAATAGAGCACTGACCTTGGAGTCAGGAGGACCTGAGTTCAAATCCAGTCTCAGACACTTAACCCTTGCCAGACATGTGACCTTGGGCAAGTCACTTAACCCCAACTGCCCTGCTTTCCCCCTTCCAAAAAGCAAAATATAAAAGGGGGGGATATCAATGTTGTTCATTTTATTATCTTAAAGATATTATCATTTTATTATTACTAGAAAAAATGGTGGCTAGAAAGATATCAGTAACTACTAATCCATATGCCTATTCACTTATTAAATTGTTTATGCATACAACCTTCAGGAAAATTTGAGAGAGACATAAATGGAGATTTTTACAGATCGTCTAGATAAAACAGTATCTTTACATTAAGATAATTGATGAAATTGATAACTGGAACTATAGAAAATTCAAAACATTTTCTGGATCTTTTTATTTCATTAAAAAAAAACCTTTTGACTCAGTAGAGAAAAGCACAGTTTTATGGGAACTTATCCAATATGGTTCTATGCAAAAATAAGATCTATTGATCCATCAATGGAAAAAGCATCCAATTCCTACTAGATGGTGGGTAGTAGGGACACAACTACAAAGAATGAGTCAATTATTACTAACCAGAAACTTATATTCTAATGGGAGAGGTAGCTAATATATGCAAATATAAATAATAATAATATTTATTTATAAATTATTAATATAATAAATAGTAAATAAAAAGACAGCAAATACAAAGGAAGTTTGAAAGGGAAAATACTAATAGCTGAGGGGGAAGTGAGGAAAGGGTTCATGTATAGAAAGAGTGCTTGAGCAGCACATGAAAGGAAGGCAAAATATTCTATGAGAAGGTGAGAAGGAAATACATTTCAGGAAAGGAAGCTGGCCAGTGCAAAGTCTTAGAAATAAAAAACAAAGTGTTGTGTGTGAGGAACAGAGAGAAGGGCAGTTTGGTTATAGAGAAGAGTGCAGTGTAGATGGGGAGGCAGCATCTATTGAGGTTGAAAGATAATTTGTGTGCATGTTTTGAAGGGCATAAAATGGTCAACAGAGCAAATGTTTGAGTGGATTCAGAGAGTAATGCATTATTGTTAGAGTTGTGAGCTGACTCAACAGCAATGGAGAGCAATTTGGACCTATGTCCAAAAGATTATAAAACTATGCATACCCTTTGACCCAGCAACATCACCACTATATCTGTATCCCAAAGAGATTAAAAGGGAAAATGACATATATGTATAAAGAAAAAATTCATAGCATTTCTTTTAGTAGTATCAAAGAATTTGAAGTTGAAGGGATTCCAATCAGTTGGGCAATGACTGAACAAGTTGTGGTATATGAATTATGAAGGAATACTCTTATACTACAAGAAATGAAAAGTAGGATGTTCTTGGGAGAAAATAAAACCTGGGAAGACTGACATGAACTGATACAAAGTGAAGTGAGCAGAACCAGGAGAACATTGTAGAGTAACTGCAATATTGCCCTATGATCAACTGTGAATGACCTAGCTATTCTTAGAAATACAATGATTCACAGTAATTCTGAAAGATTCATAGGAAAAAAAATTGACCTTTGCAGAAAACTGATGGAGATGGAATGCAGATTGAAGCATATTATTTTTCACTTTATTCATGCTTTTTTTTAGCCTGTGTTTTCTTTCACAACCTGAGTAATATGGAAATATGTATTGCATGACTGCAAGTGTATAACCTAAATCAAATTACTTCCTTTCTCAATGAGAAGGAGAGAAAGAGAAAGAATTTGGAATCAATTTTTAAAATGAATATTAAAGATAGTTTTATACATAATTGAAGAAAAATGTTATTAAAATAAGAAAAAAGAGGGAGGAATAAAGGTCAACAGAGGTGTTGTCATTTTATCCTAGGGGCAAGAGGGAGTCTGGATTGAGGAGAGGGGAGACTGGGTCATATCTTCAGTTAAGCAAGATCATTGTACCAGATATAGACTAGAATGAGTTAAGAACAACAGGGCAAATGGTTGAAGGGATACAGACAGGGAGGTCAATTAATAAACTGTTGAAATAAAATCTGGGAAAGATGTATTGAGAATTTGAGCTAAAGTGGTAGCTGATTAGAGAGAGAAGGGATCAGAGGTAAATGTGGACAGATAAAATACAAGTTTTGACACTTGACTAAATATTTGGGGATAGGAGAAATGAAGAGTTGAGGTTAATGTCATAGTTACAAACCTAGGAGACTGGAAGGATGATGGTACAAATCACAGATGTAGAAAAGTTTGAAATAAAAGAAGGTTTAATGTGCTCAAATTGGGGCACGTAGAATTTGAGATTTCTCTGACATCATTTGAAATAACAGGCAATTGTCGATATGCCACTGAAACTCATGAGAAAGACTAAGTATGGGTATATAGATCTGTGATTCATCTGCATAGGGAGTATAATTAAGCCCATGGAAACTGAAAAGTTTAGTAAAGGAGTAAGGATAGAGAGAGAAAAGAGATTTGGCAGACAAAGGACTGTTAGTTTCAGAACATGCTAAGATCTAGCTAAGAGTTTTAAGGATGGAGTGACATGAACATATTTGTAAGGAGTAGGGAAGGGACAAGTAGATGTTAATAGTTTGAGGCCAAGACAGGTAAAATGATTGAGGTTGCAACCTGTTGGAGAATATGGCAGAAAATAGGTTTAAGGCAGGAGTAGGCTGGATCTAGCTTGTACTGTCTCAAATGATTGTGAAATTTTCAGAGTCAACATCTACATGACAGAAAACAGCAAACACTGCAAATAAGGCCCTGCTTTATTGTTTTAATGATTTTATAGTCTTAAGATAAGGACAGATAAAATGTGAATAATGCGGATCAAACTTAAAAGTATGTCTTTCATTTTCAGAGACACAGTTGTTAAATATTTACTAGCATACCCTTGGTTTAAGGGCACACATAGAGGGGTTAGCCTTGACAAAGGAAAGGCTTACCTTATGTAACAGAAAGCAAAAAAGTAGTTAACACCTTGTTTCAGATATTTAGTTGACACTTTGTTTCAGTTCAAGTTTCTTCTGAGCCTTGCCCATGTTTGAGAAGCAAATTTGTGAACCCCACAAGTTGTGAACCCTAGAATCTGTGAACTCCTGTTGCATCAGCAACAGAACGGGAAGAGCTAATGACCTAGAGAGAACAGAACTGAGAAGGAAGCTCTTGTGGTGGAGGAGAACACTTGTGGTATCCCACTACTCTATGTTTTTCTGTTCTGCCTGTGTTGATGTTTGTTTGTGATACTTTGTACAGAAGTCCTGGGACCTTACTGGAAGCCCTGAAAGAGAACTTTCTGGTTGTCTGTTTACAGAAGTCCTGGAAAAGAGTTTTGGAGGTCCTGGTACTTTACTGATGATTTGTATTTACCTCTTCAAACCTTGTTTGTGGGTCTTTATTGATTTCTGTGTTGACAATTTGTGTTGACCTCTTGGCCTTGTTTGTGGGTCTATGTTGATTCTTATAATGATGATCTGTGTTGAGTTCTCAGACCTTGTTGGTGGGCCTTGATTTCACAGGTAAATAGTGAATTGATGATGGTGCCATCAATGTGTATGAATATTATTGTGGCTCTGTTAAGCTTTGTCTTCCCAGAAACAGGAACTGTGAAGGACTTGAGGTGAATTGAACACTGTGAGCTTCAATACAGCATGGGAACTGGACAAGGAACTGGACAAAGAACTGGACAAGGGGCTAGACAAGGAACTGGGAGCTTCCTGCCTTTGGAACCAGGTGACAGTTGTAGATTCAGGCCCGAGCTGTGACCATGGAAGAGGAACCATGGAAGTTGAGAGCGATCCTCGTGTCAAGATGAAAAAATCTCTTATTGGGTACCTGATGAAGACTGAGAAGATTATGATTTACTGTGACCTAGGGGTGGAGAACTTTGAGTTTTGTACGTTGTGTCCATTAAGGAGACAAGCCTCCTTAAGGATGATTGAATTAAGGACTTACTAAATGATTGAGTTACTAAATGATTGCACTTTGTTTAAAACTATGTGGCCACTTTGGTGAAAACTATGTGGCCATTTTAATAATAAATTGTTATATCATAACATTGTGAATGCTGTACTTTGATTTCTGTGAATGTTTTGCCTTAATTTTCTGCTGAATAAATAGAGAATTCACTATACTACATAATCAGAACCTTGAAACTCTTCATAGCAGCAGTCCTTTGGAAAGCTGCTCATGCTTGGCTTTATACTTTATTAATGGAGATAGGAGAAAGAAAGCAAGAGTGATGTCAAGGGATTTTAGGATGAAGAGGATGACAGAAAATGGAGCTCATGTTGAATGGTTGAAGTTTTCTCAGCAATGAAAGGTAAAAGTTGTATGAAAAACATAGGAAGGGAAAAAAAGTCTTAGAATAGCTTTTAGCAAATGAAAAATGGAATATATTAGGGAGGAATAGAGTGATTACCTCAATTGAATTAGGGTTTATTACAACTGGATAACTGGTATAATGTACCTAGTGAGCATAGGTATATAGGTTCCTCTAGTTCCATGTAATGGAAATGCAGATTTAAAGATCTTCCCTGCCCCTAGCTTAAGTGCACCTGGAGCCTGTGGTGGGAGGCTTGTTTTTCAGGAAAGCCCACACCTTGATACTTTGTGATTGGGCAGTGGGTCAAGAAGTTGTTACAATCTCTGAGCCAGGAGAAGGCTATATAAGCCCTGAGGAGAGGCTTTGCTTTGGGGCTCACTTTGAGAAGTGTCGTGTGATTTGACCAGATGAGACTCTGGGAAGCCGTTGTTGAGAGCCCCCCGGCTTTGAAAACCAGATGTTGATGCTTCCCTCTCTGGTAACTGTGATTTGGTATTGATATAATGGTTGGACAGTTTGGAAGCCTGTCTGTTTGATCTGTAAGTTCTGTAACTCTGAAGTTCGGGGTGCTGACCTTTTTTCCCTGAACTAGGTAATGTGTGTTTGTTTGATTAAAGTAAGCTTGTTAACCCATTTTGAGTTGCTTTCCTTTTGAAAAGCAGATCTAAGAACCTGTGTTGGTAGTCACCCTGGGGATATTGGGGTGCTTGCCGCTACATTCCATTCTAATAGCAGGTAAGCAGAACTGGAGGAGGTGAAAGATGAAAGGTACTGAAGTTTTGCAAGGTATGAGCGTGACAAGATAGATCGAACAAGCAATTCAAGAACGTATAGAGTTTAAATTATATATATTAAAGATCAGAAAGTGGAGGCAAAGAAGAGCTAACAGTCTGAGATATTACTGAGAGGCCTAGGTATTAGAAGTTGTGATGAGAATGAATAGTAGATTTAGGAGGAATGAGGTGTAGGGAAAGAGAATGATAGGAGATTATTGTTAGATAGAGAAATATTACAATTTCAAATAAAATATTAGAATGCTTATTGGTAGTACTGAGATCCAATGTGTGACTAGGCTTGGCAGAGATGGAGTGAAGGAAGAGCTCTTGGAATTTAAGGAGATTGGTATATTGGAAGATTAGGGAGTTTGAGGGAGTATCCATGTAATGGTTGAAATTTAAGGACAGGAGCTAGGAAGGAAAGGAAATTGTGAATGAATTGTAAAACCCCTTGAGATAGAAGGTAGAATGGACCATGGATTGGTATGTAGCAAGCAAGATATGATTGTATGGAAAATTCTGATAAAATATACTTTATAGGAAGAGTGCCAGATGAGTGATGGTAATTAAGGAAGAGTTTGGGAAGTAGAAGTAGGAATCAAGGAGCATACAAAAAGTCCTTCTAGGAGTGGTTGTGAGAGATGGGGTGTGAGAAAAGGCATAGTCAGCACTAGAAAGGATGACCAGGCAAATAGTGACATCAAGGGGAAGTCAGATCTTAGTGACAGCTTGCAGATAAAAGGGGTCCTAGAAAAATGGGTACAGAATAAAATCCTTAGTTCATTTTGGAATAGGAATTCCAGAGGTCCCAGTGGAGTGAGTGTGTGAGGTAGGAGTGGGACATAGAAACAAATGATATAATATTTGTAAAGCACTTCTCACAGAAACTAGTATATAGGTTCATGATAAACAGTATTTATTTGCATTGCCTGTGGCACAGGATATTTTGTGAGGAACCTTTTGGAAAGTAAATTATTTTGCATATTTGAGTTTTAATATATTATCACTTGGATAGAATTTATACTGTGATAAACTCCTGTAAGTTATCTGATTTTTTTTTTAGATTTTAACTCATTCTTCTCTAAGTAAATTGGGCTTTTATGTAACATATCATGGGCTTAAAGCAGATTCTTTTAAAGTGATTTTCCTCTCCTGTGTACTGTTTTTTTCATTGTTGTTGTTTTTTTATTTTATAAAGTTGACACTATATAGCCCCTATTAATTCTAACATGATAGAGGTTTTATTGGGATATCCTAAATTCATTATATCTCTCTCCTAATTACTGTATCAAAGTTATGCAAATTATTGATTTTAAACCTTTGGGGCTAGAGTTTTAAATTGTTTGACATCAAGACAGATGCTCACTTATGCTTGTTAATCCTGGCAGACACATGCTTACAAAAAACCCCAAAACAACCTCATTCAATTCTGAGATAAAGTTTAAAATACTGCAGGTTTGAGTTAAAAATGTTTTCAATTACAACTGGCTATTTGATATTTCTGGCTCTCCTTTCCTTTCTTAAACAAACTGGAAAGGCAACCTTCCTTGGGATTTGAATTTCTGACTTGAAAAGGGGACATAAATATATAATGAACTCAAAATAATATTTTGTTCTTTACAACAAAGAGGTTTCACAGCAGGCCAGTACTAATGTAGTAACCTCCATTTAAACTATACTTCACTCTAGTTTTCAGTTTCTCAGAACAATTCTGTCATGCAAATGCTATAAGAGCTGCAAGCCCCCTAGTCATGCGAACATTTTCATTTCTGTCAAGGCAATGACTAGCCTTAGCCTATGTCACAAAACATTATGAGATGCCTGATTATGACTGAAACCTTTTTGAAGAACAATTTCAAACACTGTTAAAAGAGGTACCTCAAAAAGATCCAACAGCTTCTGTCAAAAAACAATGTGTACCAAATCAGATGTTTCTCACTGTGCTATAATCAAGTATAGAACATGTTTTACACTGTATTCCAAATAGTACTCCTCTCTGGAATACATTTTATACTAATGAAGTATATGCCATATATCATGAAGTAGGCAAGCTAATTTAAATTTCTGAGGATGAGAGATGGCCTTTTCATCAGTGGTTTTGATAAGACTGGATTTTCAGAGTTTCTGAAGTGATGAATTAATGTTCCCAGGCACTGTATGATTCTGAGCTGGGAAGATCACAGCAAGTAGTTAGATTATGAGTCCTGTTAAATGTCACAAAGAGAAAAATCCAGGATTTTGGAATTTGACATTACTGGCATACAGACTCTGCCTCTCTCTATCCCAATAGGATGCTACAATGCACTGTGCACAGTAGGAGTCTGCAAGTTCAGAAAATTCTTTCCACTTGGTAATGACTTTATCCCACTCAGCGAAAGCTCGTCAGTCAAGCTTCTCTTCCAAAATTTATAGGACCAGTGGCCAAGATTTAATAATTTCTAGAATAACACAGAAATGCAGAGGGGCAATCATGACAAGTGGCAAGTTTATAATAGCATTCTGTTACCAAAATGGGAACATTTTTATAGTCTGAAGACACAGAACTGACACTGCCCAAATGAACCTTTTTGACCTCATTTCATAAACCCTTTGTTTGAAATGAATATAAATCATTTGACTTGGTAATGGCGAACTCCTATAATCAGAGATTACCAACTCCAATCAAATTCTTTCTCCAAGTTCCAAATGAGAATGGCAATTACTGAATAGTACTTCATTGTTACTTGCTAGTAATTAGTATTGAATAAAGTGACATTGGCTTCATAGAGAAGTGGTTAAATACCTGCAGGTGTTCAAGGCATAAAATAGTTGGCAAATCTCTGCCACCTGACAGAAGAAAAACATCCTTTTTATATCATGATATACTGAGAAAGGAAAAAATTGAAGGATAATTTATCAAATGCCTCCCTTGTTTATATCTCTGCCTACTTAAGTGTGGAAAACAACACTGATTTTTTCCCCTATCAAAGAGCTCAAGAAATGCCAAACAATTACAACATCTCAAAAAAATAATGTGGAGAAATCCAAGCTTACAAAACTGTCATAATAGAGAGCTATTCATATAAGTTTATATATATATATACACACACATATATGTACATATATACATATGTATATGTACATATGTCTATATACACATGTATATGTATATAGACATATATACACATATATGTATGTATATACAGATATATGTATATGTATATATGTATATATACACATATGTATGTGTATATATAACTATATACACAGAGATATGATTTCTTTCTTTACAAAAGGATTTATATATTAAGGTCTTTTTAAGTTATACATTTAGTATTTTTTTGTTACAATTTTCCTTGAGAGAAGGCATTGAAGAAGAGAAATGATAGAAAAAAATAAACAATAACAAATTTATAAGTTACTGTGACCTGAAGCTTGAGTAGGAATGAAGGTTAAAGATCTCTGGAAATCCAATGCAAGTCAGAGGGGAAAATAATCACTTTTCACACAGTTTTTCAAGAAAGCAACTATAGTATGAAGTGATTTTTTTAGAGCCCAAATCAAAACCTTTACACAGGATGGCCTGGAACCTTTCTCTGGAAGGAAGCAGAAATTTAAGAGTCTGTATATCTGGATGAGAATATCTTCTTGGTTGTGGTAGCTGCTTAATGTCTAAAATGTAACTTAGGGCTAGACCCAGGCCTGTGGAATTTCTGATCCTCCCGATTCCCACATCCAAACTGTAATGCCTGGACAGTTTGCCTAGAGATGACCTTTCCTAGACAGACTCTTTCAAAAAGCCTCAGCTGAGAAATATTGATCCAAGATGCTGGAATGAGGAATGAAATAAATGAATAAATAAATAGATAAACAGGCAAATAAATTAAAGAGATACAGAGATAACCAAAGAGAAGAAAGCTTAAAAAGACAGTCAAGAAAATAAAAATGTACAAAATGAAGAGTGCTGTTATAATTTAAAATGCTGTAGAACAAGTGACTCACTTTAAGACTAAGAACTGATGAAGATGGGAACAAAATTCATCTATGATTTTCTGAGAGGTGTCATCATGTGAATAAGAAAGACATTTAAAAGAAATTAAGAATTGTTACTGCTAAGGAAATTACAGAAGCAGCTTGATGTCAATAGAGTGTCAGGCATAGAGTCAAGAAGACCTAGATTCACAAGTTCAAATTTAGCCTCAGACACTTAGAAGCTATGGGATCCTGGGCAAGGCCCTTAACCCTATTAGCCTCAGCTTCCTCATTTGTAAAATGGGAGGACAAAAGAAAACACAATTCATTCCAGTATCTTTTAAAAGAAAATCCCAAATGAAGAGTCAGGCACAGCTGAAACAACTAAACATCATCAAAGGAAATTACAAGACAAAATTTAAAAATTGCCCAGATTCTCCCTTCTCTCAGCAGAGTGGAATCAAAGTGTATAATAAGGCAAATAATGTCCAACCTAGACACTATTGTTTAGTTTAACTCTACTTACAGAAAAATAATGTAGAGCTGAAAGTGACCTCAGAGTCATCAAAATCTACTCATTTTACAGAAGAAGAAACTAAGGCTGTGTGGGGTGAAATGACTTGCTGGCCATGTGAGTATCATGAAAGATGGGATTTCAAGCTAGGTCTTCTAATTCAAGAGCCACTGCTCTCTGAAGTGTACCATGAAAGAATCAGTTATATCTGCCTCTTCATGACCCCATTTTGGGGATTCCTTGGCAGAGATCTTGCCTTTTACTTCTCCAGTTAATTTGACAGATGAAACAGGCACACAGTGTTTAAAGATATGCCCAGGGTCACATCGCTGCTAAGTGTCTGAGGTCCTATTTGAACTCAGGAAGATCAGTCTTCCAGATTCCTGGCCTGGTGCCACAATCTACTGTGCCACCTAGCTACCCTAAAAATAAAATATTTTTTTAAGCAATTGGGGTTAAGTAACTTGCTCAAGGTTACACAGCTAGTCATGATTTATGTGTGGGTGCTCATTTTCTGAGGCCGGTTTCGATCTCGGGTCATCCCAACTCTGAGGCCGGTGCTTTTACTGACTGTGCCACCTAGCCGCCCCTTAAAAATAAAATATTTGCTAACAAAATTGTGAAACACCTCAGTCAGTCAATAAGAATTTATTACTATGGCCTAAACAAGTAAACAATTAGATATATAGGAGAAATAATACATGTGAGGTGAAAGGGGTTGGTTAAGATAAAACTCATATTTTTGACTGTAGATAGAACATTGGAGTTGGATTCAGGGGGACCTGAATTAAAATCCTGGCTCAGATATTTATAATCTGTATGACTCTAGACAAGTCATTTGACCTTTTTCTGCCTCAGTTATGTCATTTTTTAAAATTTTATTTTTTATTCTTTTTTAGTTTTCTTTTTTTATTAGCAATTCTATTATTTATCCCCTACCCCCATACCAAAAATAGCGATCCTACTGAATACCCCTTCCCCCAATCTTGCTCTCTCTTACATCCTCTCCCATACCCCTCTCTGACTTTCTAGTAAGGCAAGGTGGATCTCTATACCCAGTGCCTGTATCTTATTTTTATTATTATTATTATATCTTATTTCCCAGTTGCATATAAAACCCCCCCACATTTCAGTTATTTCATTTTTAAATAAGGAGTCTCAATTCTGGGACTTCTAAGGTAACTTCCAGCTGTAAATCTCTGATGCCATGTTTCTTTCTTTACTTTTTTTTTCTTTTTGGAGGGGGGAAGGTAGGGCAATTGGGGTTAAGTGACTTACCGAAGGTCACATGGCTAGTTTTTTGGGTTAAGTGTCTGAGGCTGTATTTGAACTCAAGTTCTCGTGACTCCAGCGCCAGTGCTCTATTCACTGTGCCACCTAGCCTCCCCAGATGATGCCATGTTTCTAAAATAAGAAAATTCAAGTTAATCTTCATAATCATCAATATGTAACACAGGGACATTCCTTAGAGCAACTGTTCTATATTTGGATAACAAAAAAAAAAATAACAAAGAGTTCATTTCCTTCTGATAGAATGATTTAGCAGATTAACATAAAAAATGATACTGAAAGAAATAAACTGTACTTCCTCAAAAAGTTTGAAAAATTACAGAACTGATGTAAAAAAGATTAAGAAGTAGAATCAAACAGCATAATACTTAAACATTTAATCCAGAAAGATAAATAAATACAAAATGCAAGCAAGGTTTTAAATACACTGTTACATGAAAACAAGGACTGGAGTTAATGACATTTGACTTGGTTAAACCAGAAAAGGTTAAATGATATAAGGCAAAAGGTTACAGAATTAGAGTACAACAGTCTAAGATGCATATACGTACTTAATTTCAGAGTAAATTTATAAAGAAAACAACATTTCATAAGAAGAAATAGACTGAAAATGGTAAGATGGGAAATTTAAAACTTATTATTAGAATATGATAAATTCACTAAATGATAGAAACAATAATTACAGAGGAAAGTAGAATATAAAATTAACCCTATATGCTTGATTTTTAGGGAACTTAATGTGAAAACAATCCCAAGGATGGAAGAAAGAGTTCAGCCTAAGGTCTACAGACGAGGAAGATGAACTAATGAAAGTAATATGGAAATAGATATAGAAGATGAAACAGAAGAGTATGATATCTGGTATCAAGGAGTATAAGGTTTTCAGAAAAAGAGGGAAACTTCAAATATGTCAAGGAGGATAAAGAATGAAAATGGGCTTTTATAAGATGCAGTGTGATACCAGATAGAATGTGGGAATTGGAGTCAGCCAACTTGGGATTCTGATCTTATCTCAGACATTGGACATGACTTAATCTCTCTACATCTCAGTTTCTTCACTACAAAATGGGGTAGTTGGAAGAAACTATGATTAGCTGTGTGGGATTATAAGCAAATCATTTAAAGCCTCAGTTTCCTTATCTGTAAAATGAAGTGGTCATAACCTCAGTACTTACCCTAAAACCTAATTGAGAAGAACATTTTTGCTTAACTTGGATACTCTGTCAATGTGAGATTTATTATCTGGGGATAAATAAGTCCTTGGTGATCTCTGAAAGACAAATTCAGTAGATTGTCAGGGTTAGAAGTCAGACTGCAATAATAATAGCTAGCACTTATATAGTGCCATAAGACTGATGCTGAATGCTACAAACATTATTTCATGGTATCCTAAAAAAAAAAAAAAACTTGGGAGGTAGGTGTTATTATTATTTCTATTTTAAAAATGAGGAAACTGAGTCAGACAGTGGTTAAGTAACTTGACAAGGGGCATAGCTAATAATTAATAATATAATAATAAGCTAATAAATACTTAGGTATTTCAGCTTAGGTCTTCTGACTATGTAGTTTAATGTTCTCTGTATTTTGTCACCCAGCTTCCAATTAAGGGGGTAAAGTAGGAGATGGCAATTACAGATTATATTTTCCCCAAAAAACATTTGTTGATGAAATAAAAGAGAAAGATGAGACTGTAACTTCATGGGTTAAATGGCTAGAGGAAAGGTGCTTTTAGGACTGGGCAAGCGTGAGCACAAGCAAGGCAGGATTTTTGTTGTTTTGATTCTTCTTCTTCTTGTTGGAGTTCAGTTTCCTAGGCTTTGTTTAAACTGAAAAGATATGAAGGATTAATCTCCTTTGAACTTTGATAATTCACAATTGTGCTGAGTCAAGTAAGTTTCTGGCTCTTCTGGCTCTGAGCCAATCAGATGCCAAGTCTTGGTCATATGTTCTGGGAGGTTGGCATTTTGCTTTGGGGTTTATTTTATCTTTATCATAAGGATCTTATGATTTCCTGGTCATGACTCTGGGTAGCCATATGTTCAGAGCCCCCTGCCTGCTATATATCTGTGCTCCTTCTATCTAGTGATGTATGTAAAGCGTATAGTAATATTGCTTTACTCAGAGAGTCAGAGAGCCCTTTGTGCTAATTTCTCTGCTTGTATTTTCTATACTCCTTTCTCTGTAATTAAAGTGTTAACCAATTTTTGAGAAGTTTTTCCTTTAAAAGCAGATCAAAGAACCTGTACTGGCAGGCCATGCTGCATACTGCAAGCATGAATATGTTTACAGGTATGTAGAAAGGTCCTGTAGAAGTATCGATTCAAACACAGATTACACTTTAAAGAAATTAGTTGGTGAAAGATGGGAACAGGAACATATACAAGAAATGTATGTTAATCAAGTCCTAGTAATTATCATGTGACATATAAAAGGCAAGTAACTTGGACATGTTGAGGCATCTGTATAGATCTTAGAATTTCTTAAATGAGATAATCTTCCCAAATTACTTTGGTTACAGCCCTAGGTAGGACAACAAAATATAAGCTTTCTGAAGGCAGGGACGATTTTATTTTTGTATTTATACTCTCAGAATCCTGCAGAGCATCTTATACATTGTGGGCATAATAAATACTCTCTGATTCTTCCCCATGAAGAGGGGATCATTAGGGAGAAACATTCCACAAGAAGCCTTTTTCATTCTCCCAAAATGCCAGGTCTTTCCTTCTGAAATTAACTTCCATATATCCCCTCATCTTTTATGCATATAGTTGCTTGCATGTTGTCCTTTGAATTAAAATGTGAGCTCCTTAAGGGTAGGGACTATTTTTGTTTCAGCTCGTGTGTGTGTGTGTGTGTGTGTGTGTGTGTGTGTGTGTGTGTGTGTGTGTGTACTCCCAGAATAAAGCATAATGCCTGGCATATATTAAATACTTACTAAGTGCTTTTTGACTAACTCATATTTTTTTATATTGTCACTGTATCTGTTGTTTTTCCTGATAGTTTTTCTTAGTTTAAAAGAGGTTTTATTTGGAACAAAGGACTACTTTAAATGACTATGGTGCAATAATAGAAAACATCTATAAAACTTATTTTTTTTAAAAGAAAGAAATGTAATCTGTCTTTGGGACAGAGAAGTTTGTCTGTCTCTTAAAGACAGGCAACATAAACATATAAATGTTTTCTTAATAGTAGTTTGAATTGATATCAGACTAAGGAAAATTTTGGTTAGGTTTAAAGGATGAGATTTGGGGTGAGAGAAAACAGGGATGAAAAAATGATGGAAGACAAGGGAGAAGGGATAACTGAATTAACATGAACATTAGAGATGCAGTAAGGGATAGTACTAAGATATGTCTTAGAGTGGAAGAGGGACAGCTCTTTACTGAGAGAGGAAAGGATGAGAGTATGTACAAAAGTACAAAGAAATTTAGAAGTGGAGTAAAGGCTTTTATGTTTGATGGCCTTAGTCTTTGTAAGGTAGATGAACTTATTTTGAGGGAGTAAGGGGGATCATCAAGTAAGTGATAGTTTTATACAGCTTCCACCTATGATATTGAATTCAGAATAACATTATCAGTACCTCTGACAGAAAATATGCAAAGGAAATGGTGCAAAGTCTTAATATATTGTGTATGTAGGTTACCCTGAAAGAAACTTATAATAATAGTAGGGGAAACACCCACTATTTAGTGAGGCAGGAAGGCCAGACTGAAGTCATCCAGTGTGCATGCTGAAGGAAATATGAGTGTAAGGGGAGTAGAGCTGGATTTATCTCAACAAGGGGCTTGAGAAAAGAAGGGCTTTTTGAACCATAACAACCTAGACAACAATTCTGGTTCAAACATAGTACAAAGATTAGCATATAGATTGGCACTTCTTATTTGACAGGCTCTAATAAATCTTTGTTCTTTTGAGAAGTCACTTATCAGATCTTATGTAGCTAGTCATCTAACATTATTTGTCATAAAAGAGGAACATGAGTTTTTCAGATTTACTTCCTCATTGACAGTTGTTTTAAAGTTCAGTTAACTGCTTTTCCAACACCTGTCTTCAGGACATTGTGTTTGTTTTGTTGTTGCTGCCATTATTCACTCAGTGATGCTTTGGTTGACTTTGTTGCTATACACAGGAGGGTAAATCTACTGCATGTAATAGTAGCTAAGAGGTTAAACTTGCCAGGAGCTAAAGAGCAAAAGCTGAACTCTATGAAAAAAATTATGAAGAGAGGAAAGAGATCATGGGCGACAGATGTTTCAGGTTCAAGGATGAGAATATTTAGATCTAACCTTGCTAACTTTTCCTTCATCACTTAGCAATGCACTCACTAATTTTTTTTTTTTCACACACACACAAAATTAATCCTGTGATGGGCCTTAAAGAAGTGACTTAGCTAGATTAAGAACAAAGATAGGAGGAAATTCTTCAAGAACACACTGGATTACTGGACTAGTAGGGACCAGATTAATGTTACATGATGAATGAAGTCACTGACAGGAAAGTCTGGTAGAACTCTTATCAGGATAGCTGAAGACTCTTCTACCTCTTGTAGCTTAGACTTGTCAAGTACAAACCTATGCCAATGCATGTCGATGATAGAATAAGAAAAAAAAAAGGACTGAGTCATATGCAACTAATGCCTATATGACACTTAGGGGAACAAAGGTTAGGTGAAACCAGTAAATAAGTATATGCAGTAATGGTAATGTGGCTTAATTAATATAATGACCTTACTAAGAAGGCATCATCTTCTGTTCCCCATAGCTGTAACATATATAGGTTTAATCAATTACTTCCATAAATTCCTGTTTCTTATGTTGTTCTATGACTTTGGAATGCCATGGCTGAAGGAGAGTCAGGGAATGAAAATATGTAAATTATTAGTCTTTAATTAGTTAAGATATGAGCTGATCTCTCCTTTAAAGCACACAGTCTCATAAGGATCAGAAGAAGCAATATTTTTTTTTACTAGAAACAGATAAGACATTTATCTGAGCCCACACAAACTAACTATAATTCTCTGGGAGTAAGTGCCCCCCAGAGACCTTTACCATTTCTTGGCTGGTTGTTGTCCTTCATTCTCAAAGAGGACCAACATGACTATCATTTCTATGCCTTAAAGGACTATGATTGATGAGTTTCCATATGTATGATTGAAGTAGATTTTCCTGCATTCCATTTGCCATCCATAGCTTGCCCATCTGAACTATGTTGCTTACTTTTTATAGGTTTTGATCTGTTCTTGGTTTAGTATATTACTTGATGCTTCCCTGACTCCCACCTCAAGACAGATATTCCCACTGATGCCTTGCTTTACCACTCCACTACATCTCTCCTACACTACCAAATATACATTGCCTTTTTTCCATCTCTCTCCTCCTTATACTCTATCTCCCATAGATCAAACTGAACCTCCAGCACTTCAACAATTCTTTGTGTTCTTCACATCTCAACCCAGGAGAGTAGTTCACTAACCTAGACTGTATAAGGCCAGTCACTAAGAGTATTCATTCTTCCCCTTAGTCTTACATTCATTCACTCACCGTCACTCTATGTCTCATTTTCCTTCTACATGTGTGGGGGTGTTGGGAGAGGAAGGGGAAAGAGAATTAGAGTACGTTGTATTGTCTTTATCAGGAGTGAGGAATCTGTGGCCTCAAGGACACCTGTGGCCCTCTGGGTCCTCATATGTGGCCCTTTGCAAACTTCAAAGAACAAATTCCACACTTAACTAGCAGTGTTACTTTGGGCAAGTCACTTAACTCCAATTGCCCCTCCAAAAAAAAAGAACAAATCCCCTTAATAAAATGATTTGTTCTGTAAAACTTGGACTCAGTCAAAAGGCTACATCCAAGAACCTAGAAGGACATATGGTCTTGAAGCTGCAGGTTTGCCATCCCTAGACTCTAGATGTTAGAAGACTTAGAAGGTCAAATAATCACTGCAAACCTAAATTGAGCCTGAAGAAAGAGAACCATTCAAAGGTTTAAGATGAATGAGTTAACATATTCTCCCTGTAAGTTTACTGTGAGAAGCTTAGAAGCTATGAAAAGTACATATGTTATATATATATATATATATATATATATATATATATATATATATATAAAATATATATATATATAAAATATATACTATTCATAGTCGTGTCTTTCCTTCTTTCTATATGTAATTATTTATATAATTCTATTTATACACACACACACATATACACCCACAACTATTTTGTATTTATAGGTGGCTAAGTCATTTGTTAATGGTTTAGTGTATACTGGGAACTTTGCTATTTGTATTTATTATTTGTATATACATGCATACACATAGCATTTATGTCTCTCCCATTAAAAATTGAGTTATTTGGGAATAAGAATTGTCTTACTCTTGGTACTTGTATCCCCAATACATTGTAGATGTTTAATAACTATTTGTTGATTGATTTATGATTGATTCTATCTCTCCCTCCACACCTTTCACTAAGATAGCTAAGTCATATTGTTCAAACATGAAGTAATTTGAACTTTCAGGTTCACTCTGGAAAGATCTAAAAAAACAAAGTGAAGAGAGCACAGAACCAGCTGCTTTGGGGGAAGGGGAGACACTTGTCATTTCTGCTATACCTTTGAAGGCTGATCTTTTCCTTGTTATCAGAGGACCAGCCTGACTGAATTTGGAGAAGCCCAACAGAAGAATGGCTTTTAAGTGATTCATTGTTGTTTTCAGCTACAGCAGAAATTGTCAAAAAGATCATCTATTTAAGTATATAGGGGAGAATTGTGATCATGATCAGTGGGAGGGGGTGTACCACATCAATGATATCATAGATCCTAGAAGGAAGCTATTGTTGTGGCTGCTGTTTAGGGAGTCTGCTGCTGTGTACAGCTATATTTCTTGGTCTCCCAGGCTGAAATGATCAATGATAATCTCTTTTTCAAAGCAAGCTATCCCATCTCTGTCTTTGCATGCCAGTTTGATCAGTTAGTGGCAAACATTTCCCAGAATTCCTAATTCATGAGGAGTTGCTGAATAGTGAGCTTCAAGGTGATATTGCATCTCTTTTTGTTCATATGGTTTCTAGCCAGTGACTATAATGCAGATAGGTGCTATCATCTACTGCTTTGGTTTTGCACTTCTGGGCTCTGCTGAAGTTATTAGTATTTTGATTACCGTGATTTTGGTAAATTATGACAGCCTATTGATGGGGATACCGTGTTATTCTTTAAAAGCATTTCTAGGTCATGAAGATGAAAGAGAAGTTTGAAAGTAAGTTCAAGTCTTATAGACATAAAAAAGGCATTGTGGTCTATATGGTATGTAGCACAGAGAAATACTGCCCCTGATAAAGGAGTGGGTTCATGTAAGACAAACACAGCACACAGGCTAGCTGCTAGCACAGGTTAACTCTGGATCTGGTCAGACAGGAAAGGCACTAAGAAGGGGTTAATAATCTTATTTTATTCCAGTCAAGTTTTCTCAGAATAGGATTGCTGATAATGGAAGCACAACTCTTATAGCATTCCCTAATCACCCCTCTCACAGGGCCCTGTGAGAAGTGGGGGCAACTACCACTACTTCTCAATGTGGTCAATTAAGACAGATGCAACTTGTGCATCCCCCGAAATCCTCTAAAGCCTCAATGGAGACCAATTGAGGCAGAGATTCCCCCCAAGCCTTGATGGGGGCTAATCAAGGCACACAGCATTCCAGCTTGTGCATTCAACCCTAAGTTTCCCCATTTCCTGACCAACGTCTACCTTCTTTATAGGTAACAGTCAAAGAAGGCATATTGCAGCAATAGCCTGACAAGTTTACATCCCCTCATCCCTGTATCTCACTGCACAGTCGCAGTGGATGTTTTTATTATTTATCATATAAAGCTGCTCAAGTGTGGTGGAGATGTTTTGAACTATAATTGTGGGAACTCATATCTAATACCTGAGAATAAGAGTTTGTTATGGCTATGGATCATGGGAAACTGAACTCTAAGAAATAATAACAAAAATCTACTTTACACACACTAAAATCCACTTACTTACAATTCACAAGTTCCTTAAAGAGATTAGATACCTTTTTGAAACTCTGCCAGCAATTTAGGTAGCCAGTTAGGTGACTGAGTAGCTGATTAAGGTATAAGCAAAGTTTAGTACAACATGTGTAAAAACATATGCCATTTCCTAACTTCTGTTCTGCACCAAGCGTATACACTTTTAGGAAACACAGACACAAACACAAGCACACGCATACATACACACATGTACACATTTTACTGCAAAAACACTATTCCTACCACTTTTCTATAAAGACTTTACCTTTACTTTTTATATTCAATAGCATTACCTTCCGATCCCAAGTCTTCAGTTTCCTGGGCAGGTTTTAAATTTGATTCCTGTAGGTACCACCATACCTCTTAGAGGACCAAGTTCACCATCTTAGAGTCATACTGATATACTGTATCTTTCTTCTCTTTTTCCCAATCCTACCATTTGTCAAGTTTTGGCTTTTTCTTCTCATACAGCTTCTATGCTAGTTCAGGATCTCCTTATTTCTTGCTTGAAATAGCACAAGAGTTGGGTGGCTAGGTGGTGCAGTGAATAGAGCACCAGCCCTGGAGTCAGGAGGACCTGAGTTCAAATGCAGCCTCAGACAACCAACACGTACTAGTCATATGACCTTGAACAAGTCACTTAACCCCAATAGCCCTGCCTTTCCCCCCACCAAAAAGCAAGAAAAGAAAAGAAAGGAAAGGAAAGGAAATAGCACAAGAGCTTCTTAATTGGTCTCTCTGGTTTTAGCATCTCCACTCTTTAATCTATCCTGTACACAGTTGCCAGATTAATATTCTTAAAACATATCTCTGATTACATCACACCTCTACTCACACATCATCTTCAATCTGATATTTGTAATGCTCAACAATACTTTCCCTTACCTTGCCAGTTTTATTTCATATTACGCCCTTTCTTGCACTCTCCATTCCAGGGAGAATGTATTGTAGGTTATTCTCTATACATGGCATTGTGTCCTTTGCTTCTGTGTTTTTGCATGGGTGGTCCCCCACGGAATGAACTCCCTGCTTATTTGTGCGTTGTGGAATCCTAGGCTTCCTTCTAAGCACACTCAGAATCCACTTCTGACCCTAGATCATTCTTAGTTCTTTACCCCATCTCATCTCCATCTCACTCTCCCTTTCCCTCTCTTTCCACAATTTCTTGTTATTTCTCTCTCTACTTCCCCTGCTCCTCCCCCACTTTGGTCCTTCTATATTGCTTTGTATAACTTTGTTGATACTTTGAATTTGGTTTTCATTTTGAGTTCCTATAGCTAAGGACAGAATCTGGCATGTAATAGGCAATAATAAATGTTTAATTAAATTCAATTCTATAACCCGCATCGATTTTCTATTTTCAGTATGTGTGTGTATGTGTACATACACACATACATCCAAATATATTTCTATTCTCTCTCTCTCTCTCTCTCTCTCTCTCTCTCTCTCTCTCTCTCTCTCTTTCTCTCTCTCTCTCTCTCCAGAACAACTTTTTTTTTTTACATACTAGAGTTTAGTTTGAAATGTTGGAAACCCTCTTAATCTTGATATTCTCATACATTAGATGGGATCTTGTTTCTTATGCTTGAACCCTGGAGATAAGATAATCAGCAAAGAGGAATGGGAGTCTTCATAAAGTCTTGCCACAGACTGGGACTGGCTGTGTGTGTGTGTGTGTGTGTGTGTGTGTGTGTGTGAGAGAGAGAGAGAGAGACAGAGACAGAGACAGAGAGAGAGAGAGACAGAGAGAGAGAGAGAGAGAGAGAGACAGACAGACACAGAGACAGAGAGAATGAGAATAGACATCAGGAAAGGGGTAGGGCAAGTCTTAGGGGTCATTTATTTATAAGAGCATAGATTTAAATCTGGAAGGCATCTAGAGCTCTCCTAATCTAAGCTTTCCAATTTATAGATGAGAAAACTGAGCCTTGGAGAGAAAAAGTGATTTATGTCTTATTCTATCTTGCCAAAAATATTAAATGACTTATAACACTTTTATCCCATTCTTAATATCCTACCCTTCCATTAAAGTCTTCAGTACATTTGTTATGATATGATTAAGAAGAACTGAGAAAAAAATGGAAGTAAATTTCTTACATTTTAAACTCACAGAGAAGATGTAGGCAGGGTGGATATTTAATTTCTTTAATATAGCAACTATCACGGCACCCCATGTGAATAAGTGCTTAATAAACACTTTCAATGATGATTATGATAAATTCACCTTTTCACCTTATATACCAACTAGACAAGAATTGTTTCTTCCCTTATGTTTTGTAAGGTACTAAGTACACCATCAGTGGTTCTTAAATTTTACTATGAGGAGCTTTGAACATGAAAAGTGCTGTATTCCTGCTGATTTATGGTATTTGGAATGAAATGCCTGCTGTTTCCCTTACTCCCCACAGCAGAGCAGCAGGAAGATTCAAATCCAGGAGAAATGCCCTGTTTTAGAGTTTGACAATTTTCTCCCCAATTCCCCTCTTAGACCAGTACAGAGGTAGACTTGCCTTCCCACTGCTTGGAGGTATACCTGAACATCTGTGGAAAGGACAATTGGCAATTGGTAACCATGTGAAAACAGACCTGGAAATGTCATGCCCACATGCCCATGCCCACTTACTTCAGTTTATGAACAAAATGAAACCTCTCAAGGCTTTAATGACAGAAGTACAGGTGAAGCAAGGTTCTATTACCTGTGATAAGAAGCAAAATGAACCTTTCAAATCCAGAGGCTTAAGGCCAGCTGGCCAAATGCCCTTTAAACTGACTCTAAGCATGCTAATTAAGAATGATGTGATGTAAATGCAGAAATGACTCAAAAATGTTTAAAAATCACTGTGTCCTTTCACTTCAGAAGCAGGACAAATGACAGCTCTCTGTTTCAAAACATTTATGGGGGTAAATTGTGAGGGAGAGCACTTGGTGGTGGAACAGGTAAACAAGGAGGAGCAGAAGAGGAAGGCAGACAACAAGAGATGATAATTTTCTAGAATTTTCTTTTCATTAGAAACTCCAGAGTGCCAGGAAATACAAATAAGCAATTACACAAAACATAAAGAAAATCTCCACAGAAAACCTTACCATTCATACCACTTAAATTATGATTAGGAAAAAAAAACAATTTAGGTAGTAATTTAAACCAATTAAAATAAGAACAAGAAACACTTATTTTTTCTGTAGCTTTTCAGGAACACATCTGTACGCTTAAAAGGAGTGTTGTTTCTGTTTTGTTCTTCTTACAATGGTAATTTTTAATGTGTTTGTTATTCTGTTGAACTCACTTCATTTTATCATGTCTTATGACTATTATTTTTTCAATTGGAAAATCATCCTTATGAAAATGTTTGAAATCTTGTTTTTAAATTACAAAATGTGACTTTTGCAACAAAATAGGCACCAAAAGGTGATCAGTGACTCTTTATTGGTTGTGGTTTTGGTACTGAAACTCTCTCCCCAGTGATTAGCAACCATGATTTGACTAACAATTGAAGTTAGGTATCTATATGAGAACTCTATTAGGGAGCATTTTCTCTAACTGGGGAGGGGAATTGATGTTAATCTTTAAGCCAAGGTAGATATTCAAAGGCTGCAAATATGCCAGGCTGTGCTGGTGCATGGTCTCAACTGTCTCAATTCTGTGTTCCCATTCCCTGTTCTGTCTCCTCTTTGATTTTTGTGGTCTTGACCCTGAATTTGTAAAATGACCTTAATTCTTATTCACAGACTATGTTTTGGATTTGAATCTTGACTTTTATTTACCTGAAATGAGATATAACAGCAACCCCTACAGGTACACTGATTCATATCAACTCAGCATTCAGCTACTCAGAAGGAAATAACAAAACCTTTTTTATTTAATGTTTAAATGCTCTAAATTAAGTTAAACTTCTCCTTTTTATACCAAATGAATTATCTTCTGATTCTTTGAAATTTTTCTTCTTTCTTGCCAATAATGTCATTGATTGCCTTTCCACTTCAATTCCCTCTCTACTAACTTCTCAACTTTTCATTAGTTATTTAGATAGCTGAGAGATTACTTCATTTAGGTTTATACAGAACCAGATGGAATGCTTGCTACTCTTTGCATAATGGTGAACAGTAAAGCATAAAGCGATATCAGCAGTCTGGTTTTTATTTTATGGTGTAGTTTATACTGAAGGCTTTTGATACTTTAGCTTCTTACCTAATTCTGGAGGCCTCATAAGGTAAAAACTACTTTAGACATTCCATATCGTTGATTGTACCATTCAGTAATTACCTTTAATTTAACATCTATTCAGATGGGTTGATTTTATAAAGAAGTTTAGTAAGATCTCAACCAAGACATTTCTGGTCATTTGTGTCATTGGGAGACAAATGCAGGAAAAATAAGTAGCAATAGTAATGTTAAAATACTCTCAGAAAATAGGGCAAAGCAAATTATCTGAAAAGTGATTTGTCACTTGATAATTGTTGAAAAGAATAGCTATCACATCCACTGGAATAATCTTCAAGAGGCAGAGATAGTGTGGCAAAATCTCAGGCAAGCAGCTTACTAGTTTGGAGGAGGAAGAATAATGACTAATTCATTGGTCATATTGAGTTCAACAGCATCTTTCAAAATGATGAGAGTAAGCAGACTACATAATCTCTGAAGATCCTGCATCTTCATACATGAGAGGCAGCAACAGAATTAGTCATGGAGCTTTCTATACGGAAAGCCTGAACTGATTCTATGAAGCTATTTCCACGTATGTAGTGGCAAGCACCCTAGCATCCCCAGGGTGGCTGCCAACACAGGTTCTCAGATCTGCTTTTCTAAAGGAAAGCAACTCAAAATGGGTTAACAATCTTCCTTTAATCATTCAAACATATAATTTACTTAGTTCAGGGGAAAAAGTCAGCACCCCAAACTTCAGAGTATACAGATGGAATTTACAAGCAGAAGTTAAACATTTCAAGCAGAAAGGCTTCCAACTGTCTGACCATTACATATATACATACCTAATCACAGTTACCAGAGAGGGAAGCATCAACATCTGGGTTTTCAAAGCCAGGGGAGCTCTTAACAGCTGCCCAGAGTCTCATTTGGACAAATCACACAACTTCTCAAAGTGAGCCCCCCAAAATGCCTCACATCAGGGATTATATAGCCTTCTCCTAGCTCAGAGAATGTAACAGCCCTCTTGACCCACAGCCCAATCACAAAGTATCTCTTGAAAAAACAAGCCTCCCACCACAGGTTCCAGGTGCACTTAAGCCTATCAAATGGCCTAGGGGCAGGGAAGATCTCACACAATACAATCTTAGAAAGATGGCAGCAACAAAAAATTACATTCCCATTACGATGTAGCACAGAAAACTGGCTGCTTTAACCCACCAGCCAGTCCCACTTTTCTCATAAGTTTTGCTATATCCTAGCCACTATTCAGATTTCTTTACTGCCAAAGTGCTCCCCTCATATACCCTCATCAAAACTCATCAGGAACCAAAATATAGACTAAATTTAAAGTTTGTTAAAAATCAATCTCAGATATTATAGTAATGGAAAGGACTAGCATTTTTGTCCATGTAATATATGTACATTTAAATTTGGGAGTTATTGTCACCAGCTTATTAAGTATCTAACCCACTGATGGGACCCTAATGATGAATATTTCTGTTTAACAGGGAAGATATATTTGGGCAAGTGCCTATTAAGAAGCTTCCAAATCACAGTTTTATTTCCACCAACCCTTAGGCCCAGACCTAAATAATCATACACCTGATGCAGATAATGCAAAAAAAAATAAAAAATACAATGTAGTATAATTAACATGGAGTTAAAAAAAAAAGAAATCAATGTTCACACCCCAGGAGGGTTAGTTTCTAGCCATGTATCTAGAGGAAAGTCACTTGGATGTTTGACAAGCAAGGATCTCATTTTCTTCAAATGGAAAATGGATATGACAACATGCATTGGTATGCTACAGAATTCTAGATAAGTATAAATGAGTTTTATTGTTTTCCTAATAAGTTGAAATATTGTAGAATCTTTATTTTAAAATAATGCATACATGATAGGCATTGAAAGAAGTAATTTTAGTTTTACTTCAAAAGAACAAGTTGTAGGTATCCAAAATTATTAATAGATTTCATTAAAATATTTTCAGTAACATGACCAAATAAGAGATAGATTGTGATAGGGGATGCAAAATTGGTAATTTTGATTACATTAAATTAAATAAAAAGTTTTTGTACAAACAAATCCAAGATTAAAAGGAAAGCAGAAAACCAAGAAAAAAATTCACAGCAAATGTCTCTGATAAAAGCCTCATTTTTCAAATATATAAAGAAATGAGTCAAATTTATTAGGATGCACATCATTCCTAAAATGATAAGTGGTCAAAGGATATAAACAGAGAGTCTTCAGAATGAATAAGAGCTATCTATAGTCAAAATGCTCTAAATCACTATTGATCGGAGAAATGCAAATTGAAACAATTCTGAGGTACCACATCACATCTATCAGATTGGCTAATGTGACAGAAAGGAAGATGATAAATTTTGGAAAGGATGTGAGAAAATCAGGACATTAATGCACTGGTTAGGGTAGTTAGCACAGTGGGTAGTGTGCCAGGGCTAGAGTAAAGGCTTCTTATCTTCTTGAGTTCAATTCAGGCCTCAGCCACTTAATAGTTGTGTGACCTGGGCAAGTCATTTAACACTGTTTCATCATCTGTAAAATGAAGTGGAGAAGGAAATGGAAAACCACTACAGCCAGGAAAACCCCAAATGGGGTCATGAAGAACCAGACGTGACTGAAATGACTGAACAACAAACCTGCCTGTTCTACATTCACCACTCTTTTTTGTTTTGTTTTGTTTTGCTTACTTAAAACAAAACAAAACAAAAAACTAGTGAGGTTATTTCTATTCAGTACTGTATAAAAATGTCGCAACATGATTCCACTCCCACCCACTCCTTTTTATATACCAGCTTAAAAATTTGAACTATCAAAAATGTACCTTTGAATTCAATTTGTTACCTTGTTTTTAGAAGTTGTGGCTGCTGGGAAATTCCCAGGGTATATTTTTCCTCTGATTGTTGAAAATCATTATGAAAGTCCCTAAGACTCCCTTGTGACTATGATTTCATTGATGTAGGGGTCTTCTAAGTTGGTATACTCAGCAACATGGGAATGCTTGGGAATGGCTGCCAATCCCATACAAACCTTATCAGTGTTCTACCATACATTCATTCAGTCAATAAACATTTATTAAATTTCTACTTCATAGGAGGCACTGTTTAAGTGGTAGGCATAGAAAGAAAGGTAAAAGAAATTTCCTGTCATTGAGGAGTTCACAATCTATTGAGAGAGATAATATGCAAATAATTATGTACAAATACTAAACAGGACAAAATGTAAATAATCAATTTAGGGAAGTCACTAGCATTAGGAGAGATTAGAAAAGGCTTGTTGTAGAAGGTGGAACTTTACCTGGGACTTGAAGGAAGCCAGGGGTACCAGGAAGCAGGAATGAGAAAGGAGAGTCTTTAATGCTTGTGAAATGTTGAGTAGTAGTGCATAAGGAAAGTGGAAGGATGGGATGGGGAAAGGTTAGATTATGAAGGGTTTTGAACACCAGATCCAGTATTTTATATTGATCCTAGTGGTGGTAAAGAGTTTAATGAATAGGGACAGGACGCGTATCTGTGGATGTGACAAAATCAAATCTATACTTTAAGAAGACAGCTTTGGCAATCAAGTGGAGCTTAGGGAGTGGGGGGAGACTTGAGGCAAACAGACTCATCAGCAGGCTACTGCAATGGTTCAGAACTGAGGTGATGAGGGACGACATCAAGGTGGTGGCAGCTTCAGGGGAAAGAAAAGGATATATGCCAGAGAAGTGGAAAAGGTGAAATTGACAGATCCTGCCAATAGATTGGATAGGAAGGATAAAAGAAAGTAAAGAGTCAAGAATGACACCTAGGTTTCAAGGCTGGGTAACTGGGAGGATTTTGGTAACCTTGATAGTAATAGGGAGGCTTGGAAGGAGGGAGATATGTGTGTGTGTGTGTGTGTGTGTGTGTGTGTGTGTGTGTGTGTGTGTGTGTGTGTGTGTGAGGGGGAAGATAATGAGTCCAGTTTTGGACACACTGAACTTAAGATATCTATAGGACCTCCAATTTGAAATATCTTATAATCTGGTGGAGATGCCAGGCAAAAAGTTAGCAGAGTTTAGGACTGGATAAGTAAGTGGATTTGAGAATCACCAGCGTGAAGATGAGAACTGAATCCATAAGAGAAGATGATATTACCAAGTGAAGTAGTATCTACAGAGAAGAGAGCCTTGTGGGACACCTATGGCTAGTGGACATGATCTGGATGAAGATTCAGCAACAGAGACTGAGGAGAGTTACACAGGTAAGAGGAAAATTAGGTTAGGGAAGTATCATGGAAACTTGGAGAGAAGAGAGTGTAAAGGAGAAGGTGACCAATAGTATCAAAATCTGCAGAGAAATCAGGAAGAATGAGTATTGAGAAGAGACCATTAGATTTGGCAAAGAGAAAACTTACTGTGGTAAACACACACATTCAGGCAATCCATATACATATGCGTGTGTATATATATACACAAACCCATAAATGTACTTTCATGTACATATATATGTTTACATGCAGGTTGTTTAAAAAAAACTTTAGTGAAGAACTATTAAAACATTAAGATGAAAAAAAAAGATATTTGGGAATACTGTGTATATATAGGCAAGAAAGATAGTCAACCAGACAATGATCATCAAGCATTTACTAAGTACTTACTATGTCTGTGTGCCAGGAACTATATATTAGATATACAATGCAAATACATACACACACAAACACACACACATATACACACATATTTGTCGGCTACAAAATTCTAGATAACTATAAATTATTTTTGGTGTTTTTCTAATAAATTGGGGTATTATAGATTCTTTATTTTAAAATAATGAATACATAATAGGCATTGAAAGAAATCATTTCAGTTTTATTTCAAGAGAATAAGTTGTAGGTATCCAAAATTATTAATAAATCTCATTTAAAAGTTTTCAGTAACATGACCAAATAAGAGATAGAGTGTGTTACGGAATGTAACATGGATAATTTTGATTACATTAAATAAAAAAAGTTTTTCCACAAACAAATCCAATGTAGCCAAGATTAAAAGGAAAGCAGAAAAACAGGAAACTATAAGTGTGTGTGTATGTGTGTATGTATGTATATATGTATATGTATGTCTATATGGGTATGTATGTGTGCATATATGTGTATGTATGTGTGTATGTGTGTGTGTGTGTATATATATATATATATACACATATAAACAGTTCCTAATCTCAAGGAACTTATTAAGAATGGTCACAATCATATGTGCATGAATAAGTATATACAAGATATGGACTAGATAGAAGGCAAGAAGCAAAACAAAACAAAAATGAAAAAAAAAACCTAATACCTGAAGGACTGGGAAAGGTCTCCTAAAAAAAAAAAAAGTAGCACTTGAATTATATCCTAAAGGAAGCCAAGGATTCTAAGAGATGACAATGAGAAGACATGGAATATTCTAGGAAAATCTGACAATGTAAAAGCATTTAGATGGGAGATAGAACATTATGTGTGAGGACAAGAAAAAACCAAGGTTAAGTTGGTGGAATCTGAGAATATGTGTAAGAAAATAATATGTAAGTAGACTGGAAAGACAGGAAGATGCCAAGTTGTGAAAAGTTTCAAACTGCTAACCAGTCAAATTTGAACCTAGAGATGATAGGGGGGGTACTGGAAATTATTGAGTAAAGGAGTTAGGAGAAACATGGTCACATTTGTGCTTTAGGAAAATCAGTTTGGCAACTTTTTTCAGAAAATGGGTTAATGTAAGGAAATTTGAGGCAGGGACACCAATTAGGAGGTTAATATATTAGTTTAGGCCAGAAGTGATTATGGCCTATACTAGGGTAGTAACTGAGCAGAGAGAAGAGGACAGATAGACAGGTAGATCTATCTATCTATCTATCTATCTATCTATCTATCTATCTATCTATCTAGATAAATATGCATGTATATATATATATATACACATATGTATGCATATACACATACATATACATACATATATACGTACATATATATGATATTGTAAAGAAAGAATTAATAATATTTGGCAAATTATTGGCTATGTCATATTAGAGTGAAGAGTTGAGGATCATATGAAGATTGTGAACTAAGTAACTAGAAGGATTCTGGTGCTACTGATAATGACAAGAGTATTTGGGAGATGGGATGGTTTGCCTGGGCTGGTGAGAAGAGAGATGATGAATTGTTTTATAGATATTTCATATCTGAGAAGCCTGTAGGGCATCCACTTTAAATGCCCAATAGATAGTTGTTTTTTTGTTTGTTTGTTTTTTTAATGTGGCACTTGAACCCAAGTGAGAGATTAGGGCTATATATAGATCTGGGAATCATCTGTAGAGATATACTAAATAAAATCCTGCTATTTGATGAGATTTTCTAGTGAAATATTATAAAGAGGAAAGAAGAAAAATCCAAAGATAGAAGCCTAAGGGAAGTGCACAGTGAGTGGGCCTGACATGGATGAAATTCTAGCAAAAGATACTGAGAAAGAGGAAGACAGGTCAGAGGAGAAGTAGGACAGCACAATGTCACAAAAAACCCAGAGAAAAGAAAGCATACAGATTAGAGAAGTTTTTTCAGCAATTTAGAAGGTTGCAGAGAGGTCAAGAAGGATAAGACACAATAAAAGGCAATTCAATTTGGAGATGAAGAGGTCACTGTGGTGACATATTCAAGACAGCTGGGTAGGAGTAGCAATAGAGTAAGCCTTCTCCCACAACTACTGGGACAATGATTGAAGAGGAAGACCGAGTGATGTATGGGAATATAAAAAATAAAGTATAATGGACAATTTTTCAAGTCTAAGATCACAAATTTGACCTATAGGCAAGGAACCAGGACAGAAATTGTGTAACAGGGGTAGGCCAGGGTCACAGACTCAGTGCCCAGAACTCTGAGGTAGGTCATTCAAGGGCAGATTGTGAATGCAATCCCAGCCCAGGCCAAAGAGCTTAGGTCAGGAGTAGGGAAATAAAGCCCAGAGATCTGCATTATGCCAGTAGCTTAAGGACACCCAGAGTTGATTCAGACTTAGCCTTTAGAGGATTGTGTACCCAAAGCTTGGAGAGAGTGGAGATTCCTAGAGCTGGTCTTGGACTCAGCTCCAGCAATGCCAGCATCTCAGGGCCTAGTGCATGGACTTAGTATGAACTCAGTGCCTAGAGTCATCAGCTTTGGGTGTCCCAGAACAGATCCTAGATTTGGTCTCTGCCCAGGAAAATAGTGCTTGGGGTTATGCATAGGGGCTAAGATCATAGACAATCCCCAAATAGCCCCAAATTATAGTAATAAATATTGTAAAGAGACTACCTCTGGAAGAATGGTTAAATGGCATCATAAAAAGAGCTATTATGAGGCTAAGATTTACTAAGACACAAACCCAGAAAAAGAGAATAATCGAAAACACCAACATGTAAAACTTCAAAGAAAAACACGGTTTGTCCGTAAGACAGATTAAAATTCCTAGAAGAAATAATGTAAATTTTTTTTTGTTGTTAAGTTTAAAATTATATTGTAAATGAAATTAGAGTGACAGAGAAAAGCACTGGAAAAGAAATGAGAGCTATGGAGGGAAGACTTGGAAGGAGAACTAAAAACTTAAAAATTATAAAAAAAAAGTAATGGACTCCATAAAAAACAGAATGGGCCAAAGAGAAGCTAATGAATGATTCCATAAAAGAATAAGAAACATTAACAAAAAGTCAATAGATGATCTCATTCAAAATATCTGATCTTTGTAGAAGAACAAAAAGAGGTAGTTGTAGAAACACTGGACAACCTGAAAGCCATGACCAAAAAGAGAGCCTGTAAATCATATTTCAAGAAATCTGACAAGATCGAATAAAGGCAAAGGGCATCACCCAGGCATACCAGTCACGGCCTGAAAGAAATGGCAAAATGCAAACCCCTAGTAATGTATAACCAAAGTTCAGAGCTTCCAGGTCAAAGAAGGAAAAATTCTGTAAGTGATTCAAGTACTGAGGAACCATAGTCTAGTATTAAACAAAAGTTTGCAGCTTCCACTATAAAAGGAAAAGTGAGTATAACATAAGCTATTCTAAAAGGCTTCAAATGAAGAATAACTTATCCAGCAAAATAGTGTAGAAATGAAGAGAGAAATGACCTTCACTGGAGTAGAGGACTTGCAAGCATTCCAGACACCATAATCATTAACAAGACAAAATTAGTAGAAATTCTGAAAAAAATAATTGCAGGTGTTAAGAAAGACAAAATGTTATAAATAAGCCACTAGAAAAGTATTTATAAAGAGAAAGTGTTTTATATTTGAATGGGGGAAATTATAGTGACATCTCCAAAGAATCATGAAATTCAACAGGGGTTTTAGAGGGAGTCAATTAAGATGGGAAAGAGAAAATAAAGGATAACCTAAGAAAGAAAAGGAAAGGAATGGTGGGGCATTTATTTATTGATTTACATAATTGCAGGGACATAAGTAGAAATCTATACAAACATCGGAGGGGTAGGGGAAATAAAAAATCAGTTGAACATTACTTTGAACTGAGGAACATCAAAGTGATCAGAACAGGGGGAACAATATTTAGTTTAACACTGTTAAAACAAATAATTTTGAAAGACTTAAGAGCTCTGAATAATGCTACCATCATTCCAGAAGACCTGTTCTTTCAAATACTTCCTGCATCCTGAAGGAGTGATGATGGACTAGATATTCAGAACAAGGCATGCGGTTTTGTTTTTTTTTTTATGGCAATGTGGAAATGTTTTGCTCAACTACATTTAGTTGCTGCACAAGGTTTGTTTTTCCTTTTTTTTTTCCCTCCAGGAATTGGAAGGTGGAGTGGGAATGGGAAGGAGAGAGAGCAGATGCTTGTTAATGAAAAAAAAAAAACTAAACACAAAACAAATAAAATTACTAGAAAATTTCACTGCTAACTTTGTAGGGAAGTTTTATTTGAATGACATCAAAAGACAGGTTTGGAAGACAGTGAAAGTAGAGTAAATGGAGGTACTGAGCTTAGGTCACTTTTTTCAAAGACTAGCTGAATAGGAGAGAAATACAGAGATAGACTGAAGAGATTACAGGCTTTATTGAGATTTATTAAAGATAGGGAAGACTTAGGTGTGTTTGTAGTCAGTACACAAGTAAATGCGAAAGGACTGAGTATCATAGATTTATGTTTGGAAGCCAACTTGAAGGATTATGAAGTCCAACCTTCTCATTTTATAGATAAAGTAACTGAGGCTCAGTGAGGTTAAATGACTTGCCCAGAGTCATATATCCAAAAATTGACTGTCCTAGGATTTTGTACTGAGGTTTTCCTGACTTACCCATCACTCAGTCCACTGCATTATGTAGTAAACTTTACTAAAATTCTACTCTGTCTCCTCATCACAGTATAGAAGTCATTCTGACTTTGGGAGGATACTGCTAACAAAGTACAATCTCTGTTAGGTCCTACCAAGCTAGAAACACCTACAGAACAACAGGATGATTGCCTGTATTTCTGTGATTCAAAGCTAGCCTAAGAAAATTGAGAAAGACTAAATAATTGTTGGTAGCGGGTTGGTGAGCTTTTTAACCAAAACAACTAGCTCATACAGGAGTTCCAATCCATATCAATGGACAGAATACCCACAATAATGGAATCATGGATACTTAAAGTTACAAAATTTTTCTCCCTGTCTCTCCCTTACCCCCACCCCAGAATAGTGAGACTACTGAATACCCCTTCCCCCAATCTGTTCTCTCTTATATCCTCCCCCATGCCCCTTAACTTTCTAGTAGGGCAAGATAGATTTCTATACCCCAGTACCTGTGTATCTTATATCCCAGTTGCCTGTAACATGCATTAACATTTGTTTTTTTGGAAACTTTGAGTTCCAGAGTATTTCTCTTCTTCCCTCCTCACCCACACCCACTGGGAAGACAAGTATTTCAACATAGGTTGTACATGTGTAGCCACACAAAACATTTCCATAGTAGTTATGTTATGAAAGACTAACTATATTTCCCTATGTCTGGGGAGTGAAAATTTGAAAACTTCTCAGAATTCATTTTATAAATTTGTGTCAGTGCTGACTGTTGACTTCCCTTTCCCCACCCCCTTCACTTTTGCTGTCAATCAGCAGCAAGCCCTTTCAGGGGTCTTTTGACCTCCACTCTTGTTGACCAAACCCTTATCAGCATTAGGCCCTTTAGAGGTTTTCAACCTCCAACCTTGCTGGAGCTTTAATACCTCCCTTCTTCACTTTGGCCTTTGACATATAAGGATAAGTACATTTGAATTGGCCATTCCCCATTTCCCTGCTCTTTGCAAGCCCTCCTCCCAGCCACTGAGGGATAGTGTCAGGCTTCCTTGTTATTTGCCACTGGGGAAGATTTTCGCACAGAGACTTGAGCCCACCTCTCAGCCCAAGAGGGTAGGGAGCCAGGGCAGAGGGGTTTTGACTAAGTTAGGGTATAAATTCTTGTTCTGCCTTTTGTAACAAGCCTCTTCTTCATGATCAGTCATGGGAAGGACTGCCCTATTCTCCCTGGGGAGGGGAAGAGAATAAAATTTCCTGTTCTTATCCTAAGAAATCTCTACGTTCTTGTTTAAATTTTAAATGGGGTTTTTCATCCCACATACCCCCTATTAGATCCTGCCCCCCACTTACTCTGTTTTCTACTTTGACCCTGTCCCTTTTTAGAAGTGTTTCCTTCTAACTACTCTCTCCCCCACTCTGTCCTTCCCTCTTATCCCCTTCCCCCCTGCTGTTCTGTAGGGTAAGATACCCAACTGAATGTGTATGTTATTCCTTAAGCCAAATTCAGTGAGAGTAAGGTTGACCATCAAGGATAGTTAAAGCATTAAAATAAAATTAAAATAGGGCTAGTACCATCACTACATTTCTGAGCTATTAAGTGCCTTTTAAATAAATGATCAGAACAATAATAGTAGTAGATCACATTTCTGTAGCACTTTAAAGTTTGCCTAATTCTTGACATATGTAAGCTCATTTGAATCTTGCAATATCCCTATGAATTAGGTACAATTATAGTAATTATTTTACACATGAGGAAACAGAAGCTGAAAAGGATTAAATGACTTTTCCAAGGTCACACAGCTAGGACACATCTAAGGCAGGACTGAATTTCAGGTATTTATGACTCCAGGTCTGAAATTTTATCCACTGTTCTGCCTATCTCCTTAGGAGTAAAATATGAGAAATCAGAGAGATGATAATTCCACAGCCATTATAGAATCTATAGAATGTTAGAGCTGGCATGTACCCTCAGGATCATTCAGTACAATTATCTTACTTTCCAGGTAAGGAAACTAATTTCCAGAGACTTTAAATGGTTTATCCAAAAGGTTTATCCACAGGGTGGAAACAGCATAGAACAGGAGGTGAAAAATGTGCCTCAATTTCCGATTCACTAACTAACTGAGCAAGTCACTTAAATCCTCTGAATTCAAGTTCCTATAGAATGAAGTGGCTGGAGCAGCTCATCTTCAAGCTTCCTTCCCATGCTAGGTCTTATGATCCCAGGTGTTAGCAGAGGAGGGACTGCAGTCCAGATCTCCTGACCCCTAGCCTAATCCTCTTTTCAGTATACTGCCTCTTCTTCCTGTTGTCAAAGTTTGATGCACCAATTAGCCAAAATCTAGGCAGCTGAGACCCTTAAACAACTGAGGCTTTCATAAGCCAGGGGGAAAAAAAGCTTGAAGACTCACGGATTTGCTCCTCAAAGCTGGCTCTCAGAAGATTTCAGACAAAGGAAAAAGCCATGAGAAGTCACTTTGATAGACTTTCCCCTATTTCCAAGAGCCACAAAGCAGGGTGAACAAAGGTTGGGGAGCTGACTCTATGAAGCTGGTGAGGCCCTCAAAAATAGACTAAGTCGTTTTTAGTTCAGATAAGAATAACAGAGTTATATTTGAGCAACCATCTCTGAGATCTTCTGATGTGTTTTTTTTTTCTTTCTAGTGCTGTGATTTTGATCTAAGGGGAAAGAATGGCTAAGTTTCTTCTGCTGCATAAGAGATCCAAAAGGCAGCCTGAGTTTTACATTTTGATCACTGGTTATTTTAGCAAGTGCATTCATATTTCCTGATACTTTTTTATAACCTAATTCTTTTCTGCATATCTAATCAAACTTCATTATTTTTTCCTATGAAATTATAAAAGAAATAATGTTTCACTTTTAGGTGCCTGAAGCTTTCCTTTTTCTTCATATGTGAGGTTCAGGAAAGAGAATTTACTTCTTTCCTCTTCAGTTGATTTTGCTTAGCTGAAGTTATCAGAGAGTGCCTTATATGTTTATGAGTCCTCTTTCAAGATGTTTTGACATTCCAGTTGATGGTCTGGTTACTGGGTCAAAGGCTTGTGACTGGTAATAGATTATAACAATACAAATACATAATTAAGGGAGAAACAAACACAGTTAAGAACAGGTAAAAAGACGGTTTCAGACTATGGGTGGTACAATATAGTGTAGTGGATAGAACACTACACTTGGGGCCAGAAGAACTGGATTTTCACAACACAGAATTTTAGAGTTGGAAGACATGTGAGCAATTCTCTAGTTCATCACAGGCCTTAAATAAATCCCTATAATTTACTTGACAATAACCATGTTCTACTTAAGGCCTCCAATGAGAAAGAATCCACTACCCCTTTGAGTATTCAATTCTCCTTTTCAGACCATTCTAATTCTAGCTCAGATATTTACTCTGTGGGGCAGGGAAAGTCATCCAACCAGCATCATTCATTAAGTGCCTACTATATCCCTGGCACTATGCTAAGCATTGGGGATACAAAAGGAGTCAAAAAATATTTCCTGCCCTCAAGAAGCTTACAATCCAAGGGTCACTCATTAGCTTCTTATAACTTCAGTTTTCCACTCCAGAGAAGGGAGATAGTAATACTTAGACTCTTTTTTTTTTTGCTTTTTTTTTTTTTTGGAGGGGGGAAGGCAGGGCAGTTGGGGTTAAGTGACTTGCCAAGGTCACGGGGCTAATAAGTATTAATTTTCTGAGGTTGGATTTGAACTCAGCTTCTCCTGACTCCAGGGTCAATGCTCTATTCACTGTGACACCTAGCCATTCCCTAATACTTGCACTCTTGTTGCAGCAAACACCCTAGCATACCCAGGATAGCTGCTAGCACAGGTTCTTTGATCTACTTTTCTAAAGGAAAGCAACTCAAAAAGGGTTGACAATCTTACTGTAATCAAACATGTCATTTACCTAGTTCAGGGGAAATAATCAGCACCCTGAACTTCAGAGAATACAAACAGAAGTTACAAGCACACATACAAAAAAAAAAGAGAGAAAATAACACAATTCAACAGACAGAAAGAGCTTCTAGCTATCTGACCATTATATACAAACAGTGTTAGTTACCAGAAAGAGAAGCACCAACATCTGGGTTTTCAAAGCCAGGGGGCTTAACAGCTGCCCAGAGTCTCATCTGACCAAATCATACAACTCTTCCCATAAGTGAACCTGAAACAAAACCTCACCTCAGGGTATGTTACATATATCTCCTTGTCTAGAGTCAGGAGGCATAGAAACCTCTGTGACCTACTGCCTAATTACAAAGCAATAAGCTGTAGGCTGTCCTGGAAAACAAGTCTCCCCTAAGCAAATTTCCCCTGTTGGGCTCTACTCCATCCTTCAGCAAACTCCACCACAGGCTCCATGTGACCACATTCAGCCTATTAGGGGGCAGAGTATATTTTCAAAATCAGAGAAGGTCCTTAAATTCCCTTAATCTTATTAAGGGACAGGGATGATCTTCAAATCCCCTTACCATTACAACTCTTTTTACCATAAAACCTTACCATAACAATCTACTAAGGTTGTTATGAATAAAGCACATTGCAAACATTAAAAAAAGAAAGAAAAAACTCTTAAAATATTGTTATTACTATTATTTTAACCTGAGTCTCCACATTTTGCTTGGGCTACAATGTTGACCAATCTGGTAGCTTTGATTTGCTCTCCTAGGCCAGTTTTCCCCTGCTTAGGTTTCCTTCTCTTCTCCTCTCCAAAGAACTCGCTATATGGTTAACAAACTTAAGCTCTACTACAGCTCAGGACTCCTGAAGTCAAGCAATATGCTTGCCTTAGCATACTTAGGGGCAAGGAAAATAGGCATGTTCCATTATGCTTGGATCAAACATAACACATTATATCCTTGGCCTTATATAATTTTACTATCTTAACCAGAGCATCCCAATACCCAATCATGGGAGTTGACTGAATTGGTAAATCATCTTATTCTTTATAACTTCACTTTCTCTCTTTTCTAACTGATCTTTCACCCACATGCCAAGATAATCATTTTAGGACACAGGACTGACCTTACTGCTCCCTTACTCAAAAACACTGCATACATTCCTATTGCTCTAGAATAAAATTCAAACTACTCTGCTTTACATTTAATATCCTTCATAGTCTAACTCCAACCTACCTTTTCTATTTGATTTCACATTACTTTCCTTCACTCTGATTCTGTATTCTAACAAAATCAGACTACAACCTCCTCCTTGAATCTGACATGATAATTCCTGCCTCTATGTATTAGTAAAGATTGTTCTTTATACCTAGAATACTTTCAAGACCCAGTTCAAGTATTAGCTTCTAGAGTGGGCCTTTCACAGTATCTTCCTCCTTGCCTTATGTTTTTTTTTCCCTTGGTAAGTATCTTGGATATTACTTGAGGCAGAACAGCATAGTAGATGCAGAAATGACCTAGAAGTCTGGGGTTCAAGTCCTACTTCTAATACATTTGACTCCATGACCCTGGGCAAGTTGCTTAACCTCACTAGCATTCCAGGTACAGAAAAAATTCTGACCAGGATAGGCAAAATGAGTTTATTCTTCCTGACATACTCCGTGCCAATGAAATTATTCCCTAATTTGCCCATTAGAATGAAAATTCCTTAAAGGTATTTTCTGCTTTTTTTTTTCTTTGTCTCTCTGGCACTTAGCACGGTACTTGACATGTAGTAAGCACTTAATGAATGCTTTTTGATTGGCTGCATGTGCGACTTCTCTTTCTTTCAATATCCTTTTCCCCCCATCAAGGTTCAGTTTCCCTTGATTGAAGCATTTCCCATGTCAAAATTGTTCTACTTCTCCTCAGATTTATCTAAAGTAGTTTGTATATTCTCTTTGCCCTACATCACTACTCACCTTCTCTTTTCTAATCTGTATTCTTACCACATGCTTTTATAGAATCTCTGATAAAAGGACTGCCATTTTTCTTCTATTATTTCCAACACCTAACATAGTGCTTTTATTATCTAAGACACTTAAGAAATGTTTATTTCTATTTGCTGAAAGAAGGTAAGCATTGTAATTTTGTCCATTGTTTATTTTTCCTTGATTGTAATTTGGTTCAACTGCTTTGTGTTGTGCCTAAAAATAAACTCTAAGTATGTCTGCAAACATTCTGCAAACAGCCCAAAGTGATAAGGGCACACAGCTGCTCAGTGGTCAGTTGTGCTGAGCTTGTTAAAGAAGCAATGGGACCTACACTCATTGTCAGAGTTTGAGATAGGAGAGCAGAAACTAACCCCGGGTATACAGAAGGAACCTCAAGAAGGAATATATACTTGTATGAGAAAAGAGGGTAGAAAGAATGATTATGTGTATTAGAGAGTCCAGAATCACTAAAAAGGAACTGTCACTCTTGTGCAAAATAAGGTGCAGTAATGTGGAATTAGCAGCATCAACCAGCATTTAAGTCAATTGGACAGGCCTTGCTTCTGATAACCCCAGAAAGAGAAATTGAAGAATGATTAGGCTTAGATGCATTCAACCCATTTGGAGAAGGAGACATTGGGGGAAATGAGAAAGATGTGAGAAAAAAGAACTAAAAAAAATCTGAGTATAAAACTTTTTTCCTTGAAAGACTGAAGAAGGCAAAGAACAAGGGATTGAGACGAAGAGGGGGAGGATAAGACATTCCATAGAAGTGGTAAAAGGGGAAATAGGGAAAGGAAAATGAAAATCATTGGCAGCTAATTGATCAGAATGAAAGAAACAAATGAACAGGCTAGAAAAGAGGAAGTCCAAGAGAAGAAATTGCAGCAGGAAAGACAGAGGTATGAGAAGCAGCTACAGGAAGGGAAAGAGAAGAAAACAACAGAAGAAAAGATAAAAAGGAAAATGCAAATAAATCATCTAACTAATGCATTGTACATTGGAAAATATTTTGACCATGTTATATTAAAAATAGCATGAATAACTGCCATTCCAACTACATGTAAGTTATCTGATCATAGGAAGAATAATCCCCCCCCCCCCCCCACACACACACATCTCAGTGTCTGCTGATTCTCTCTACCAATAAGGAACAAGGTAGCTGAATCCCTACATTCTGTTTTTTTAACCTTTTAACTGTATGTTAACTATGTAGATCAAGGTGTCTTTGCTTGAACCAAGAGTCTTAGACTCAATTTGCTTCTACAACCTCATGCATTGTTAAATAAATCATGGTTTGGATGTAATTACTATGTGTCTTTATTTTACCTTCCAGGTAAAAACCAGAATTCAATGCTATTTTCGTACTGTGAAACTCAGAAAAACAAAGCAAACAAAAAAGGCTCAAAAAAGCTACATCCCCCCTTTATGTTGCCATTGGTACATTCGTCCTAATGGAAAAGAGCAGTGAGGGAAGTTGAGCCTATCACAGAAATCATAATTGCAAATGATTCAAAGAGAAATGGAAATCTTCATAGTAAATATATTCAAACTGTAGCTTGTTTTTTGTGACATATGGGTAAAAATGTCATAAAAGATAATATTAAAAATATGCAATATGTAACTACAAAAGTGGGTAGGTTGGTCAGGGAGCAAGATCAAAGAGAACAGGAGGGATACCTGAATATGACACCTGTATTCATGAAAAAATGTAAAAACCCAGAGGATATACTTCAGCATACTTGGTAAATCCTCTATAGACATTTATAGAAGGGCATGGACAAAAACACACAGAATTAGAAATTCTAATGGATTGAGATTACAGATCCATTGGACTATTGAGGCCTAAGCATAGTCTGATGTTATAAAATTCTTTACATTAAGGGGAAGTCTGCTTCCAAGTAAATTCTACTATTTGGTTCCCATTTCTCCTCTTTAAAACTGTATTAATATCACTGCTAGGTGTATAATCCAAAGAGATAAAAAACAAAAAGGAAAAGGACCCATAAGTACAAAAATATTTATAGCATCTCTTTTAACAATGACAAAGAATTGGAAACTAAGGTTGTGTCTATAGATTGATTGAACAAGTTGTTGTACATTACTGTTATAGAATACTTTTGTGCTAAAAGAAATGATGAGCATAATACTCCCAGAAAAACAAAAAACAAAAAAACTTGGAAAGACAGACATACATGAACTGATGCAAAGAGAAATGAGCAGAACCAGGAGAACACTGTATACAGACATTTAACAACAATATTATAGGATGATCAATGGTGAGTGACTTAGTTTCAGCAATGCAATGATCCAAGACAATTCTGCAGGATTTATAATAAAAAATGCTATTCTTCTGCAGAGGAAGAGCTTATGGGAGTTTGACTACAGATTAAAGTGTATTTTTCTTTACTTTCTTCTGCTGGGTTGTTTTTTGTCTTTGTTTTCTTTCACAACATGACTAACATGGAAATTAAAAAAAAATAGTAACTGCATTAATAAATCTAACCTTACTTTTATATGGTAATCCTTTAAACACATTAACAAAAAAGACTGTGACTTTCCTCTTTCCAATTCAAACCATCTGTAGTTCACTAATGATCTGTCCTCTGGCAAAGATTCAAACTTCCTTCCTTGGTTATCTTTGTGTGGACATCTTCTACTTTTTCACTGTCTAGTAAAAAAATGTAGTTTCAGACCTGTGAAGATTTCTCAATAAGGATTATTTACCTACTCTTCTTCTTCTACTTTTTCACTGTCTAATAAAAAATATATTACTGGAACTGTGAATAATTTTCAATAAGGATTATTTTCCTATGTTCTTTACAAAATGCTTTTGTGACTATCAGCTTCAATATATGGCATTTAAAAAGGTTTGAGAGACACAATTTCTGGGTAATTAGCATATTATCAATAACATCAGCAGGTTTTTTTTTTAAATCAAAGGCTTTATTAACTTCTAGTTTACATCATTCATTTCCGCAAGATTTTGAGTTACAAATTTTCTCCCCATTTCTCCCCTGCCCGCCACCCCAAAATAGCGATCCCATTGGATATCCCCTCTTCTAATCTGCTCTCTCCCATATATTCTTCCATAACCCCTCCAACTTTCCAGTAGGGCACAGTGGATCTCTATGCCCCAGTGCCTGTATATCTTACTTCCCAGTTACATGTAAAATAATATTGATAATAGTATATATTTAAACATTTGATTTTAAAACTTTGAATTCCAGATTCATTACCTTCCTCCCTTGTCACTTACCCTTACTGGGAAGATGAGCAATTCAATATAGGTTTTACATGTGTAGCTATGCAAAACATTACCATAGTAGATATATTGTAAAAGACTGACTATATTTCCCTCCCTCCTATCCCACCTCCCATTTATTCTCTCCCCCAGCCTACCCTCCCTTCCATCATCTGTTCTCTCATCCCCTTCCTCCTACTCTCCTGTATGGTGAGATACCCTATTTAGTGTGTATGTCATTCCCTCCCGAAGCCAAATTCAATGAGAATAAAATTGACCCATTTCCTTTTGATTTCCTGTTCTTCCCCTCCATTGTAACCATTTTCCCTTACCTCTTCTATATGAGATAGTTTACCCCAATCTGTCTCTCCCCATCTCCTTTCATTATATACCTCTCTGACCTCTTAATTTTACCTTTTAAGTATCATCCCTTCCCATTAAACTGGTCCTGTGCCCTCTATCTATGTATACCTGTACACATATATACACACATTCACATATGTATTCATATGCCCATATATCCTCCTATATAGACATATATATGTGTGTATGTGTATATCTATATCTATATCTATATATATGTATATACACATTTCTATTCCCTTCAATTATTCTCATACTGAGAAGAGTTTCATAAGTTACAATTATCATTTTTCTATGTAGGAATATAAATATTTCAACTTTGATAAGTTCCTTATGATTTCTTTTCCCTGTTTACCTTCTCATGCTTCTCTTGCTTCTTGTATCTGAATGTTAAATTTTCTATTCAACTCTGGTTTTTTCATCAAGAATGCTTGAAAGTCTTCTATTCCACTGAATGACCATTTTTTCCCCTGAATCATGATACTCAGCTTTGCTGGGTAAGTGATTCTTGGTTTTAATCCCAGCTTCTTTGCCCTATGGAATATAATATTCCAAGCGCTTCTGTCCCTCAGTGTAGATGCTACCAGATCCTGGTTGTGTTTCCACAATATTCAAATTGTTTCTTCTTTGCTGCTTGTAATATTTGTTCCTTGATCTGGGAATTCCAGAACTTGGCTATAATATTGTCAGGAGTTTTCTTTTGGGGATCTTTTTTCAGGAGGTGATGAGTAGATTCTTTCAACCTCTATTTTACCCTCTGGTTCTAAACTATCAGGGCAATTTTCCTTGAGAATTTCTTGAAGGATGATTTCTAGATTCTTTTCTTGATCATGGCTTTCAGGTGGTCCAATAATTTTTAAATTATCTCTCCTGGATCTATTTCCCAGGTCAGTGGCTTTTCCTAGTGAGATTTTGCACATTGCCTTCCGTTTTTTTCATTTGTTTGGATCTGTTTAACAGTATCTTGATTTCTCATAAACTCACTAGCTTCCACTTGCTCCAATCTAATTCTGAAGGAATGATTCTCTTCAGTGAGATTTTGAGATACTTTTTCCATCTGGAAAATTTGGCTTTTTAAGGCATTCTTCTCCTCAGTGGCTTTTTGAGCCTCTTTTGCCATTTGAGTTAGTCTATTTTTAAGGCGTTATTTTCTTCAGTCAGGTTGTTGACTCTCATTTCATAATTTTCTTGCATCTTTCTCATTTCTCTTTCCAATTTTTCCTCCACTTCTCTTATTTGGTTTTCAAAATCCTTCTTACGCTTCCCTATGGCCTGTAACCAGCTCATATTTTTCTTGTTAGCTTTTGGCACAGGAGTTTTGACTTCATTGTCTTCCCCCTGTTTCGTGCTTTGATCCTTTTTGTCCCCAAAATAGGTGTGTAAAGCTGGCTTGCTCTTTTTGCTTTGCTTCCTTTGCCTGCTCATGTTGACACTCAATTACTTGACTTTTGGGCTTTTTGTCATAGTAGGACTCTGCTACCAGACAGGGGGGCTTCATCCCAAATGCTGGGGTTTCCTCAGCTGCTGAAGGTATTAGTTGGGTTCTGTCTCTGAAGCTTCCACATGCTCTGGCAATCTGGTCACACACCCCAGGACCTCCACCCTAGACAGCAATCCAGATCCAAGCATGTTAAAGCAAGAGCAATTACCCCTCAGACTTTGTCCCCCTACCCTCTGCAGACCAGGAGCTGAAGCTGTCATGTGGTGGTGGTTATATGGCTGCAGTGCCTCAGCGGCTTCTCCCTCCCAGGGATAAAGGCCGATATACCCCCAAACTACCAGATCCCAAAGTCCACACTGCACTCACTTCTCACTTTGTCCTTGGCATCTATGGGTTGATAATTCTGGAAACCACCAGAGCTGCTTGTGGTCTGAAGTCCCTCCACCCAGCGATTGTTCTGGCCCACCCTGGGGCTAAAACCTCCGGCTCATTCAGGTTGTAGGGCTGGGGTCAGCTATCAGAGAGCTGCACTGGCCAATTCTTGCTGGCCTGCTGGGCTGTCCTCAGCTTGAGGTTAGCTTCTCTGTGTCATTTTGTGGGTTCCATAGCTCCAAAGTTTGTTCAAAGTCAATCAGCAGGTTTATTAATAAAATGATGGTCATTTGGCCTGCTCTCTCTTAGGTCAAAGACAATCATGGCAGGGCATGCTCATTGATTTTATGCCTATTGGAAAATAAGTCTTTTTTCCTTGAAAGTCTGATGAAGACAAAGAACAAGGGATTGTCCCTAGGGTTGCAGTTTACTCTGACTCATTAATAATTAATGAGAGAATGAATATTATAACAATGGGCTGGACCTAAACCTTGTTTATATCTTTTGCTTCTTAAGTTACCCACAGCCTTGGGCAATCTATTTAAAGAATGTATACCATCCAAATCTGAGTAGGCCACAATGGTTTCCCTATCTGGTTGAGCATCTGAATCGAATCTCATTATCAGTAATTTTCTTCAAGTGATTGAAGGAAACTCGATCTCCCCCAAATCATTGGCTATTAATAATCACTCCTCACAGGGAAAAATGAACATGAATTACTTCGAATACCACTGCCGCCCCTCCCCCCAACTAATAGTACTATGTTGTTAAATTTACATATGTTTAAACTTTCTTTTCCCCACCAAACTGGAAATATATGGAAAGATTTAAGTTCTAGCTGTTCATCTCTATTAATGAGGAGAGAGTGTTATTAAAATGAGTTCATTTGCTTCAAAACATATACTTCAAAATGTGGCATATGAATGAGAATTTAAAAAATATTAGTCTTGTGCATAATATCAAAACCATCACACTGTGATTCAGTGAAATCAGTATGACAAGAGGACAGCTGCACACTTGGGGAACTAGAAGGGGGCCTGGATAGTGAGAATTCAAAAGGCGCCAGCCGGTTTATTTTCATCTATTTGTAGGAGAACACTCATTGACTTGACATACTGAAAGGCAGACACAGGGTGAAGTAGTTTTGTTCAACAACTACCAGACAGGGAACAAGATTTCCTGTCCTACTCATAGAAAGTCAAGGAGATTGCTACTTGTAGATACACATAATAAGTTGGACAAGCATGTTCAGAGAGCTTGAGAGAGGTAAAGTTTTCTCTGTTCATCTGTATCTCAAAAAATGAATTACTATTATACAAGAAAACATTATGAATATGCATTTATATCTACCTGTGTTTTCTAGTGAATTTGAGTTGTCTTTTTTAAAGCACTTTATTTTTGTTACCCTGTTATGATATCTCATTCTAATGATACTCCTAGAAATTCCCCAATAGAATACTTCCATTCCATGAGGGTACATACACATAGTTTCTTTCTTTTTAATAACCCCCACATCCTGAACACACCAGCCCAGTGTACTGCTATAAAAATAAGGCCAACAAACATTTGAGCATCCTGAGAATAGATCCGAAAGAAAAAATATAAGCAAAAAGGAAAGCTTGAATAAGACCTTTGCACATTAATACTTGGAAAACTATTTAAAAAAATAAGACACTCTGATAAAAAAAAAAAAGAAAGTATATCTGGCCTTAAAATATTTTACCCTTACTCAGGGTTTTCAATGGTGATTGTGTGAAAGCAGCAATAGATCTGCTGTGTGAGAAGAAAGTGTGGTTGGCATTGATTAAATTGGAAGGAGGACAAAAGCATATGTATATTTGTTGTCAGTTTTACACCGAGGGTGTGTGTGTGTATGTGTATGTGTATGTGTATGTGTATGTGTATGTGTATGTGTATGTGTATGTGTATGTGTGTGTATGCGTTTGTGTGTGTATGTGTATGTGTGCGTGTGTGTTGGGGGGATACTTAGAAAACATACTCCTGCAGTAGGACTCCCCTAGAACCTTGGAAGTTCATGAATAAGATGTAACCTATATGTCTTCTCATGTATATGTGGTCTGTTTTGGTATTAAGGTCAACAAAGATGGACCCCACAGGTGAAAATATTAAGGGGTGAGAAAATAAGAATAAAGCAGAGTTTGGGGGTGAGGAATTATATTTATATAGCATTGCTAAAATATCTGGAGACACATTCAGTAGACTTACTTTAAAATAAAAAAAAAAATCATCCCCCTCCTTCATCCTCTTAGCAACATATCACACTAAAGCAATTGTTTTATTTTTGCTAGGACACTTGAAACCATTCTGACAGTAGCACCTACCAGAAAAAGATAAAGAAAGTTCCTTTTGTACTATATGAAATGAAAGAGAAGCTAGGATCAGGGGAGAGGCAGTAGTGGATCTATCTCTTAAGGAAGCAATACAAAAATGAACTGTCTTCAAATTAGAACTATGAAACATAAGAAAATGTAATACTTAAATCAGCCTATAAACATGAAAGGATAAAGTAAATTGAACATGTTTGGTAAACCTAAGAACAATTGAACAAAAAGTCAGCCCCTTAAAACCTGAGCACAAGACAGATCAAATAAGGAATTTATGAGGCCTACCATAAGATATTGAATTTAAGAAACAGAAAATAAGATTTTTCATATTTCTAAAACAAATTTATTTAATTAAAAATTGATTCCTGAATTCTCTCCCTCCAATCCATCTCCCACCCATTGAGAAAGCTAGCAATATATTATACAATTGAAGTCATGTAAAACATTCCCATATTACCCATGTTACCAAAAAAAAAGCAAGAAAAATAAAGTGGTTATACTTGTTTTTTAGTGATATATACTAAAATTATACTTCAATTTATGCTCAGAATTCATCACTTCTTTCTCTGGAAGTGGATTGCATTTTTCATCATCAGGCATTCAGAATTATCTTGGATCACTGTATTGATCAGAGTATCTAAGTCTTTCACAGTTGATCATCATTACAATATTGCTATTACTGCATAGAATATTCTTCTTAGCATCATTTCATATAAATCTTCCCAGGATTTTTCTGAAACCATCTGGCTTATCATTTCTTATGGCAAAATAGTATTCCAACGCAACTTATTCAGCCCTTCCTCAACTGATGGACATAGCCTCAATTTCCTATTCTTAGCCACTGCAAAATAGCTGTTAAAAAAATTTTTTTTTATGATAAATTGTTGAAGATAGAATTACAACTACTGGTGAACAATTATTTATTGGAAATGAACTGCAACTTTTTTTAACTTCTGAAATATTGATTCTTCAAAGAATACTGACAACCATGACTAAAAGTCATTTAGAGTCACTTACTGGAAGAACACTCAGATACTCAAATGGTTCTGTGATCTCAAGTCCCTTCCAACATGTAGGTCATTTCTATCTTTTCCTGTTAATCTTGAGTGTCTCTTTTCCATCTCTTCCCTTAAATTCACACACACACACATGTTACCCAATATGTTGGGTGCTTTCCATGATTTCTCCTAATTTCATAAGGATACTTGTAAAACATACAGACTCTCCATGGATTATATATTGTCCTTGTCATGTAAGTAGCCCATCAGCCTTTTAAATCACAGATTTCTTTTGATGACAGGCTTGACTTCACACATTATTCTAGTTATCTCTCTCTCTCTTTTTTAAAGCAATTGGGGTTAAGTAACTTGCTCAAGGTTACACGGCTAGTCATTATTTATGTGTGGGTGCTCATTTTCTGAGGCTGGATTCGATCTCGGGTCATCCCAACTCTGAGGCCGATGCTCTTACTCACTGCGCCACCTAGCCGCCCCCTAGTTATCTCTTATGGTACTGCCTTCTTACAAATATAATGTATCTCTCCATGTCTTCTTTGTGATATTCATTTTTAATTCCTCTAAAACTCTACTGCACCATAATTCATAGTAATGTAACATTACATGACTGCTGGTATTAAAAAAAATTATCTTTCTGGCAGAAGTTTGGAGTTATTAAAAGAACTTGGCAATTTCCCAAAGTAAATACAGCATGTTCCTTCTCCTAACTCTTTGATTTGACTTAAACCAGATTCTCTTCTTAAATAAGTCTGTATCCAACTCATTGTTCTTTTGTATTCTCTATCAAATACACACATGTGTGTTTATACCTATGTAAATATACCTAGGTATAAACATATATGTATATTAAATACAGACATGTATATTGGATGTATATGCATGTGGATAACACATAGATATATAAGCATGTTTTATGTATTATCTTTTTAATCTATCACTCTACATGTACGCATATACCCACATGCAAAAGTATGATGCTTGGGCCAGTCAATTAACATTTCAGTGTTCAAGGTATCTAGTCAACTCTTTCAGAGAAGAGGTCAACCTGAATTGTTAGAGAAAGTTTTCTTACCTGAGAATTCACTGAACCAATGAAATTACATGTCGAATCTCTAGTCCTATCCTTATACATACAAACACTTCTGGAAAAGCTTAACAGTTTAGCCATTTGACTGACTACCACAATGTGGAAAATAGTAATTCTCCATTCACTATCCATCTATCCATCCATCCATTCATTCTGGCCTCAGGAATAATTAGGACAAACTCTTTTGAGTGGGTTGGATCTTATCAAGGAGGCTCAGTGATAATCTGGGTCTTGATGCAACTGGCACTGTTCCAATCATGAATGAGCATCTGAAGGATTGCATGTATAATGGAGATATTTTTTCTACTATTCCAGTTCTTCTCTTGAAGAATACTGGCATTAAAGGATTTTTTTTTCTTTTAGAAAGATGATTAGTTTTTTTTTAAAACATCATGCACTGTTCAATATCCCCAAGCAATAGTGCTTGCTTTATTTCTTCTACATAATTCTAATCCTAGCCAAATGAATGCTCAGCTGTAGTTTATGTAAAAGATTCACATACTTATTCAAACAACAACTACCACTACTACTACTACTACAACGATGACGACGACCATTACTACTACCTTTAAACTATTAGAGGTTAAAATTTCACTAAGAATTTTGGGTCAATCTATATATGTGTGCATGTATTTCTGTCTTCATTTATTGATGCAAGTATTAAGGAATTCCCAGTAGAGAATTTCCCCACATTGATATAAATCTATGATAATTATTCTTCAGTTTAGGAATACTGATTTGCTTGGAGCAATGAGTGAGAGAGGTTAAATGATATGCTGTCACCTAGCCAGAATATTCAGTGTTTGCAATGTCTAGCATCTCTCAACTTTTTATAAAGTATTAATCTCATAAAGATATGGGGTTTATATACAATCTAAGTCACTTTTGAACAATTTCTTTTATTGATTCTGGACCATATTTTGCAACATATTTTTATAGTCCTCCTTTTGCCCACTTTTGCATTGAAGTAACTTTTAAAAAATAGATATTTTTAGAGGGGGAAAAGCAAGGCAATTTAGGTTAAGTGACCAAAGTCACATAGCTTGCAAGTGTCAAGTATCTGAGGCTGAATTTAAACTCAGGTCCTCCTGACTCCAAGGCCGGTGCTCTATTCACTACACCACCTAGCTGAACCTTTAAAAAGAATTTGGAGGGGGAAATACTTTTTAAATAATGTGTTGTTTAATTTTCAGACCCTTATCATACTATTTGTAGAACATATCTTGTCTCCCAGCCTCTGCAATAGGTGTTGTCACAGAAACTACAATCATCTTCAGGACAAGTTGTTTTTTTTTGGGGGGGGGGAGGTGCATGGGGTACTCACGTTGAGCACTGTGAGGTGCAATGAGCAAGTGCCTCATGAAATTATGGGTCCTATTGTCTTTGAATGTGGATAGAACCACTACATCTTTTAGTTACTTTCCCCAAAAGAAGTACCAAGGAGAAAGTGTGAACCATTTTTCCATTTAGCTGCAATTTACTTCCCTATTCTGATTCCACTATATTGAAAATGTCATAGTTAATATGCTTTAGTTCCTTCAACATTATGTTCACTGTGTAAGGATTTCACATTTAGAGGAGCAATATGTTACATTTATAGAAAGAGTCTAAAAATTGTAACTCCTGGTATATTGTTACCTTATACATTCTCTCTTTCATAGTCTTTGCAGAGGACAATGGGACCACACAGGACTGAGAACTTAAAAAAATATATTTATACTTTATTTTTTTCCTTCATGTATTTTTCCATGGCCAAATAATTCAACAATAAGTTGTCAGCTTCCTGTTGATACTTGGATTTCAGTCTGTGGTTGAGACCATGCTCAAAACTTTTTATATCATGATAGAACCTATGTGAGCTTGCTTTGTCAAGCAAGTCTTTGAAAACTCATAGTTACCTCAAGCTTTTCTTGATAATATACAAAAAGAGATGAATGTATATATGAATTATGATACATCAGTGTCATACTTAGATGCCCCATCATGGTAATGAAGCTATCCTTAGTTCTGAAAAAAATCTATGCAAGGTTAATATAAGTTCTAAGAAGCTGGTACCCTATCCTGGAGATTTCCTTTCAAATGATAGAATATAATTTGATGGGCTAATTAACATACATTTACCCTCATATGAAAAAAGTTATGTTGTATATTGAATAGAGAGCTGACTTTGAAATAAGGATGATCTGTGTTGAAATCTAGCCTCTGGCTATGTGATCCTGGTCAAGTCACTTGACATCTCAGTGCTCTAGACAAATTTCTAAGACTAAAAGATGCATAGAAGTAGAGAAGGTACTGACTTACTGAGGGGGGAGTTTTCTCACATGGGAATTCTGAATACCAATTAAATCACAGATCTAGAACCCTATCCCCTATGGCAATTCATTAACATCCTTTGCTGAGATGTAGCGCCTTTATACTTTGCATTCATGACAGAAGTACTTATCATAATAAAATCATGGATTCTTGAAATATTGAGGTACTGAAGGATATGAAATATATCCTTTAGACAACAATATTTCTGACTATTGAAAATTTGACCTTGCTTTTAAAAGAATGAACCTTAATGTACTTTGTAGTTTGATAAGTTGGAATTCCTATTGCAATATAGTTTAAAAGACAAAAGTTTCTACACTAAATTGCCTTTGATTACATAAGACCTTTTGAAACAAATTATATTATAGCTTCAATTGGCTGCAATCTCACAAAATCATAGTTCTGTCTGTTTCTTTTAACTTTGTATTTTCCTTTTTAAAGTCATATGAGTCTGACATAATCTCAGACCTCAGTAAATTACATTATCATATATAATTGTTAGGTAACAAATATCTGATAATATGTATCTAGGGATAGCAGTCTTTCATCTTTCACCAAAAATTCATTACAAGGGCCACGAAATATCTTCTACGTGTATCTGAGGACACACAAATTACTCTAACAAAATTAGCATGCTTATTATGCCACAATTTCTAAATTTCCTTTATTTCTTCTGTTACTTTATTTTCCCTCTCTTATTTTGTTTTGCTATGTTTGGGTTAGATAATTACATCAAAAACTTCCATCGCAGTTTTTCTTTCAAAAAAATCATAAAGTCTTATTTTTTTACAAGGAGTCATACAAGGTCTCTTACCTCAGTATATATTTTATGCTTTTTCTCTAACAAATTCACAGGCTCACATCTATGTATTATTTTAGTTCCTTCATTGTATTTTGTAATTGATCTCTGCACATAATCCTGATAATATTAAGCCTATTAGCATAATCCACAGCAGTTATAATCTAAATCCCTAGATTATAGTCTCAGTTTTATTGATTTATTGCTATATTAATACTGCACTCAGCATCAATTAAGATATTAATTCTGAGCATTTCTGGTGGCCACAATCTATTTTATTGTCATAATCAACTTCTGAATTTCACCAATTATTAGCCCTTAACTAACTGTAGAGCTTTGGTTTTCAGGACTGTCTAATGGGCTATTTGTATGTTTTCAGCAAGATTCCATATTTCCAACTTGAATAGAGTTCTTGAATAGAAAGAGCACTGCTTTGGGAATTAGGGAAGCTCCATTTGTATTTCAGCTGTGATGTCAATCACAAGTACTCTTTCTTTTGCTTTTCTTTCTCTACTTTTTTCACCAGTGACAACATAAAGATGATGCTATTTTCTCATTCACACTTCTTGGCATATTGTAAAAATGAATAGATTTGTCCTTGGTCTATTAAACTCTTCAAAAGGAAGATACCAATAAATATCAAATCAAAATCAAAATCAGTGTGCACACACATATTATCATCACCATTATTTGTCAATAATTTTGGTCAATTAGGGAACATGAGACACTGGTAACAAATCTAAAATGATGATTATTTTGCCAATGGTTAAAGACCCACTTTTTATGAGCCCTTTTATCAGAACTGCAGCCAGGAAAAACAATCCACTTGAACTTTCCTTCCTTTGTGTGTTTTCTTCCTCACTTATTAAGCAGAGAAATAGACAAAAAGGAACATTAGAGGAATGGTTAGCCAAAAAATGTTTAGTAAATCTATGAATAAATAATAATTGACAGAATAACATTTAATAATTATTGCAATTATTAGTGATATGGATCTCTGGATAGAAATTCTGTGCCATTCTCAATGTCCTTAATAATAACTGAAAAGGATTACTTTTGTAATGAAAGGCATTTCTTAGTGATGCATCTGGTCACTGTCAGCAACCTCTGAGTTTTTCCAAGAATTCAATGAGACCTTTATCATTCTTTGCCTTTATACACAGAGACACCACCAATATTCCAGAGGGCAATTCACAAAGTAGAATTATTTTTAGCACCTTCCACTTTGGGAGCCTCAAATCATTATCATGAATCAAGTGGAATGAAATACCTGCAGGAAGCTACCCCCTATGACACACTATTACTATGAACCCTGAGTAGATACACCATAAACACTCGCCTGTACATCATTAAATTTCCTGCCTGACTAGTGAATGAGCTCTACCCTACAGGAGTATTATACCATCCCACTTTAGAAGCAGGAGGATAACAACCCTACTTTTGCTCTGTCTTCCCCTTGGACATATAAAAAGCTAGCAATTACACTGATGATGCATCACCACATTTTGCAAAATAGGGATTTCTATAAGGACTTGCAGCCACTTATATCAAATATTACTTTTCCCGTCACTGCTTGGAATTTATGTAATTTAATTAACTTATGCCTTGGTGACATTTTGGAAATGAAGTGGTTCTGAAGTAAGCATTGAAGAGAAACTACTTAGCATTCCATCATATCATAGTGAAGCATAAACCTAATTCTCTCCATAAAATGATAGTTTTAATATAAATTAGTTTGGGAAACTGGGGACTTCTCATTTTGTATCAAGAAAGCTTTGGACAATTTATGATTGATACCCAATAATATAATAGTAGCCAAATAAAAAGGTGGGTTTCATATGAATTTTGCTAATGACCAATACCCATACTTGGAAATGATTTATCAAAGTCTCAAGCAGTCCTGAGTAACAGCCTTTGGGAATCACAGACTTGATTCTATGTGCTATTCATTAGAGAGAAGTCAAGGTGTTTAACAATAAGGAAGAATAACATGGTTCATGGCCCTTAGAAATAATCTGAGAATTATTGGAGTTAGAAGCATAAATTAGGAGGAGGAGGAAGAAGAAGAACCAATGAAGAACTAAAAGGGGAGGATTGAGACAGATCTCTTATTCTACTTAAATTAACCCACATTCTTCACTGAGGAGTCCTGTAAAACCAGGGACAGAAAGGAAGAACACATGAATGAAGGTAACCTTTTAGAAATAATATCAGAATGAAAAGTTAGGAAAGAGGCAAACCTATTAGCAGAAAGGGAAACACTTCAAATAGAACCTAAGTTCCTTGAGAGCAGAGACAGTATAAGTTTTTAAATCTTGGTATCACAAATATCTAACACAATGTCCTGTACACTGCAGGTGCTAAATAAATGTTGGTTGAATTGAATTGAGAGGGAGCAAAAAGGGTATGAGACATTCCCTTACTACCTTATGTGCAGACTTTATAAGCTCAGGAATTAAGGCCTTTGGAAGGAGGAATGAATTGGGAAAACATATACATATACACACACAATATATACATATACACACATGAATATGTACACATACATACATATACATGTACAAATATAAATATATAGGAAGATTATTCATCTATCTTGACAGGAAGTATCTCTGGTTAGTATTAGAAATGGGATTTTAAGATCCTGTATGGTACCTTCTGTTTGGAAAAAGGCTCTAATTCTGAAATTCTAGAAAAGTCAGAATGAGTTCTAGAATCAGGATGATGTCCAAAAGCAGTGATCTATTTGCTTAGGGTTTTTCATAGTTTCTAAGTTGAAGGGAAAATATAAAGCAATCCTGCATGTGTCCTTCTAGGTTGCCCATTCCAGTTCATCAGAATATAAAAAGAGACAAAAGATTGAAAGCAGGTACTCTGTCTAGTTATAAAAAAAAAGTGCTTTGTTTGGAGTTTCCCCTGGGCTATATCGTCAGACCGTGTGGATATAATATGGAGCAGTGGGTATCCAATATTTTCCTTTTTATCAGTACTTCAAATTTTTCAAGGCATAATAACACACAGATACACACAAACACACACATACACACACTTTTCATCCTCAAAGCCCTGTAAGGGAGTGATGGCAGTCAATCCAGTCTGATCAAGCAATTAACTAGAGAAGTGCCAACAAAGATAAAACAGATTTAAAAACATGAGTAAGGGATCATTTGACTTATGGGACTATCAAACCACATGACTATAAATCTTCTGGAAAGACAATGTGAAAACCAGTAGTTGTGGATGGCAGCGGCATGGGGTTGGGACATAAAGGATGGTGAAGAATATGAGCCCATGAAAATCTGAATATTTGAATTTATAAAATTATCTCCTCTCAGAATAATTGCACGGGTTTATGGAAAAGGACACATTCAATACATCACTGAAATACAAATGTCTTATGTTTTCCTAGTTTGATTTTGATCCAAATTGAATTCTCGACCTTCCCTTATCTTAATTTTGTTAATTTAATAATATATAGAAATATAATGATATTAGAACATCTATTATTTTAACCATTATCAGGTGGATCCCAAATTTTTTAAGTCTTACATTAATATGAGTTCCATGTTACATTTATAAAGCCTCTTTATCCATAGCAAAAAATATAGGTGTTGTCAGGGAAAAAGCAGTATGGACAAAAAATAATTAGGATATCAGAAATTTAAGGATGCTCAGATATAATCTAGTCTAATTTTACAGATGAGAAATTCAGGCTAGGGGAGAATAAGTGGCAAAGTTAGCAAAATAACACCACAGTTGTTAATAAGTTGAATAAATTCATGGAAACTCTACATAATTTGGGGAATGAAATAAAAAGCCTTATAACATAAATGAAACTTCATGGGAATTTATTGTTTTTAGGTAAAGTATAATTGTCTAAGTTTGTTACTTATCCTGTGGTTAAACTATACCCTTAAGGACCTTTAATTGCTACAAATAATATCAGTTGTTCACCATTCAAAGATATGAATTAAGGTATGAGTCACAAGGAACAGCAGTGCCAATTCAATCATTGTATGACAAGCATCTGGACTTACCAGACCTGACCTTCCTTTCTACAGCTATTGGCTTTATGCTTCAAAAAAGCTAACTTTGAAGTTTTCTTTCAAAACATAGAATAGTTTTCATGTCAGCATGACATGTTGGCATGTTCAGAAACTTTGCTTGAGTAAGGTGGTACAATGCTTGGTTAACCAATGTAGCAATCATTACATAAATTTCAAGATTATATCTTTATTTTCAGTAGACTTTTTGGGGGAAAGTAAAATGCAGATACAGTGAACATATATAGTTAAAATATTTTTATGAGGGAGCGAAGATGGCGGAGTAGAAACAGCTCTTCCAAGCCTCTCTGCCCCCAGATTCCCCATAAACTATGTAAAAAAGGACTGTGAACAACTTCTGGAGCCCCAGCACCCACAGAACGACACAGAGAAGCTAACCTCCCGCTGAGGACAGCCCAGCAGCCCTGCAGGAAGGACCAGCGCAGCGGTCTGGAAGCTGGCAGCGTGCAGAGCACAGAGCACAGGAGCCGAGCCGAGCCCAGGTCCGCGTGAGCCGAGGTTTTAGCCCCAGAGCGGCAGGGCCAGCAGCCAGCTGGAGGAACCCCAGAACACCAGGAGCTGTGGCGACTCCTGAATTATCAACATAGACATGCCTAGGACAAAGTAAGAGGTTAGTGTCCTATGGACTTTGGGACCTGTATTTGGGGAATGCGTCAGCTCCCTCCCCTGGGGGCTAGAAGCCGCTGAGGACAAATGCCATTTTGTAGTTTTCAGAGGCAGCTCGGGCTCCCAGCCTACAAATCGTAGGGAGATCCAGCGATCAGTCTTGGGGGGTAATCGCTCTTGCTTTAACCTCCCTGGATCTGGATTGTGATCTAGGGTGGAAGCTGTGGGTGGGTTTACAGCTTGCCAGAAACGGAAGTTGCCCCCCACACGTTCGGGACGGAAATTCCTCTAGCTGGCCTTAAAGCCATAGTGTGGCAACAAGCCCAAAAGTCAAGCAATTAAGTGGCAACATGCCAAGGCAGAGGAAACAGAAAAATGCAACCCTAGACTCCTATTTTGGGGGCATAGAGCAGGAAAAGGACTGTGAGGTCAGAAGTCCTGCTCCAAAAGCCCCAGGGGAAAACATGAGCGGGTTGCAGGCCATGGAGGACCTTAAGAAGAACTTTAAAAATCAAATAAGAGAAGTGGAGGAAAAATTGGAAAGAGAAATGAGAAGGATGCAGGAAAAGTATGAAATGAGGGTCAACAGCCTGACTGAGAAAACAACACCTTAAAAAATAGACTAACTCAAATGGCAAAGGAGGCCCAAAAGGGCAATGAGGAGAAGAATGCCTTAAAAAGTCGAATTTGCCAGATGGAAAAAGAATCTCAAAAGTTCACTAAGAAGATTCATTCCTTCAGAGTTAGACTGGAGCAAATGGAAGCTAATGACTTTATGAGAAATCAAGATGCTGTTAAGCAGATCCGAACAAATGAAAGAATAGAAGGCAATGTGAAATATCTCATGGGAAAAACCACTGACCTGGAAAATAGATCCAGGAGAGATAATTTAAAAATTATTGGACTACCTGAGAGCCATGATCAAAGAAAGAACCTAGAAATCACCCTTCAAGAAATTCTCAAGGAAAATTGCCCTGATGTTTTAGATCCAGAGGGCAAAATAGAGGTTGAAAGAATCCACAGATCACCTCCTGAAAAAGATCCCAAAAAGAAACTCCCAGGAATATTATAGCCAGGTTCCAGAATCCCCAGATCAAGGAGAAAATACTCCAAGCAGCCAGGAAGAAACAATTTCAATATTGTAGAAACACAATCAGAATAGCCCAGGACCTGGCAGCTTCTACACTGAGGGACTGAAGGGCATGGAATATGATATTCCAGAGGGTCAAAAGAGCTGGGACTGAACCCAAGGGTCACCTACCCAGCAAAACTGAGTATTTTGTTTCAGGGGAAAATATGGTCATTCAGTGGAATAGAGGACTTTCAAGCATTCTTGAGGAAAAAACCAGAATTGAATAGAAAATTTGACATCCAGACACAAGAAGCAAGAGATGCCTGAGAAGGTAATCAGGGGAAAGAAATCAAAAGGAACTTATCAAAGTTGAACTATTTACATTCCTATATGGAAAAGTAATATCTGTGACTGATGATATCTTTCTCACTATGAAAATAACGGAAGAAGGGTGTGTGGTCATATGAATACATATGTGAATGTGTGTGTATATGGTTACAGTTATATATGGATAGAGGGCATAGGTTAAATTTGTTGGGAAGGGAGAATACTCAAGGGATGAAATTATGAGGTGAGAGAGGAAAGTGGCAAGAGAAGATGGGGAGAGACAGGGTAGGGTAAACTATCTCATGTAGGGGAAGTGGTTGCAAAGGAGGGGGAGAATAAGGAAGGCTAACAAGGCAAAACCACATTCACATTGAATTTGGTTCAGGGAGAAAATGACATACATACTAAATGGGATATCTCAACCTGCAGCAGGATAGGGGGAAGGGGGATGAGAGGAGGGATGATGAATGGGAGGGCATCCTTGGGGTGAGGGGAGGTTGGAAGTACCCACTATAGAAGAGGAACAGGATCATGTAGGGAATGGACCAGGTGGGGGGTGGGATGAGTGGGAAGGAATTATAAGCAGCCTTGTACAATATATCTACCATGATAATGTTTTGCATAGCTAGACATGTACAACATATACTGAATTACTTATCTCCCAAGAAGGAATGGGTGACAAGGGAGGAAGGAAATGGATCTGAAATTCGAGGTCATAACATTAGATGTTTCAAATATATATAAATACTATTATTAATACTCTTTTGCCTATAATTGGGAGATAAGATGTGCAGGCATTGGGACACAAAAAAATTCATCTTCCTCTAATGGAAAAGTCGATGGGGGTATGGGAGAAGGTATGGGAGAGAGCAGATTGGAGGAAGCGATATCTTGTGGGACTGCTATTCTTGGAGGTTGGGTAGGGGAATAATGGGGGGAAAATGATTGTAACTCAAAATCTGGTGGAAATGAATGATGTAAAACAGAAGTTAATAAAACATTTGTTTAAAAAAATATTTTTATGAGCCTTCTGCTATAAAATGGGGAAAATTATGATTATGGAGTATTGTTTTTAAGTCTGGGTATAACAGTTTAGGAAAGATATTGGTAAACTTGAGTGTTTAGAAGGTGGACCAAGGTGATGAAAAATCACCAGTTCATGTCATATGGATGTCAATTGACAAGGTAGAGATGTTATGCATAGAGAAGATTCAATGGACATTAGGGGAAGGGTAAAGTGGGGAGAGTGGGCACATGATAAATATCTTCAAATATTTGAAGGGCTCCCAAGTAAGCATGACTATACTTCTTTTGTTTGGTTCTAAAGGTCAAAATCCTAAGTAAAGGGTAGAATTTATAAAGGCAAATTAAATCTTGTTAACATGGGGACAACTTGCTATTCCTAAAAATTGGAGTTATCACTAAATGCTGCCTTGGGAAATACGGGTTTCACCTTAATGGAAGTCTTTGAGTAACTGTTAAGTATGTTGTACTAGAGATTTCTTTTTTTAGGTATAAGTTAGTCTACATAGTTGAAGTTCTTTCTACCTTTAAAATATTCACTGATTTAGTACTTTTACTTTACTCCCTTTGATTTCTGAATTTCTATCCACAACCTTCCCATACAATGCACATAAATACATATTAATAAACAAATATGCATAATCTTTGTTACTTATGTAGTACAGGGCAAGAACGCCAGAAAAAAAAAAAAAAAACCTTTCAGGGACAAATAGTTTGGCACATAGACCCAAGGACTGATGGCAATTGTTTTGATCCAGTGATTTTTCCTACTTGGGCTTTGGCATTTGTGGACTGTGGAACTCTTGGGAGATTGTAGCAGCAAGCACCCCAGCATACCCAGGGTGGCTGCCAATACAGGTTCTTAGATCTGCTTCTCCAAAGAAAGCAACTCAAAGTGGGTTAACAATCTTACTCCCTTTGATTTGAATCAAACAAACATACAATTTACCTAGTTCAGAGGAAAAAGTCAGCACCCTGAACTTCAGAGAATACAAACAGAAGTTACAAGCAGACAGAGAAACAGATCAGTAGACAGGACTTCCCACTGTCTTACCATTACCCAGTCATACCCAGTCAGTTACCAGAGAGGGAAGCACCAACATCCAGATTTTCAAAACAAAGGGGGAGGGGGCAGGGAGGGGGCCTGGGGCTCAACAGCTGCCCAGAGTCTCATCTGGTCAAATAACACAACTCTTCCCAAAATGAGCCCCACAACAAAACCTAACATCAGGGTATACATACTCTTCTGGGACAGAGACCATCACAACTTTTGTGACCCACTGCCCAATCACAAAGTAACAAGGTGTGGGTGTTCCTGAAGAACAAGCCTCCTACCACAGGCTCCAGGTGATCACAATCAGCCCATTGGGGGCAGAGCATATTCTCAAATCAGGGAAGGTTTTCAGAGTCACCTAAGCCTATCAAGGGGCCTAGGGGTATCAGATCTTCTGATTCCCATTCCCATTAGAGAGATGCTCTGGAAAAGAAGCCAGTGGACAACTTGGCCAGGAGCCTTCTCAGAATCTATTTCTGGAGTTTCTTTGGGACCAAAGCCAACAAGGCAGAAGTCAACTGTGGATGCCATTAAATCCTACCCTGGCTACTTCTTTGAGTTCTAGCATTACCAAGATGTTTTGGGATCAAAGAGGTAGAACAGGACATTCTAGTGCGATATTATTTTCAAGTAACTTTTGATTGCTAAATAGGTCTAAGTGTGTGTGTGTGTGTGTGTGTGTGTGTGTGTGTGTGTGTGTGTGTGTATGTGTGTAAGCATTTTGTGAATTCCTATCAAACAATTAAAGATGATAAAAATAAATGTCAACAATTATTCTGTGATATAAAAGTAAAGACAAATTGTTCTTGCTGAAAGGCTATGGGAAAGGTATAAGAAAATGTTTACAAAATCTATGGGAGCAAAAACTAGCATTACTTTTATCACTAATTAGATATATTATTAAAATATGTAAGAATCTAATAATCTGATTTTTTAAAAAAATCTTACTATAGATTCCAATTACTTGAATACTTTAATGTCATATTATTTCATTATGTCAAATATTCTCTTCAGTAAAACAGATTACAACTTCCCCTTGACTTAATATGTACTGAGTTTCTGTAACTAAAAACATTTATCATTTGGTAGTCCAGCATTCTGGTAATAATAAGCTAGATAGGCTGGTCCTTGAATAGAGATATTTGTCATTGGCTCCAGAATCAAATCCTGGAAAGTTTGATAGGACCTGTCAGAGTTATATGTATACATTTAGACACTGATACCTAAATTTATATTAAAGAATTTAATCATCTATTTTCTTATTCAGCTACAGAACCATAGACATCATAGGAATCCAGGAATAATGATAATGAGTCACAAGTCCCAAACTTTGGAAACTGAAAGTCAGAGTTTTTGTTCACCTTTTGTTTTTCTCTGTCCTCTTCAACATTTTCTCAACCTCTTGTGGTTTCTAGGAAACTTATTTTTTTTCAAGTGGTATACCGATATTTATATATGTATATATTTATAATTGGGTTATAATTGGTCATATACATATATTTATGAAGTATATTATAAGTATATATGACAGATATAAGTATATATAGCTATATACTACTTAAAAGAAAACTCATCTATATATGTATACATAGGTATGCATATTTGGATACACATACACATGCAAACATTATATATGTATATACACACATACCATATACATGCACATACACACGTGCGCGTGTGTGTGTGTGTATGTGTAGCAGTCCTTTCATAAATATTTGTTAAGGATTTATGTGTTATGTACTATGCCAAGCACTGGGGATACAAAGAAGGGCAAAGGAAAAAGATAACCCCTGCCTTCAAGAACTTCAAATCTAAAGGAGGTCACAACATGCAAATAACTTATGTATATACATAAGGTATTGAGTATTCTTCCCTGACCTCCACACCAAATTTTTCATGGAAGTTTATATGAACATTTAGTACTGAATTGGTGACAAGATAAATGTTACATTAACAGGCTTTTGGCCTTCAGAAACTGAAGTTCCCTACAAATGAATATTATTATTGTGCATTTCAGTTCTCTGGTTCCATCTCCTCAGGGCATCAAAACATATTATGAAACTGTTTAGGGATTTTTGCAATTGAGTGGTTCATCTTTCCTATAAGAAAACTCCCAGAGGTTACAAATCATGTCTTTGCAAGTGCATCCGGGGCTATTTAGAAACTTTCTAAATGTTAAATAATTGCTATAGTAATAATATGCGGGCACAAACTGCGCACACAAAAAATGGTTATGCTAACCTCTGCATGAACTCACATCTAAGAATAGTGGACTTGGAAAATATATTTCTCATTATGGAATTCCAATGCCAGTCAAAATAGAATGAGCTCAGCTGTCACTGAGCTCTGTCAGTTTTTCTTGACAGGTCAGACAATCAGGTCAGAGAAACTTCAGACCCAACCATATTAAATGCTCCCATTATACAAAGATGTTCTGATGCAGTCATTCAAGATATTCTCAGAAAATACAAAGTGAAGTGGAGAGTTCCATAATTATATCTCTTCAGTTAATGTGATCAAAACAGAAAGCCAATCTGAACCTCTTTTGCCCCCACATGGATTTTTCAGGTTGAGTGATCCAGAAAAGTTGTCTACGCTGATCAAATCGACTGTATGGATTTTCAATTCCATGCTTTACTTCACCTGTGTAGACTTGCTTTGGAAGGAGATCTTGAAGGTTCCTCTCAGAGTTCATTCATAAGCTTTTAGGCTTGTAGACACTAAACAATCCCAGAAATGTGAAAGCTCTTCTTTAATGCCCATTCTCAAGAAATTACCTAGTTTTCTCATCAAGTCAGTAAGTAAACCAACAAACAGTCATAAGGTACGTACTAGAGTAACCAGCTTTAATGACCAGTGCTGTGCATTACAAAAGAAGTATAAGTATTAGTGCTTCCTTCTCTCAAGGAATTCCTAATTTAATTGTGGAGATAAAAAACAAACAAAAAAATCCCTAGAGAATAATAATACTGTGGTGTTAGAGAGAGAGGTAACTTGACTAGGAATCAAGAGAATTGTGTTCTAAACCCATCTCTGTCACTACCTACCTATGTAAACTTGAAATATTTATTGGAATACTTAATGCCCCAGCCCACATTTCCTTTATTTATAAAATAAGATTCTTGGACTAAATCTAAGGTTCTTATTGCTCCAAATATTTACACAGTATCATGAAGGATAAATGCAAGAAGAGTATGTAACAGAGAACTCTACATGGGGTGGAGACATCAGGGGAAATGTCATAAAATGAAAGGAGACTGATCTGGGCCTGGGCTGGTTATAGAGGATATTCTAGGTAGGGGTTGCCTGCACAAAGACACTAAGGTGTAGCATGAATCAGAGAGGCTCTAAGAAGAACCTTATAACTGCAAGAGAGGATTTGTATGTCGAAGGAATAGGAAACAATGTGGTTAGATATGGTGGGACCTAATTATGAAGGGTCCTGAACAGTACATAGAAAAGTCTGACCTGGATTTGAAAAGGTAGGCGCTATAGATTTTTAATTAGGAGAGTGACATGATGAAAGTGATGTTTAAGACAGATAAATCTGACAATGGCAGTTAAGGGCATTTTTCAGTCATTCAGTATTTATCGATCACTCGCCCTGTTCATAGCACTGTACAAAGTCTTGAGGTAGGTAGAAAAAGAAAATAAAACATTATCTCTCTTTGCCTGTGAGAAAGACAATTGTTTGTTTAAAGAGGAAAAGATAGGTAGATAGATATACACAGAGATAGATAATAGATAACTATATCCCTGGGAAAAGGAATAAGGAATAAACATTTCAATAGTACCTATTATATGCCAGGCACTGTATTGTTTCTTTTTCTTTATTTTCTTTCACTTCCTTCCTTCCTTTCTTTTCTTTCCTTCCTTTGTTTTTTTGTTTTTACAAGTATTATCTCATTTGATTCTCACAATATTTTTGTGAAGTAAATGCTGTTTTAATTATCATTTTATGGTTGAGGAAACCAATGCAGGCAAAGGTTAGGTGAGTTAGGGTCACACACAGAGTAAGTGGGTGAGACCAGTTTTAAGTTCAGGTCTTCCTGATTTCAGTGATTATATCTATTGTGTCACCAGCTTCCTCTAGATAGTTATATCTAGACAGATAGACAGAAAGACAGACAGTACTTAAGAGACAAATTATAGATAATAATATCTAGTCTATTTATATAACTAACACTGTGACTGTTTCTTCACCAGCATTGAACCCTAAGAGAAAATATGTAGTCAGCCTTTTTCTTCACTACCTCCTTCATCTTATTTAAGGGAGAGAGAGAGGGAGGAGAGAAAAGAAGGAGGATGATGATGAGGAGGGGGAGGAAGAGATGATCAAGAGTTGCTAGTGATAAAAGATTTGGAGTAACCAAAGAAAATAATTATACTCAGGAATGTCTTAACTCTCCTTTCACTGGACCAACTATAAATTTAGTGTTATCTGACTCAATTTACAGATAAGGATTCAAGAAATCAGAAAGGTGAGGGGACTTGGTCAAGGTCATATAGGCACTAAGCACAATAACAAAAATGTAAACTCATATACTCTCCCTCCAACCTAATGCAAATTTCACTGCTTAAAATTAAGGATCAGGAGACCTTATGGTATAAGTATGGCATAGAAATGAGATAATCTGTAATGTCATTTTTAGTCAGGACTAGCTATAGGGGGCTGCGGAGTATAAAAGTGATAGCTATTTACAGTATGCCCCCATATTCCTTTAATTGTTAGTTCCCCAGTAAACTATTTGGATTCAATGATCTCTGAGTCTAAGAAACTGTAAGACTGTATGTTATAAAGTCTTGAAGAACAGTAGAAGATTGAAGAGATAAAAACCCATCTAAAAATACAAAACAAAACTCTCTTACTATTATCAACAAAGAACTAAAGGCCTATACAGAACTGCTGGGGTATTCTTTCAGAAAAGATCTCCATACTTAGGACTTTAAGTAATTTGGGCAATTTATGTAAATTGGGGGAGAGTGGGGAGACAGTGGTAGCTCTACCAAGGATTTCTGTTTTTATCTTCCTTTATTCATTAAAAAATATTATCTAATATTGTGAACCAGGGACCTGTTAGTAGGAAATTAGTCTGTGTATACCGGAGAGTACTGACCTTCTTATGTCATGGGTCTCTAACACAAGGGTTACTCCTACATAGAATGATTAACTAAATAAAGACAGGAAGTATATGATTAAAATCTACTAAGTAGTTCTGGGAATTCGTACTATAGGAGTGCAATCTATGGAGATGAATAGCTACTATGTATCTGCTTGGGTCATACAGGGGAAAGATGAGAAATATGAGTTATGTGATAATGTTAGTAACTGCAGGTATGCGGTGATGAGGTGATAGCCCAGGGTTCTAGTAGGTAGAATAAAGAAGAGAGAATGTGAAAAATATCGGGCAGTATAGTCCCTAGGCATAGTGAATGATTTGCTGCGAAGGGTGAAAGGAGGAAAGTCTGCAGTCAAAAAGGACTCCGAAGCTTTGAGAATGACTGTTCTATTGAGGAAAATGGGGAACATGGGGAAGGACTTCCACATGGGGCCCAGAGAAGATAATCAACTTTTTTGAGCACCACGATTGAACTCATAGTGAGTCATGCCTAAGGAAAGGACCTTCAGGAAGTTTAGAAATGGTACCAGAAATCAAATTGAAAAACCAGGATAAGGATAAGTGAGGGGCAATCTACATAGGTGTGACTGTGGTGGCAAAAGGGAGAAAGCAGGAGTCAGAAAGAGGATAGGACCAAAAACTGGGCTGTGGAGTGAGCTGCCGTTAGTAATTATAGCTAATATTTATAAGATATTTCAAGGTTTATGTGGTGTCTTACATATATTATCGAATTTATTACAGAAAGAAAAAATAATTCCAAGGAATTGGCCAAACATTTGAAGACAACCCCCTCCCTGCCCCATCCCTTCCCCCACCCCCACCCCCCATGACTAGAGATCAGTAAATGGAGTCGCTTGAGCCCTTTCAGAAAGGTACTAGAGCCCATCCATCTCTAAGGAGGAACCTTTAATATAAAGGTCTATAACCACTAATCTCTTCATGTCCATTAGGGGATTTATCAAATTTTTTAATCTAGTTTATTGACCCCCTCCCCCACCTATGATAGAATATGCCATAAGATCATAGGTATACAGCTTAAAGTCACATTAGAATTCATCTAATATAAATCTCCCATTTTACAGATAAGGAAACTGAGAACCAAACAAGATCAATCACATGCTAATGGTGAAGGGCCTCAAATATATAACATATGAAAACCATTTGAAGGAACTGAGAATGTTTATGCTAGAAAAGTGAAAGTTTAGGGGCACCTCTAAGGTGTTCATGTAGCCATGAACACACACTTGGCAAAAATATTTATAGGTTGAGAAAAGTGAAGTGACTTGCCCAAGGACACAGTGCTAGTAAGTATCAGAGGTAGAATTCAGACTCTTGATTTCCAACTTTCAAGCCATGGGCAATGTATTCTACTTCCATGCTGCGCTTGTCAAGGCAACACTTGAAAGACTAATAAAGATTAAACTTGTTCTGTTTGGACCTAGCAGAAAGATGCAAATTTAGATGCAAATTTAGGACTGATGTCATGAAAAACTTCCTAATCCTTCTAGCTATCAAATTCAAGGCTGTATGACCAGTTATGGGGCATATTGAAGAGCATATGCTTTTTGGGATGTGGATTGTATTAAATGGCCACTAAGGTCCCTTCCAATTCTGAAATCCCATGAGACTGAGTAGGAAGTCGGAACAAAAGGTGTAGAATTAGAATAATGGAATATCATGGGAAAATAAGTAAGGCATGCAACTAGGAAAGAAGATATATAGGCAATAGGGTATAAAGTAGATCTTGCCCTACAAAAAAGTTAGGAGGAAGGGGGAAAGGGAAAGGATAGGGGTATATGAGAGGGAAGACTGGGGAAAGGAATAGTCAGTATGCTTACCATCTTGCGGTAGGGGGATAGGTGAGACATGGGGAGAAAATTTGGAACTCAAAACATTGAAGAAAAATGCTGAAAACTAAAAATCAATAAATAAAATCTGAAAAACATAACTAGGATAAAATTTCCAAAAAAGAAAGGTAGTATCCTGCTGAGGGAGGTGAAGTATGATGAGTATTAGGCTACAAAAAACCTTTTCTTAAAAAATAATGTTTTTAATAGTGGCATAGCAAAAGCATGATCATTTTTATTTGCCTATTTTAGATGCTAAAATGTGATTATGTTGTGGACAAAATGGAAAATTGGAACAAAAGGGACAGTTTGATATGATATTATACTGTTGTAAAACACAGAAATGAAATAATCTGTAATGTTATTTTTAGTCAGGACTGGCTGTGGGGGGCTGCAAAGTATAAAAGTGATAGCTATTTACAGTATGCCCCCATATTTCTCTAATTGTTAGTTCCCCAATAAACTCTCTGGCATGCAAAATACTAAATATTCTAAGTTACTGGCATCTACATTGATAGTAATTGCTCAACATTGGCTTTTGGGTCTTTTATAGAAGCCAAACTACTCTGTAGAATTCTTAGATGCTTTGGCTAAATAGCATCTTTTGGATAGAGGCTATTTCTCTGATTATTTTGATGTTTCCTGTAGCCACACTTTATATGACTGCAATTTGTTTTAATTGAGTCATCACCACTATATTTTGTTTAGCCACTTTAGCTTTTAGCTGTAATCTCATTGTGAATTGTTCATCTTTATGATTAATGTTATCGTACTGGGTCTACTATACAAACAGACAATTTGGAAAAGTCATCTTTTAATGGTTAATGTAAGGGTTTAGACAATAAGCCCCAAAGCTCAAAATGACTCTTTGATCTTTAAAAGGCTTGTCAGTACAAGCAGTTCAGATACAGAGTGATATAGATTTCTGCATTCAAATATGCTCAGATAATCTGAATTGAATTTTGAGGATTCAGGAATTTGCATAAGTGGTTTTAATCCCCCAAAGCTCACAATGAACAGTAACTTTCTGATGGGATAATTTGAGGATAACCTTCCCACCGGAGTGATAATCAATAGAGTGACCCATAATCAGACTGGGAAATATCTAAATTTGCAGCAGGCTAACAAAACTGCATCAATTCAATTTACTGAGCATTCATTAAGCACCTCCTACACATCAGGTACTATGCTGCATGCTAGGGATATAAAGATCAACTCAATCCAAATCTAATAAACCTTTATTAAGCACCTACTATTGCTAGGCACTGTGCTAATTTCTGGGAATACAATTAATAAAGACAATTCATGCCTCAAGCAATCTATAATCTATTGAGGGGATAACACAAGCATGGAAGCAGGAAAGGGGCGGGGGGAACTGAGGGTACTTGGCACATGGGCAGCTTTTGGGTAGAGTTGAAACCAGGCATAGTAACAGATGCAGAGCTGAATGAGCCAAAACGTCCAATTCTTGCCTTTTAGAGAAAAGATTTTAGGAAGAGTTTGATACTCTACCATCCAGACCTTCTATCAAAAGGAAGAAGCGATTGAGGGGAATGGTGGCAGTCCAGGCTTGATTTAGCACCATGGTAATGAGATCAGAAGTGATGAGCTTAACCTAGAAGAGGCATCTTGTACCCTGGAGTTTCAAACAGGCAGAGTAACAGATGCAGAGAGGAAACCTGTTTAGAGGAAGAATTCAAATTCAGTTTTTCTAAACTCCATGCCTAGGGCTTATTGCACCACTCTATGCTGGGCATGGTAATACTTGTAAGACTGATGAAGACTAGATGTGTTCTGTCTGTACCCAGCAGAACTGCAAAGAATAGATAAAAGTTTTAAAGAGAGAATATCAAACAGTTAATATCCTTAGGAAGTTGACAGTCTACTATATTACAGTATAGGAAGAGAGAGAGAATATGCAATGTATGCAATATAAAGTATATAGAAAATATTCCAAGGTGATTTCAGAAGAGCGAAGGGGGTTAAGTGGTAATATGACATTTTGAAACCTTTGCATACCTTAGTTAGTAGTGATTTTTTTTTCTAGTCTCTCTAGTGCTCCATTTAGAAAGGGTCTCCCCTCATTCTAGTGAGTAACTGTATGGGCTCTGGGAGCCCCCTCAAGCTCTCCTTGAGTCCTTGAGGTACAGGGCCTGGGAACCTCCCTTGGATTGTCTCTTTTGATGAGGCATTTGCAAGAGGCAATAAGCCTTACATTGTGGCTGGGCCCAGACCTTGAGCCTAGTTACTAACTGCTAACTACTAGCCTAGTTACTAGCCTAGCCCTCTGCCCTTCATCTAATTCCCACCCTTGAGCCTATCAAAATATTAGTACACCCTTGAACTGGCCTAGCCCACCATTGTCTATAGCCTCCAGCTACCTCCCACCCTTAATCACTCATTGACCTTATTAACTCCTCCTGAAGACCCTTCCCAAACTCCTTCTCTAGACCACCCCTAGATTCCTCCCACAACCTTCTGTATATAAGACCCATAGCCATGGAAGGGTGAGAGCACCATAGAATTTTCTAGCACAGACTTACTCTGTGTCTAATGCAAGCAAACTTTTAATAAACTTTACTTTTCTTTGGCTAAGAAGACTTGAGTCAAATTCATTTGGCAGGACCCGGCTTGTTGGTATTTTGGGGTCTCTAGAGCAACCCTAATCCTCTTAGTGGGTAACCTCTTCATAATAATAGCATGCTGTATATTTTCTATCAGAGAACAAAAATGACCCAAGAGATACATTATCAAAAATTTTTGATCTGGTATTATCATAGTTGATAGGTAGCCTACTGTCTTAAATAGAGGTACAATCGTGGCTTCCCAGGAAGACCTAGATTGAAGACTTGTTTCTGATATACATTAGCTATGTGACCTGAGCGAACCCCTGAAACACTCAATGATCATACCAAAGAAATCACAGGTCTTCCTTCCCTGGACAAATTGGAAAGGAAAATCCATAGGCTTCAGTGAGTGATTCAATAAGTAGGAAAGTTTAGAAGGGGGGAAAAAGTCCTAGTTGCTTATGTTCTCTTATTTACCATCGTAACTCTTTTCTTATAGTAATTTGCGACTAGTTATCTTGTCGCTAGTCATGTGAGCTGCCAACTCCTGTGGAACTAATCTCAAACTAGCTTTAAGAAAATGCTTTTGGAGACAACTGTCTGCTGGGAGAGGAAACTTTTCAGAACCTAGCCGTGTGAGTGTCTGAGAAATGGAGTTTGCTCTGGAAAGTACTTTTTTCTTTTGTCGTCAGAGGCAATGAGTAGGTAGAGCATTGCATTGGCAACGTGAACAGCTGGAGTTGGAGACTTCACTTTTGGTTTTGGAGAGAGAATGCTGAGTAGCAGAATTCCAAGGGTATTAAGTGAGCAGGAGAAAAGAAGGATAAAGAAGTTTGGATCCTGGGACTAGACACTGGGGTGTGTTAAATAGCTAGTTTCCTTGACTGTTGCCACCATCTGTTGATACTCCAACTTGCCATGTGGCTGGAAATGACTGAGTCTTGCTGAACCAGTGAACTCTCTTTGAGAGATTTGAGAAAGAGTGTAAAAAGCTTTAATTTCCCTTCCTTCTCTCCCTCTACCTCCAGATCTCAGAATGTTTTTCCAAGTTTCTCTATTCTTTAAGCTCATTCGTCATTTTTACTTAATAACTATTTTAAAACTTTATATATTATGATCAGTCTTAATTATACTGGATTTTACAGATTTATTTAGGAATAGGGTAGTGACAGAATAATCCCTAGAATTGGTAGAGACAGGGACAGAGAACAAATGATCTATTTGAATTGTCCATGTGGAAAAGTGGGGGAATGCTTCTCTTCACAAAACACCTGATATGGTGAAGGATCAAAATGAAAGCAAATGTATTTATTTTGATAATATCCAAACTGCTTCAGGGTTTTTCCTTTCGTATAAAGCTGACTGGGTGTTGTTTTCTATTGAGGTGAGATAATTACTGTTAAGGCACACTGTCTGCCCACTGTATTATTTTCTTTCGGTATGTGCTCAGAAGACATCTCTCTTTAAGGCTAGAGTTAGGACAGTACTAAACAGAAAAGAGAACTGACCTTGTGGGAAGAAGAGAGGGAAAGAGTGCCTGGGAAAGCCTGTCAAGTTCACATTCCAATAGTGGGTAACTGCCAAGAAGGTAGAAAGTCTTCAGAGGGCACAAAGCTTATCCAGCTATAACCTAAATTAAGGAGAAAAATCTGTCCAAAAAAGTGGAGGGGAAATAGAGGAAGTGCTTTTCTAGCATAGTTTCCTTTGAGTCCACAAAGGACATAAAACTCTTCATGAACTATTTCTGTAGATGTAATGCCCAACTTTCTACCATTCTCCCTTTGTCCCTTTGCAAGAACTAGACCCAATTCTAAGGGGCTGACTACAAGATTCATTTTCACTCTTTGGTTCACCAGAGAGATAAGGTATCTTCACCTCCAAGAAATGATATTTCAGTTACTCCAGGAAAATCTCCAAATATAGCTTAATTCTGACCCCAAATATGAGCAACAGGGTTCTACCTGACATATGCAAGATATTCAAGACAATGTATATGGTAGGACACTCTTTAGTTCATCTTATAAAAATGCATAAGACATGAAAGACTCACTGAAAAACATAAAGAGTTACAGAAATCACTATATTTTATCTTCAAAAAAGGAAGAAACCTTTTGCCATTCTGTTAGATTTCAAGTCCTTCCACAGAGTCCCTCTAAGATTTGTGGTGTCATCCACACACACTTTGGAGCTGCTATAAGGAATTTTCCTCCCCATTATATCTGTAATATATGAATAACTCACTGGATTATTTTTTAAGTAGGATACTGCTGAGAACTACACAGTTCTCTTCTATGCAGGAAACAGTATGCATAAGAAACACCCCTTCTTTTTCTAAACTAGGGGTTCTTAACTCTGTGTGTGTGTGTGTGTGTGTGTGTGTGTGTGTGTGTGTGTGTGTGTGTGATGGACCCCTTTAGTAGTGTTATGAATCCTATAGACTCGTTATCAAAATATTGTTTCTAAGGAAATGTTAAATTCCACTTAGAGGTTAGTGGAAATAAAGAGATAATATTTTCCCTATCCAAGTTTATATACCCCATGAAATTGATCTTCAGAACTTTTGAGTGTTTTGGTAGACCCTAGTTTAAGAATGAGTGCTATATAAGATCTTATCCACAAGTTCTTAACCTTGGGATCTCACAGCTACCTATGATGAGAAAGTCAAGGTGGGTGCTAATGAAGTATTCTCCCATCTCAGGGTAGAAGATTAGATTTTAAGATGAAATTCAAAATTCAAAATTATTCCACATCAATCTAGGAATTTTGGTCTCATGTACTGTATTTATTAATTACCCTTTGGGGACAAGTGTGCCTTCACATATCTACCTATATCATTTGATTCTGTAAAAACTCTGCAAGTGTCCTGCTTCTGCCATCTCTTGGAAGGAAAGATTCTACTTTGGAATTCCAATCTATGGTCAGTATTTGTACTGGCCCAAGGTCAAACTAATCCTTTGACTCAAGAGCCAGTGTGCCACAATAGTTTTGGACACTGAATAGTTTAAGCTGGGTAAGACTTCTTGGACTTTTTTGAAGGTTGAGAGGCTAAGTTCAATTCAATAAACACTTTGTAAAAGATCACTCTGAATAAGACAGGCTATATAGCACTTCAAAGGTTAAAAAGTAGATATAGCACAGAACTTCTTTCCTTTTCTTCCATCCAGGATCAAATTTTACTTGTAGTTCATGTTATATTGTGATTAATACATTGTCTTAACTATTGCTTTTCAGCTTCTCCCCCTTCCCAGTCTTGGGTTCACATATGTAAAACTAGAAGGGACATCAGAGACGATCTTTCCCAATACCTTCCTTTTACAGGTGAGGAAATCAAGGCACAGAGCAACTAAGGAGTTGAGCACAGATGTGAACATTAGCTTTCTGTGGTGAATCCAGTCCCCTTTTACTAAATCATATTGCCCCCTCCAATACTTTCCACAGATTTTAAATGTTGAATTCATATAGACATATATTTGAGAATCAACATCATATATTTCCACATAATTATCCAATGATACAGCACATTAGAAGAATAAGTCAAGCAGTTTGTCTCTCTATTGTATACATCACCCTGTTTTATATATCATGATTTAAGAATATATTGCTCTTGTGACTAATAAGATTTTCTTCAAGCAGTGATGTTTCAAGAAATTCCAATCAAGAAAATCAAACACCATTATTTGTAGTTTTCATTTTAAAAACTTTCTACTCAAAAGCTAAATGTACAGGAAAGGTTACACAGCTCAGCCTAGCTGACAGACACTCAGATGGATGGACCTATTACAGTCTATCTAAACAGGAAGGCCAGGTCACTCATTAAACTGTGGTCAATAAAAATGGTGAAATAGGTTTTGTCCCAAGGACTGATGGCTAGATAATTTGAGAAAAATATGGGGAAGAATTGTGAAAAAGCTTGAGATCAATGGCTATTAATTTAAAAGCAACACATTTTCTAGAATGAAACAGTTTATGTTGTTATGTGGGATAATTACCATTTTCAATTAACTGACATTTCACAAAGCTTTGGGATTTGAGTGAAACAATAACCTCAGCATCTAATCTCAGCTTTGCTGTTAGTTGAGCCTTTTGTCAATGGTCTTGTGGTATTGTTTCAAAGGCAAAACCAATACACTGTGAGCAATTGCTTTCTTTGTCATAAAATACCAAGAACTCCATACAGTTCAAATGAAGTTCAAATGCAGTGAACACTTAGACAAAATTTCTCATGGTAATATTTTCTGAGCGGGTGAATTTCCTCTCTCTCTCTCTCTCTCTCTTTCTCCTCCTCCTCCTTCTCCTTCCCCTCCTCCTTCCCTCCCTCCCTCTTTCTCTGTCTCTCTCTAAGTTATTTCACTAAGAAATAAGTGGCTCTCCTGGGATATAGCAGTTATTATAATATGTCATGAAGATACTGTAATAAATAGTAGAAAGATTCAAAATCCAAAAGGCAATCTGGGGAGCTGGAAATGGAAAATGCTGATTTATTTCCAATCAGCATATGTATAAAATTTGCTTCATCTTTTTTCTTTTACTCCAATTTGAAACCTAAGTATACAGGCTTCTTTTTCTGAGTCTCAGGTCAAACTTTAAAAGTATAACAGAACATATTTTTTTTTCATTTTAAAGCAAAATTGCCACTATGAAAAATGATAATTGATTAGGCAAAGTGTAAGGTTGCAGCATGCCTCAGAATGATGTAAAGGCTCATTTACGTTGAAAATGTTCATTTGGTTAAAATATGGTGCTGATTAGGTATAAGCCATGATTTTATCCTCCTGAGGGACAGTTACTGTCATTCTTTTCTACCCCCAGCCAATCATCTCCCCAAAATGTGGCTTGGGTTTTAGGGGAGACTAGATTAAAGAGTATGGATAGAACAATACCTATTCATCATCACTACTAAAACAAAACAAAACCCATACTATTATGTTGTGTGGTCAGTTGCCCATCATGACATAATACCAATAAATTAAAATGATATAATATGCAAGAATTGTGTTGTCTACTGTATAAGGAAGTTAAACATCGTGTGTGTGTGTGTGTGTGTGTGTGTGTGTGTGTGTGTGCATTCTTCTATAGCACTTCAGTGGATTTTATGTATGAAATACCTTTGCTATCCTCTTTAACATGTCAGGAGGCAAAAACCAATAGTCACTATCATCTTTGACAGTCTTCTCTTAAACAAATAGATAAATCATGGATATTTAGACTATTCAGTTCATTATTAATAAAAGTGCCTTCTAAAAAGACAGTAAACAGGCTTTTGCAAGCCTCTGTATTCTCAAACCTAAACTGCATGTTTATTTTAATTTTTAAACACACATCTATTTGTATTACAACTCTAACTTTGCTACTTTTTGCTGACACTTGATGATTCAATTACATATTTGTCTAAATAAAGACAATATTTCTTTAAGTGGGGTGCAAATAGTCTGTTGCTGACCTCTGGGTTCCACATAGGATCATATAGCGATATGCATTATGCTATAAATATTAGGAAGCAAGATATAGGAGACAGAGTTGAGCAAGAAAATCTAGATTCAAATCCAACCTCAAGAATGCTCTATTTATTAGACCCTGGACAAGTCACTTACTCTCTCTATGCCCATTTTCTCATCTGCAAAATTAGAAAGTTTTACTCAATGACCTCTAAATTTCTTTCTAGCTCTGATCAATTCAGTTGAAGGGAAAAATATCTAGTTCAGGTGCTGGTAGGCATTTTTGTATCATGTAGAGAAACAGAGATGGAGAAAGAGAAACAGATAGACACACAGAAACACAGAAAGAGTCTGAAAGTTTATGGACTCCTTTTCAGAATAATATTTCTAAGTGTATAAAATAAAATTTCAAGGATTCAAAGAAAACCAGTCATATTCAAATAATTATGAAAATATTTTTAAATAAGTTCATAGACCCTAGATCCTTTCTAACCTTCAAGTTAACTTTCTGTATATTTTAATTTGATTTCATATTCCTCAGCCATGTTTATTATCTACATTTGCATTATTATTATGATTAGAGAAACAATTCTTTCAGTACATTACAAATCACGATAGTTTGCTGGGCTTTTTGGCAATTCAACCTCTAATAGTAAGGGAATTTTCTCTAATGCACCTTCCCAGCCCTGTCCTTTAGGTAAAATCTAAATTTCTTTACAGAAGGGACCGCTTAGCTTTTTTCTTTGTATATCCACATCCAGAACATAATAGATATTAATAAATGTTTGCTGAGTTGAACTGAAAAGCATTATGTAAATGGATCTAGTTCAACGTAAGGCAGTGCAATCAAAAGGTAAAGTAGAAACAAGCAAAAAAAAAAAAAAGAATAAAGGGATACCTTGGTAATAGCAAAAAGTCTTTGAGGGACAAAAAAAGAATTGTATTATAGGCCCTGAAACTAGTCAATTCCAGAAACAGGAGAACAGCCTGAAAGTATTTAAATTTAAGTACTTGTAATAAATAAAGATTTATATAACCATCAGTTCCATTAACAAAGAACTGACTTAATAGGATTTGCATTGTCACAATCACCCATCAGGTAACAATCTTTAGAACTGAAGGCAGAATTCTGGGGGAAAATAGTCCAAATTATTAGTTTGATTTTGTTGGGCATTCCATGGAAAGAAAATGCATGTCAAAGATGAAATCACATTTAATTAATTAATCACATTTTACTTATTTAACTACCATCAAATTTCTTCTTTCCCACTGACCAGCACCCACAGCATCTTATATAAACATGTGTACCTGTTACCTCTAGGATCCATACCCCTAGACCATGGGGGAAGTTAATCTGTTGATATTTGCAACTCCCACTTTAGGGCTCAGACAACTTTAGTAACTAGCTAGGGAGAGCAAATTATTCAAAGTATTTTGTTTAAACTACTAGAGCTAGCTGGCCTCAGACCTCAGAGTGTGCTTCCACTTCATATCTATTTGGTGATCCACCCAAGTCATCTTGCAATCTGTTTGAGATCAAGTTCCTTTTTTTTCTACCACACTACCTATTACTAAATTATCTATTACTTAATTATCTATTACTAAAGGGATAGTCATCAAATTACTGGTATCATTACTTTTGGTAAGGACATGTCACTCACTATCATTAATACCCAGATCAAGAAGCCTCTATTGAACTTTTGTTCAATTAGTTAATTTTGCATATTACTGACTCTACCTTTTCTGCTCATCAGACTAATTGGTGGGAGTGGTTAGGAGTGGAGGTGGAGCTAGTGAAAGGCTATAGGATTGATAATAGCATTAATGATATCACAGATTTCTATTAAAAAATATATCTTATTAAACCATAAACAAATGCTAGCAGTTAATTTCACCGGTAAACACTTTCTCTTGAAACCATTCCAGCATCTTCAGAGTCAGATAGCGATAGGTTTAAATCTCACCTTTGACACTAGCTGCATGACTTTTATTGCTTCAAGCAACTCCTTCTGACTTTCAATATCTACTAAGCAACAGATCAGCTATGATATGCATATGTGCAGGGAGTTCTCCACACTGAGGGAAATATAGATCCTTTTTGTGGTTTTCTGTATTTGCATATTTCTATAAAATGACAACTCCCAAACATTACCTAGACATAATCATTAAATATTTGCCCCACCCTGCCAGTTAGTATGCCAACCAATCAGTGAACCAGTAGAGTTTTCCAATTGTAATTGTAGGATTACACACTATCCAATTAGAAATTGCCATAGGGTCTTCTAGTGCCAATGCAATACTTATAGCACCCATGATTGCAATAAAGACCATGACTATAAATATCACAGGACATTTGATAGCAAAATATACCAAACTCTCAAGATAGAGGACAGAACTGAAGGAAGCATTTATTTAGACACTAGAAAACTGAATCCCAAAACCTGTAAGCTGATTCCATCATGGTACCAAAGATATTCAGACGCTGAGAACCCCAGCATCCTTCAGCCTTCCTACAAACCAATACGTGATCAGTATTTACTCACAAACCTCTCTATCTCCTTGCCTGAGTGTCCTTTCTCTCCCACTGTCTGGCTAGCTCTGACCACCAGCTTCCTGTGGGCTCTACTTCCCTTCAGCAAACTCCTCCCACCACAGGCTCCATATGACTACATTCAGCCTATCAGGGGGCAGAGTTTACTTTCAAAGCAGGGCAGGTCTTCAAACTCCCCCCTAGGTCTCTTACGAGGCAGTTAAGATTTTCAAATTCCCATTGCCATTATAGGTGTTGAGGAAATTGTTGTTATTGTTGTGTTTGTCCTTAGTTTTTGAAGAGGACATCAGGAAAATGAAGACATGCCTTGCAGTTGACTTTGATTTGAGTGAGGGAGGGTTGTGCAAGGTCACCAGCCTCACTTTCTCCTCTAGAGCCATCTAGATTCAGTGACTAGATATTCATCAGGATGACTGGAGATGACCCAGGATACAATGGGAGACCCTGGCCCTTTTAGGCTAAGGCCTTTTCAAGTACTTACTTAGAGTGAGGTTATACCCACTCAGTGAATAGGCCTCTTTAAGAAGTGAGTCAGGGGATGGCCCCTTTCATTACAAAGAAAAGAAAAAAAATCAAGCTGGGAGAGGAAGACCAATAGGGTTGCTGTCCCAAAGAGAAACAGTTACCATTAATGTTCACTCTAAGCCAGGAGGGCCCCAAATATAGCTATTAAGTGGAACTTGGGCAGGGACCTACTGTATTTCAATCTATGAGCTTCAGAGTGAACTGGGTTTAAGGTTTTGTGAAAGAAGACAGAGAGAAGGAAGGAAGGAAGGAAGGAAGGAAAGGAAAAAGAAAGAAAGAAAGAAAGAAAGAAAGAAAGAAAGAAAGAAAGAAAGAAAGAAAGAAAGAAAGAAAGAAAGAAAGAAGAAGGAAAGAAAGAAAGAAAGAAAGAAAGAAAGAAAGAAAGAAAGAAAGAAAGAAAGGAAGGAAGGAAGGAAGGAAGGAAGAAAGAAAGAAAGAAAGAAAGAAAGAAAGAAAGAAAGGAAGGAAGGAAGGAAGGAAGGAAGGAAGGAAGGAAGGAAGGAAGGAAGGAAGAAAGAGAGAGAAAGAAACAGTTGCACACATAGGATTGAAATATGAGGGCTCTTATTAGGCATTGAGGTTATTTATCATATTACTCATCAATGTGTATGAGTGTGTGTGTGTGTCTGTGTGTGTGTGTAAGAGAGACAGGGTCAGAGATCAGAACACATAGTACACACAGAGATAGAGATACACAGAGATATAGAGACAGACACAGAGTAAGATAGGTACAAGAATGAAAGAAACAATTAGACAAGAGACAGAGAGATACTAGCAGTCATGAAGAGAAAAAGGAAGGTAATGGAAAAGTGAGGGTTATGTTCTTCATGAACTCTATGCCCCTTATTCCTCTTCCCTTCCCAGTATTTGCCATTTTTCTTTCTTCTCTTTGCTGATGAAGATTTTTTAACCAGGATAATAATAATGCCAATTTACCAAGCAAACAATGGGTCTGGTTAATATATAATTGCTATAAAAGAATGCTATCTCCAGCAGAGAGTCTTGCATGAGACAAACTATTATCTTGCCCATTTTACTGCTTTTCTTCATAAAATGTTCTCCCTGATTCTATGCAGACTTGGAGTCAATAGCATTAAGAGAGGAAAGAGACTTTAGGAACTATCTAGTCAATCCCCTTAATTTTAGAGTTGAGAAAACTATGGTTTAAAGAAATGAGCAACTTTTCCATGGCCATGGAAGTCAGTAAGCCATTCAGTAGCATTTTGAAATAAGGTCTACTCATTCTGGAATCAATATTCCGCGCATTCTACCACAGTACTTTGTGCTCACTTTGAGCTGCTGTGACAACCTCCTTTACTATCTATTCTCTTGGAATTGCCCTGAGAATTCTGACTTGACTCAAAATGGAACCATTGTTTGCTCTTTTAGATCCAGACGTGGACCATGCCTTCCTTTTGTAAGAAAGTTTTTTTTTTTCCTTTCAGCTTCTATTAAACTGCCCTTATCATTATGTATGGGCTTGTCCTTTTCCTACTGGGACATGACTTAATGAATCTGAATGTAGTCATGTCATATACAGGGAGAAGGGAATTGGGGTTCAGAAAGAAGTAGATACCCAATAAGGTAACTTGTTCTGCTCAGCTAATTCACTAAATATAAATCCTGAAATCTTTGCAATCTGATCAGAAGTGATGTCTATTCACTATTCAGAGGAAAATATTATAAATTATGTCAGGAAAAAGAATAATGCATAGAAACCAGCCAATTTAGTTTTTATTCAAGAGGCAACATCATAGGCTCAGTCCACATTTGTCCAAATTCATTCCTTTCTATTATGAGGTAATTCTTAAATATATTCTGAAGCTTACAGAATAAATATGCTTAGCCATTTGACTGAACAATAGAGAAAATATTCCTTTAAAAGCATCACAGAGCTAAGATATTAAAAACCTACAGTATCTTTCTTTGACAGATTCAGTACAGTAAATTATATACATTATCTTCCAATAGGTACTGGGAAATGGTTGTAGGTTCAGTAGCTATAGCCTCAGTTATTATTAAACAACAACAACAACAACAACCAACATCATGAGACCATGATATATAGATCTCCTTCCTCCCCTTCAATATCTGAATTGACTGAAGAGTTAGTTACCTTATTGTTCTGCACCTTTTCCCAAGGTTCTCTAAATTATTAAAGAAAACCAGAAAAATATGGACCTTATTATCATTAATTTTACTTTGATGCATATAATCTCAGCATAAGGTATTTTCTTTAGGGAACTGAGTAGTACATGTGGAATTAAGACCTGTGTTTGAACCCTGGTTCTGCCAGGGTTTACTTAGCTATGTATCATGTCAAAATTAGGACATCTCAGGCTTTATATTTTCATCTATAAAATGCGGATAAAAATAAGTACTTCACATACTTGTTATAAGGCTCAAATGAGATAATACTAAGATAAAAAATTTAGGGTTGGAGGAGACCTTAGAGGCTATCCAATCCATCCTCCCCCTTGTTTTCCTTAGATGAGGACAATAAGGTCCATAGGCTAAATGCCTAGTTTCTTAGTGTTAGAGGAAGGATTTGAAACCAGATATTCTGTCCTGACTCCAAATCCAAAATATAAAGTACTGTGCAAAATAAAGGCAAACATGTATGTTGTTGTTGTTAGTTCCCTTTCTGCATGAGAGGAAATTCAGATTGCTTAAGTGATACTTATAAATTTTACCATAGATATGAATTTAAATACCAACAATCTAATTTTAATCTATACTTGCAGGTATACAACTAGAGCTATTGAATATCTTGAGAAACATTTGAGTCTTTTGAAAGAACTAAAGGAATTTAGTAAATCATTTAAAGGCTTTCTTTTACTTTCTCATATTTTCAATGCAAAATGTATTCCATCCATGTATAGATAAAGGTGAGGAAGGGAACCAATTAGTCAGTGGTCACTGATGTCTTCTTAGTCACTTTAAAAATTGGATTCATGGTGATTTTACCCAGTTATTTAGCATATTCCCTTCTCTTATTTCTTAAAAGACAATATCTTAATGTTTTAAAAAGGTCCTTGGCTACACTATACCTTTCTCCTGTGCATACTAATTCTAGTCTTGTTGCTCTTACCAGTGTAAATTTCTTAAGTTTCATTTCTATTTCCTCATATAGCATACATGAGGACTGAGGTGCTAGAGTCCAAATGTGGTGTTTCCACTTTCATCAATGATTAAAATAGATCACCATAGAAACATTAGTTAGAACTGTTCTATTTTTTTCTTAATCTATGTGCTGTCCTCCTTCCAGTTTCATCTATAAATGCTCTTTGGATAGCTGGTTCACATACCAAACTCTCTAAACTCCTTTCTGTCACCATTGCTTCTCCCTGTGTTGTGTAGCAATGCTGTTCCTAATCTTCTACAATCCTTCCCCATAAAATTTTGAAAATATGTTTATGTTCTAAGGAAGGACTGTCTTTGGCTTAGCTTGTCATGAAAATCAAGTGTTTACTGCCTGAAGTTCCTTTGGGACATTTTTGGTTTCCTTATTGTGACAACTGTTCTACATTGGTTACATTTCTGTCACGAATAGATACAGAGTCAAAGACTTTTAATTTATCATATTTCAGAACCTTGTTTGAATATGCTACATTAGTGATAACAGAGTGGCTTCTCATCTTTATAATTTCCTCTGGTTTGTTTTTGCTTCTGATTCTTTTTCTTATTGATAGTTTTATGACTGATCTTCTTATATTTGTAGCTAGCTATTTCCTATCCACTATGATATATAGTCCCCAAAGACATATAATAAAAGGTGTTCAAAAAGGATGAGGAATAAGAGTAAGAGACTGGCAAGTAAGAGTAAGAGACTGGCAAGAGTAAGAGACTGGCAAGTAAGAGACCATTGACAAATTTGGAGAGACTAGCTTCAAGTGGCCTTTAGTAGCCTCTCTAGCTATTAGTCTCTCCCCTTCTACAGGCACCTTTCACTTAAACTGGATTGAATATACTAATATATGCACATTGCAAATCCCAAATTAGAATGTAAACTCCCTGAGGATAGGACTGTTATTTTCAGTTTCTTTCTATCTCTAGCACTTTCTTTATATCACTGGGCACAGCTCAGTTCCTACCAAATAATAAGTGTTTAATAAAAGTTGTATGGTTGACATATTGTTAATTTTATGTTTTTATGGCTCATTCCCTCATGTCTAAAACCACCTGACTCTGTTGTGGAACAAAGGATTCACTATATGCATGTGAGTGTCTTCTGAAGAGTCTATCAAGCTCCTGGCCATTTTGTATTCTTAAATCATGAACCATATTTTTCAGCACATAGTCTAAGTGCCTTTTGTTTCCAAGTACTGAGTTATGCTGTTGATTTAATTTTGAGGACTGTGGTATTTAGTCAAGTTCTCCATACCATTTTTTTTCTGTTTCTGCAACGTTTCGAACACATGATATTAGACAATGTTTAATCTTCATTATCACAGTATCCTTATGCTTATCATATCACTATAAGCTGATATAAACAAATGTCCAAAGAATTCATATATTTTGTTACCTTTGCATACAGAATGAAATCAATTCCAATGGTTCTGTTGGAGAAATCACAAGCTACCCTTTGAATTACATGCGATTTCCTTACATCTTCTCCTCTCCATGTAAAAGGAAATTTTCTCTATTTTGAGACACACTTAGTATTATATACTGATATCTTACTACTCTGCTTGGATGTTAACTTGCTCATTAAACAAAAATCTTAAATTTAGAATATTAATATTTAAGTTAATATGGATCACTACTGTTTTAAGTTGTGAAACTAAAAGAAGAAACTACAAGCAAGAAGAACAATGTATATTTCCAGAGTTGCAATTAAATTTCTATTGAAAACATTAAGCATTAACATGACATTTATAGGATGTATGGAATTCTGGGTACTGTAAGTTGTCAAACTACTGCTGGGATATGATGTAGTAAATTTAGCTGCCTATAATTTCTATGAAATCACAGAATATAATATTTATATAAGTGAAAAAAGTTTCCCTAATAATTATGAACCACAGTGTCTTAAGTTGTATTGTGACTTACTATACACCACCATAATTTCATATGATTTCAACATAACTACGTCATTCCTTTCTTAATTTCAAAATTTTCATTATTTAGGCCAATATATAATCCCAAACACTTCCATGGTTACAAATATACAAAGCTTCATGTATAAATGCATATCATACCTTTAAAATGATTTAGTTATGCTATTTTGAAGTTGTATGTGAGTCAAAATCTTTGACCAAATAATACACCAAATATTGACTTTGAGTCTATACTGTCAATTTCATTTGGGAGTTTCTCCAGCTTTTTTTTTTTCTTTAGGACTGGTAAGCAAAAATAAACGGCTGTCTAAGAAGTGCAAAGCATCCTAAAAACAGATGAACTTCACAATTCAATTAGCCATAAATCTGCTACTTAGCCAAGGAACATATTTTTTTTCAAAGTCCAAAACTTACCATCTGTGACTTTAAAAATAAGGAACCTCAAAGGGTAGGATGAAAAAGGGAGAAAATCAAAATCTATAATATTTTTTCAAAGTGTAGCATATGTAGTGATCAGTTCACAGGGTTGCATTTTAAGTGAGTTTTTTAAAGTTTCTACTTGTAAATGAGTATTTAGATGACAAAATACTAACGGCAAAACATTAAAGGAGATAAGGAAATGACAATGTAAAAAAAAAAAGGCATTAAGGGGTGACTAGGTGGCGCAGTGAATAGAGCACCAACCCTGGAGTCAGGAGGACCTGAGTTTAAATTCGGCCTCAGACACTTAACATAAAAACTAGCTGTGTGACCTTGGGCAAGTCACTTAACCCCAGTTGCCCTCCAAAAAGCAAAAAATAAAAATTAAAACAGGCATTAAAATGCAAAGGACAATAAGCATCTTCATAAGAGTACACACATGCACAACAACCATCAGATTTCAAGAGATCCATAAACATGAAAACATGAATAGAGAAAAAATAACATCTCTTCACTTATGTCCAACTGAAATTTAGCATTTGCTTCAATTATGAATGCAGACAACATACTATTATTCTAAAGGGTCAGGAGAGGTCACCAGACTATATAAATGGTCCATTATGGCAAAAAAAAAAGACTAAGAATCTCTCATTAAGACTACTGAGTTATGAAACATTTTGAAATTTAACCAAAAAAGTTATTAAAAATGAATGATAATTTGTGAATAAACCTAATTTTTGTAGCCATAGATGCTAATTGACACATCTAATTATTAAATGTTTCTCATGGGAGGTAATTAAATAACTGTTTACTATTTTTTAATTATTTAAACAATTTATTTTTAGTTTTCAACATTCACTTTTAAAAGATTGAGTTCTAAATTTCCCCCTTCTTCTACCCCTGCCCAAGACATCATGAAATCTGATATGGGTTATATGTGTATCATCATATTAAATATATTTCCCCATTAGTCATGTTGTGAAAGAAGAATTAGAACAAAAGAGAAAAATCACAAGAAAGAAATAATCAAAAAAGAGAAAATAGTATGCTTTTTTTTTCTTTTTGGAGAGGGGAAGGCAGGGCAATTGGGATTAAGTGACTTGCCCAAGGTCACACATCTAGTAAGTGTCTGAGGCCAGATTTGAAGTCAGGTCCTTCTGACTCCAGGGTCGGTGCTTTGTTCACTGCACAACCTAGCTGCCTCCAAAATAGTATGCTTTGATTTGCATTCAGACTTCATATTTCTTTCTCTGGAGGTGGATAACATTTTCTATCATCAGTCTTTTGGAATTGTCTAAGATTATTACATTTCTATGAAGTGCTCAGTCTATCAAAGTTGGTCATCTCATCATGTTGCTCTTACAGTGTACAGTGTCCTTCTGGTTTTGCTCCCTTAACTCAGCATCAGTTCATGTAAGTCTTTCTAGGCTTTTCTGAAATCTGCCTGCTCATCATTTCTCATGGAATAATAGTATTCCATTGCCATTCAAATATCATAACTTTTTCAGCCATTCCCCAAGTGATAGGCATCGATTCGATTGCCAATTCTTTGCCAACACAAAAAGAGCTGCTCTAAATATTTTTGTACACGTAGGTCCTTTTCCCTTTTTTAATGATCACTTTGGAATACCGACCAAGTAGTACTATTGCTGGATCAAAGGGTATGCACAGAATAACTGGTTAGTATTAAAGACAATATGTCAAATAGAAAAGTCTCCAGGTGATCATACTGTTAATATATTAAGTACATATATCTATATCTATATATAGTAACTCAATCTTTAAGTTGAATTTATAAGCTCTTTAGCTTATAAACATGGTCAACTCTTTGATATTCTTAAAAAACCCCTAATTCAATTGTGATACTTCCTCAAACTGTCATTCTTTATGTAATCCCTATTTAGGAGCTAAAAGGGCTACCTACTCTAGATTTCCTTAACACTTAACTTTCTTCTTGATCACCTTTATTTAGACTTCATATCCCACTAATCTTCATTAAATGGTCTAGGATTACCAATGAGATTAACTTCTGAACTTGATTCTCTCTTCCCTGTCCACATTCTGCTTCACTTCTCTATAGATTACAGTAAATTTGAAACTGCCTTTTTCATATAATGCTTTTCTTAGCCTCAGTCATATTGATCTGTCTTGGTTCTCCTTTTACCTGATTGATTTTTTGCACTATTACCTTTGCTGATTTATCATCTATCACTCACTCCTTAAAACTGGGAATCCTTCAAAGTTGGGACACAGATCCTTTTCTTTTCTTTTCTTTTCTTTTTCTATTTCATCATTTCCCAAAGGCTCTTATAATCTCTATAAAGATAAATGAAAATCCATAACTAGCCCTAGTCCCACTCTAGAACTCTAGTTAGACATCACTAAGTATGTTTCTGTGAAAAGAGAGAAATTCCAAAGGGCGATAAAGTGAATGCAATGTTCCCCATTCCTTGGATGCAGTAGGAGTCCTCATTGATAGATTTCATTTTTGGAGAAATTCATTTTGTAGTTGTATTTACAAAACATGTTTCTGTCTTCTACTGATTGACTACCTGATATGTAATATTTTTGTCATCATCTTAGATAGAATTCTTCTTCCTACTTCTTTCCTCTGGGGGTTGTTAATAACAGAGAAAAAAAACTGATTATTTTATTGATTTGTATCCTGCTAATTTACTAAAACTGGTAATTATTTTGACTAATATTTCTGGTGAGTCCTTCACATTCCTTAAGATTCTCATGATGGCATCTGCAAACAGAAATAGTTTGTATTTTCTTTCTTGTACTTAAATCCCTATTTTTTCTTCTTCTTTGATTGCCATGGCTAATATTTCTAGTACTATGTAAAATGACCTTGGAGATCATGCACTTTGCTTCACCATAATATTATTGGGAAAAATTTTAATATTTCTCCATTATGAAGTTCTTGTTTTTAAAATATACTTTTAAATTAAGGAACATTTTTTTTGGAGGGCAATTGGGGTTAAGTAACTTGCCCAAGGTCACACGGGTAGGTTTTTATTTGTGTGTGCGATAAGTGTCTGAGGCCGGATCCAAACTCAGGTCCTTCTGACTCCAGGGCCGATGCTCTACTCACTGCGCCACCTAGCCGCCCAAGAATTGTAATCTGTGTTTTTCATATTTTAACATAAATTAGTGCTGCAGAAAATTCTTTTGATCTGAACAATTATGATAAATTTTGTGCTTAATATTTAACTATGCTAATATATTCCATAATATTGAACCATCCTCTTCCACTCTTGTAACACATGTAGCTTGATCCTTTCGAAATATGTGTGTGTGTGTGTGTGTGTGTGTGTGTATTACTTACTGCAGTAGCTTCTTTACTAACATTTTATTCAACACTTTTATGTTATTAACAATTAGTAATATTAATCAACAGTCTTATTTCCTTATTTTATTTCTCTTTGGTTTGGGTATCAGGTTACTATTTCTTTCATAAGAGGATATTGGTAAGGTACCTTTTGATCTTTTTTTTTCCTTATAATTTCTGTAATATAATAATTTATTTTCTTTAAACACTTAACTAAATTGTATTAGATATCCATCTGGAAATGTGTTTTATTTTCCTTTACATTTTCACAGGTATTGGTTTTTTTAGCATTTCAATGTGAGTTTTTCTTTTAAATTTTTTAATTTCCTATTCATTGTGAAGGCTTATCTTGATTTTGATCTTGATAATCTGGACTTAAAAAAATTCAAATTAGCTAACATGATTTATTGATTTAAAAAAAAATCAAATATCCAAAGAAAAGATACTCATATTCAGGTAAGCTTAAGTAAATATTTATAGCTTCTTGTGCTATCCAAGAGAAATCATTTTTGCTTAAACTTTCTCTGACATCATAATACAGCCAAAGACAGAAAGTTTAAACAGATACTCAGAAGAGCTCTAAGATGACCAAAATGAGACTCTGTCCAAAGATAAAGGTTCTAGAAAATATTAGGACAATCAACATACCAAGATATTCTCATAAACAACTAATATATATAAAAAAAAGTAGTCAGATATTTTCTAAGTAAACTACCATTTCATCTGGAAAGGATAATTTTGTTATGGCTAAAATTAACAGTTGCAAATTCTCATGTATAATATTTTTATAAACATAATTTCTGAAGTTACCACACATAATAGTGAGGAGAGGAAGAATTTTCCTCCCTATCTTTGAACTAATTAGAAAGATCTGAGGGATGGCTACATGGTGCAGTGAGTGGGAGTACCACCCCTGGAGTTGGGAGGACCCGGGATCGGTTCCAGTCTCTGTTACTTAGCACCCACACATAAAATAACTATCAGTGTAACCTTGAGCAAGTTACTTAACCCCAATTGTTTTTTTTTTTTAAAGAAAGATCCAGTATTTCTTCACCAAAAATAATAAAAGCTCTTGGTTGTAATTATACACAAGCATTGTATGTTTTTTTTGCTTTTTGAAGGGAGGAAGTCGGGGCAATTGGGGTTAAGAGACTTGACCAATGTCACACAGCTAGTAAGTGTTAATTGTCTGAGGCTGGATTTGAACTCATGTCCTCCTGACTCCAGGGCCAGTAGTCTATTCACTGCACCACCTAGCCTCCCCACACAAGCATAATATGAAGGAAAAGCCCTTCAGCACCTACATTTTCATTTTGTGAATTATCTGAAAATCAAGTTGCACTAATGAATTTATATAATAGATTTTGTTTTCAACTTTATTCTCCTGTGGTTTGTGTATGAAGACCATATTTGTCTCATAAAGGGAACTTTGTAGAATACTTCCTTAATTTTATTTCTTAAAAATAAATTTTGTAATATATAATCTTTTAATATTTAATATAATTCAACTTTAAATAATCTAGGCCAGAGTTACTGTTGTTGTTGTTGTTGTTTCTTCCCTTTTCATTTATGGCTTATTCCATTTCTCATTCTAACATATTTTTAATATCTTTATTTCTTTTTTTTGTTGCTATTGGCCCTTTCATATATTTTTTTTAATATAGTCATCCATTCCCTATAAGCTCTCAGTTTGGCTGGTATGTAATCTAGGTTGAAAGTTCTCACAATTATTTCTTCTTTTATTAAAAATTCATCATATTTATTTTGGAATTTGATTTTCTCTTTTCTCTTTATACACACACACAATTAATAGTTTCTTGATTTTGCAAATCTTCAAAAAATAAACAGCTCTGAGTTTTCATGGTTATTTCTAGAATATTTTGGTTTCAGTTTCATACTTTATTCTCTACTTTCCAAAGTTTTTTCTTTTCTGATATTTTTTCTTAATTATTTTTCTAGATTAAAAAATATATACACTTCATCCATTAAATCCTGTCTTTTCCCATTATCCTTATATATATTTTCAAATACTTGATCTTTATTCTTAGGATCCCATTAGTTACAATCCATAAAAATTATATTGTTTCTTTAATTTCATTCTCTTACTATAATTGTTTTTATGAGTTATTCTTAAAACTATTCATTATTCAGATACAATTATTTAATCTCTATTTCTAATCATTTTCATCTACATGGATTACTTTTAAATCTCTGTATGATTTTTTTGTGTGATCTAGAAATGTTTGTTTGGCTTTTTACATTTTAAAAATTATTTGTGGGGTGGCTAGGTGGCACAGTGAGTAGAGCATTGGCCCTGGAGTCAGAAGGACCTGAGTTCCGATCCGGCATTTAACATACACAAACAAAAACCTAGCTGTGTGACCTTGGGCAGTTACTTAACCCCAACTGCCCTCCAAAAAGAAAAAAAAAATATTTGTGCCCTGGCACATGATTTTGTTGTTTCTATAAAATGCTGTGAAATATGTACATTCTTTAGCATTTCCCTTCTTAAATGCTATGTACAACAAACTTGATTTTTCACTACTATTTTCTTTTCCCTTTAATGTTGATTTAATATTCAGTATTATCTTTAATATTCCTATCTTTTTAACATTTATCTATATCTCATAGAGGAAAATTAGACTCTTAGAATTATTGGATTTCCATATTTTTCTCTTTCTAGTTGAGCTGTTTTCCATTAAGAAATTTGGCAGTATACCATTTATTGCAAGCATATTTAATAACAATAGAATTTAATTCTGGACAATACTGCTGAAAATATTTGTATTTTCCTCATTTATCTTTTTTTAAATTATGAAATTCTATTGTTGCTTTTCTAAGATTACAATAGCAATTTCTACTTTTTTGGAATTAATAATTTTTTAGTGCATCTTAAACTTCAACCTATGAATATAAAAATGTTGAAAACTACATTTAATTATAATTGATTTGTTTTAATACTCTACAGTTCATACAGTTAAAAAAATATTTCTGAGAGTGATTCCATGGGCTTCACCAGATTGCCAAAGGGTTCTGACATGAGTGTGTGGGGGAACTAACCCTTGCATTATACAGAGAGGTCATTTCATGCCAAGTCCATCATTTCATTCACTATATGCCATTGTTTGTAAATATATTTTAAACCGCCTTCCCCAATGAATAGCTCTTATTTTCAATACATTTGTCTTTATATTTTACCATCTTTTGATTTATGTTTATTTGTTCTGGCTCTCTTGCTGGATGGTAAACTTCTTAAGGACAGGGATCACACTTTTTACTTCATTAACATCTAGTAAAAGATTGAACATGTTGGCTGGTGTTTGATATTTCATTGATGGTTAAGAATGCATTTTGGGGTGGCTAGGTGGCACAGTGAATAGAGCACCAGTCCTGGAATCAGAAGGACCTGAGTTCGGATCCAGCCTCAGACACAACACACATGCACCAAAAAAAAACAAAAAACAAAACAAACCAAAACCAAAACCAAAACCAAAAAAAAAAAAAACAAAACCCTAGCTGTGTGACCCTGGGCAAGTCACTTAACCCCAATTGCCCTCCAATAAGCAAAAAAAAAAAAAAAAAAAGAATGCATTTGGTTTTGACATTGTCAATTTTTTTAAAAAACTTGAATCAGGTTTAGTTAAGATGTATTTAATCTGGTAAATTTATTTACAGGTTTTTAAAAGATGCTTGAGAAAACATGCCACAAACAAAATATTTTAAATATTAAGGATGTTTTTATTTTTATATTCATATATAATTCAGTAGTCACAATTACAATTTCTCTTTGTAACAATTATATTAATAATGTCCTAAAAGCAGATTGAAAGGTCAAATCTATAGGTCAAATTGAGACTGGAACTCTTTAACACCTAGCTTAATATCAACTATCCCACTGTTCTACAGTCTGCCAAGGTACTTTGTATGCTTTTTCAGTAAGTGATTCAAAAATCTGATGGCTAAATCAAATATTGCAAAATTTGTTTAAGCATAGATAGACAGACAGTTAGATAGATAGACAATAATTTAAAATGACATTTAAAAATCCTTTTGTTGAATAGTTTTTCACATCTGCTTTATATCATTTAGATATTACTACTGAAGATAAAACATACATTGCATTCTGTACTTGTTGTGGATTTGAATTGAGTAGGCTAAACACATTCCCTGGTGCCATTTGTGGTTAGTACAGCCCAGATAATATCTAGTCAGACAATCCCTGAGGTGAATTCAGCTTTAAACCTCTTGGTTTCCCTTCATAAGCTGGGAATTAATGATTCAGCAAGCAGAGTGGGCTTCTCAAGAGCATAGTGGGGGGCAAGAATAATTGACTTATCCTATCACCTTCCTCTCCATAAAATATTTGTCATTTAGAAGACTCAGGAGTTCACTACAATACTCTAAAGCTAAAGTTGAACTCATGGTGAATGCAATGGAATGAGACAGAAAGGGAAAGAGAAAAGATGTACAAGAAAAAAAAGTGAGCTATATAGATATATGTCTATACATAAATAATCAAGAATAATAAGAGATAATAATAATAGCTAGGATTTACAGAGTGCTTTAATATGTAAACTAACAATATAATGTTTATCTCTTTTTATGCTCACAGCAAACCTGGGAAAGAGGTGCTATTATTATCCCCATTTTGCAGATAAGGAAACTGGGGCAAACAAAAGTCATTTTTGCTCACAGTTCCACAGATAGCAAGTTCCTGAGGACATATCTGAACTCAAGTCTTCTTAACATCTGGTCCAGAACTATATCTATTGTACCAGCTAACTGCTCAGAATATAGGTTATTATGTGTGATTATATTACAAAGTGGAAAACATTCAAAGATTCTAGATGCAAGTGTAACCTACCCCTGTAGAATATTCAACCAAGTGAAATAGACTTGGTTAAGAAATTCAAGAAAAAAATAGGAAGAAAAAAATGTAACATACATTGTCCATAACTATTTAGAGTTTTTTTTTTTTAAACAAAACATCATTCATCTAGCTTGTCTAGTCCCTGAAACAGGTTTCTCTTTTGGCTAATGTGAACAATTGTCCAGCTGTCAAGAGAAAATTTGGTGCAACTAAACCCACTCATCTCTGCCAAGAACACAAGGTCAGATGAAGAGGGTTGGCCTTCCCTGTCACTTATTGGGTTTCATACTAAATTACCCCATGATGAACAGATGGACTTGGAGAGATATAAATTCATAATCACTGAGTTATCATAAGGAAGAGTGATTCCATTATCTGAGATCTTTTGTTGAGTCACCAGAGAAAGATGGTTTAACCAAGCTAAGACATGTTGAAGTTTGAAAACAATTCAAGAAATTGTTCTTGATAAACTAAGAACGATTAATACATAGTTACTTGAAGTTCTTATCTACTCTAACAAAAAGTGGACGTTTTATCAATTATCTGAATAATTTATATGTATCTACAATACTTAATAGAGCATTACATTTTGTTAATTGGTTATGAATTGGAGAAGACAGTGGTGCCTCAGCTGATTTCCTCTTTTAAATCTAGACAAAACTTTTTATTCTTTATTATATAGCAGTACATAAGTTTGCATCTGTATCTCTATAAAGTCACTTTTCAAAACCATTCTCTTCCATCTTTCCTAAAGATAGCAAATTTGAATATATAATTCTGTAACTTGCTGTTCCTCACATAACACACACCAACTTGATATTCTCAGTACTTTCCATTCTTGGAATGCTTTTCTTACTCATCTCTGTCTACCAGTTTCTTTAGTTGCCTTAAAAGCTCAATTAAAATTCCACCTTTTATAGGAAGTCTTTTTCATCACCCCCTTAAATTGTTGTATGTTTTCTCTGTTGGTTATTTCCAATTTGTACTGTAAATGTCATATTTGTATGTAGTTATTTGCATTTTCTCTCCCCCATTAAGATATTAGTTTCTCCAGGACAGGGAAAGAGTTTTGCCTTTCTTTGTATCCCTAGTTCTTTTCACAACATAATATATGTTTACTGACACCTGAAATATTGGGATCCTGATCATGAATAGACATGATAGGGTTTTTTGTTTGTTTGTTTGTTTGTTTTTTCCCACAGCCTCTGCACAAGTTGACCCTAAATTCATATTTTAACAAATTCACTCATGATGTCACAGATAGGAGAATGGATAATCAGGAAATACAGGAAGAAAATATGGAGAGAATCATAGTTTTTAGAACCAAAAAAGACCTAAACAATCATCTGACACAAATCTACCTTTATTACATATGAGGAACCAAGTCCTACAACAGTTGGAATTCATCTACAGAAAGATATATGTTAAATATGTGAGAAAGGATTCAAATTCAGGTAATTAGACCGCCAATACAGTCTTTTCCCCCATCATACCATAGGATCAAAAGATCCTGGATCTCTAGGTGAAAGAGCTTGAAAGAGGTTCAACCTCCTAATTTTACACATGAGAAACTGAAACCAGTGGAGGATAACTGACATTCCTATAGTTAGAAAGGCAGTAAATGTTAAAGGTGGAAATGAACCCCAGTCTGTAGAGCCAGTGCTCTTTCTGACAAATGATACTGCCTTCTTTCTCTCTTTCCCTCTCAGAAACAATCATTTACCAAACATGTCAGTTCTATCTAAGCAATATTTTCCTCATCTATCACCTTATCTCTGTTGTTCCTACTCTCTTCCTAGTATAGGTCCCTATTACTAATCAGCACACCTATTACCAAAACCTCCCAAAGGATTTCCCAATATTTACTCTCTTGATTTCAATTCTTCCTTTATACCAAGGCCAAATCAATCTTTCTTACGCATAAACCCAGTTATGTCCCTCTTCTGTTAAAAAATCTTCAGGGACTCCCCAGTGCTTACCAGTTAAAGCTCAAGCACCTTTTTCTATCATCTAAACCTTCTTTAGCATGGTATCATCCTACCCTTCCTGGATTTCCTCATTTCATTTCCATAAATCAAGCCAAATGGAACTACTTAATACTCTCCAAACATTTTCCATACTTTCCTGTATCTGTCTTTCCCATTCACACATAACAGAATTCTTTTATCAAACTCTGACTGAAATGCCCCTGCTTAGGGCAAATGAATCCTTTTCTAAATCCTCTTTCCTCCCAACACAAATAAGTCAAGATTTCTCCTCCTCTTGTACCTCATTTGACACTAGGTTTAGATCTCTGTAATTAATTTATATGTTATCATATCATAGTTATTTCTGCATGTGCAATATTTTGCTACTGGACTGGAGGCTTATTTAATTGAACTGAATAATAAATTCTTTTTGCTTTTTTGGAGGGCAATTGGGGTTAAGTAACTTGCCCAAGGTCACATGGCTAGGTTTTTGTTTGTGTGTGTTAAGTGTCTGAGGTCAGATCCGAACTCAGGTCCTTCTGACTCCAGGGCCGACGCTCTACTCACTGCGCCACCTAGCCGCCCCCTGAATAATAAATTCTTTGAGGATAGATACCATAGTGCTTTTTGCCTTTGCCTTTCAAATAACTTGGCATAAAAGTTCTTCATAACTATTTGTTACTTTGAAATGAATGCAATATTTTAGATTTGATAAAGAACAACTGAATTATAGAATTTTGATCTGGAGAGGGTCATGGAATGATATGGTCCATCCCCTTCATTTTAAAGATTTAGAATTAAAAAGATTTAGAACTAGAATTGTAATATCAATTGATATTACAGATTAAAAAAAGATTGAAAACCATAGAGGTAAACTGACTTGCTCAAGGTAACACTTTACCCAAATTGTTGCAACTTTTTCTTCATTCAAGAATCCACAGTTGGGGTTTCTACATCCAAATGCTTTCCCACAAACTATAGAAACACTGTGAGATGAGTAAACAGAAAGCCAGAGCAAGTTATGGAGAACAAAATAACAACAAAAAACTGCAACCACTTCTTTGATGTGGTGATCAGTCAGCCATTATTAGTAAAATAATGCACAACAGAAGGTGTGTTTTGATTTGAAAAGCAAAGAGGGAAAAGCATAACTTGTTAAAGGAGAGGAAAAAGCATATCATATAAATGGTATGTAAAATAAGAGGAAAGAAATATTATCTATGAGTAACAACAAGTAGACTTTATTTATTGATATTACAGTGAAGAGTCTAAGTCTAGAATTATAAAGGAGGGAGGTGATTTTAATCATGGATTGAACACTAGAAACATGGAGTTGGAAGGTTTTTTCCTTAAAAAAAAAACCAAACATATCTATGTGTTTAGTATTTGTTTGGATAGGCTGGCACCTCACACAAATTATTTCTGATTGCTAGCACCTGAGATTAACAGAGACTTGCAGGAAGAGAAGAGCCAGAATGATTGAAATGCTCTTTCCCCGCAACGTGTCCACAAATGTTGAGAAACTCAGTGGTGAACAAGGAAAAAATAGGAAAAGACTGTGGTAGTGCATGAAAGGTCTGTACTTCATCTTGAGAGCAAGGAAGAAGACATGTCAGAACCTATTTGCAGCACAGTTGCAGCCCCTTAAGTTGGAAGAGTTGAAAAACCCATCCACCAACCGAGAGCATTAACTCTGCAGGCGAGCTGCTGAAGAGGGGTTTATATGGTCTGCTGCATCTCCCATGATTTCCTTCATCTTGTCCTTTTAACCAAATTGGTTAACTTCCCAGAAACATGCCTTCTTCCTTCCTCTTCGTCTTCATTTGCAGATTGGCCTGTCATTATTTTCATCTCTTATCAGTTGATTTCAGTGCCATTCATCCTCTCCCCAAAGCACACCAAAGGGATTCATTCATTTGTTGTGCTTGTATGCCTCCCTAGCACCTAGCAGAGTGACTGGAACATAGAATTGCCTTAAAGAGATACTTGACTTTTGATTTATTGATCTTCACTCTGGCTGTACCCAGTAAGTAATACAAATAATAGTGCATGGTCTTATCTCCAATGTGTACTCTCTATAGAAACTCCTACCATGTGTTACCTTCATCTACCTCAATGGATTCCAGATGGAGAACATATTAACTTCATCCTACCTCAAAGCTTTCAGAGTTCACAATCTCATCTTGCAAAGGCACTGTCCTCTGTTACCATCCCTCTCTGTGGGGTGGAAAAAGTATGATTACAAGAAACTGATCTAGTGTTCTACTATTTGTGCTCCAAATTCAAGCTGGTTCCCCAAGGGAGAAATTAAAAATCCTTGTAGATTTATGCTATTCTCAAGGTTAATGACCATCAAAAGAAAGTTCTCTCTTTCTGTCTTGTTCTCTGTGTGTGTGTGTGTGTGTGTGTGTGTGTGTGTGTGTGTGTGTGTATCTTTTGTCCAATTGTTTTTGGTCATTTCTTCTTCTCATCAGCTCTTAGCTCAGGCCTGGCATATAGTAAGTGATAATGAAATGCTTATTAACTTATTGAGAATATGAATGAATTCACGAGAAGACAGACAGAGAGGGAAAAAAGGAAAAGAAGAAAATGGTTCTTAGAAGGTATAGATTGTCAAGAGTATGACAAGTGGCAACATGTGATGTAGGATAAAGAAAACAAATTCTTTGCCAATAGAGCTACAAAGGAACGCTCTGCCCTAAGAGCTGAGGGCCTTAATCTGGAGTCCATGAAGTGTGTGTGTGCACACATATGTATATGTATATGTGTATCTATATATCTATGTGTTCATATATGTATGTATTTCAATATAATTGTTTTTTTTTTACTATGTAACCCTGTTTATTTTATTTTCCATTAAAAATCATTCTGATTTGGGTCCACAGATTTCACCTGATTTGAAAAGGGGTCATAACATGAAAAAGATTAAGAATACCTTCCCTGAAGTATGAGGCTAGATATTCTGAAGCAGAAGAAGCAGGATCCCATATATCATACAATACTGATTATTCACAGGAATTGGCAATTTGAGTAATTCTATATCTTACCACAAAGGAAAGGTATATAAAGTTGTGTGTTAAGACTCCCCATTAAGTGATATAGAGGTGGTCATATGTAGACCTGATATTCTTTTTTTTTTAAACAAATGCTTTATTGACTTCTGTTTTACATCATTTATTTCTGCCAGATTTTGAGTTACAATCATTCCCCCCCCATTATTCCCCTACCCAACCTCCCAGAATAGCAGTCCCACAAGATATCGCTTCCTCCAATCTGCTCTCTCCCATACCTTCTCCCATACCCCCTTCGACTTTTCCATTAGAGCAAGGTGAATCTTTGTGTCCCAATGCCTGCGCATCTTATCTCCCAATTATAAGCAAAAGAGTATTAATAATAGTGTTTATATATATTTGAAACATTTAATGTTAAGACCTCGAATTTCAGATCCATTTCCTTCCTCCCTTGTCACCCATTCCCTCTGGGGAGATAAGTAATTCAGTATATGTTGTACATGTCTAGCTATGCAAAACATTATCATAGTAGATATATTGTACAAGGCTGCTTATAATTCCCTCCCACTCATCCCACCCCCAACTTGGTCCATTCCCTACATGATCCTGTCCCTCTTCTATAGTGGGTACTTCCAACCTCCCCTCCCCCGCAAGGCTGCCCTCCCATCCATCATCCCTCCTCTCATCCCCCTTCCCCCTATTCTGCTGCAGGTGGAGATATCCCATTTAGTATGTATGTCATTCTCTCCCTGAACCAACTTCAATGAGAATGTGGTTTTGCCTTTTTTTGCCTTCCTATTCTCCTCCTCCCTTGCAACCACTTCCCCTTGCTTCTTCTACATGAGATAGTTTACCCTACCCTGTCTCTCCCCATCTCCTCTTGCCACTTTCCTCTCTCACCTCATAATTTCATCCCTTGAGTATTCTCCTTTCCCAACAAATTCAACCTATGCCCTCTATCCATATATAACTGTAACCATATACACACACATTCACATATGTATTCATATGACCACACACCCTTCTTCCATTGTTTTCATAGTAAGAAAGATATCATCAGTCACAGTTATTGCTTTTCCATATAGGAATATAAATAGGTCAACTTTGATAAGTTCCTTTTGATTTCTTTTCCCTGATTACCTTCTCAGGCATGAGGACTGGGAAGAACATATTTGCCAAGACCTGATCAAGAGAACTTCTAATTGAAATTTGAGGAGAATGAGAAAAAGTCCACATCCCAAAAAATATCAAACTAGGTATCATGGAAGAGAATATATGAATACACTTAAACTCAAAAAGAGGGTGTATTTAATAACAGGGAAAAGCTTTTCCTAATGTTCATAGCCTCAGGTAACAAACAATGATGATTCTATTGGACTCTGCCTTGCTCTTCTACAATACTGCATTCAGTTCTATTTTCCATATTTTACAAAAGACAATCATGGATTAAAGCATGTTCAGAAAAGGGGTGCCTAGGAGGTGCAGTGAATAGAGAATCAGCCCTGGAGTCAGGAGGACCTGAGTTCAAATCCAGTCTCAGACACTTAACACATAAACTAACTATGTGACCTTGGGCAAGTCACTTAACCCCAATTGCCCTCCAAAAGCCAAGAAAAAAATGTTCAGAAGAGGACAACCAGGATGGTAAAACACATTGACTATATACCTGGTGAAGGAACTGGATATGTTTAGACTAAATAAAACTAAGGAATCTCTACTTATTTAAAGGGCTATTATAAAAAGCAGAGTTTAGAGTAATTGTTTATACCCAGAGGTTAGAATACAGAGAAGTTGCAGAATCTTTACTCTGAATTCAGCACTATTTCCCTTTCTATGATGTCACACATGACATCAAAAATTTTAATTAAAATGTCCTCACAAGGTTTGACAATGATAGAAATCATAATAACCATAGCAGGAAAGTACCTTTTAAAAATAAAGAAACGATGGTCCAGAGAGGTCATGTGACATAACTAGCAGGAAGTAGCACATCTAGGACTCTGGTGTAGATGTTATGACTTTAAATTCTGTACCATTCTGTCTCCAAAGTTATTCTTTACTTTCATGGTACTTGAGGAAAAAATAGAAAAGTTTATGTTAGAATATACTTTTTATGTTTTAGAAGAATGATAATCTTAAAATAAAGCAAAGGATAATCTAGATTGGAGGTCCATCCCAACACATTAGCCGAGTGATCCTTATCAAAAATTACCCTCTCTGAGCTTCAATGTCTTTATAAATCAAATATGATAATAGCTAGAATACTTAGTTCAGAGGATTGTTATAGGACTATAATGAAATGGTGTATGTGAGAGGTTTAAAAATTAAAAAAAAAAAACTTTGGGGTAAGATGGTGAAGAGAAGCCGGGAATTTGCCTGAGCTCTCTCCAGTTACTCTTGGAAGCAATGTTAAATCAAGGCTCTAAAAGAATTCTGGAGTGACCAAGTGAAACAATTTTACAGCCCAAGGTAACTTAGGAGAACTTCACAAAAGATTGGTCCCTCCTGGGTAAAAGGGGAGCACAATGAAAGGCAGGCAGTGTCCTACTAGGCAAGATAGTAGGAGGCTCTTAACCATAGCACAGATCAGTCACCAAGACCATGCAATCCTGACTTGGCAGGTCAGCTGTGAGGTCTTCAACTCCATCCCAGCAGGCAAAGTGAACACCTCAGATCACAGGGCACAACAGGAGCAATTAAGCCAGGCCACCCTAATGCTATGGACAAGCCCCCAGCCCCAGAGACCCTGGTACAAGAAAGTTGGTGATTGGACCTATGGACCCCAGTGCAAGAAGCTTGGGACAGTGTCCCCTGAACCCCATGAACAGAGATCAAAATTAAAAAATGAGCAAAAACAACAACAACAACAAAAATATCCAGGCCCACAGAAAGCTGCTATGGTGATGGGGAAGATTAAAACACAAACAACAATGCAGAGGACAACAACATCAAAAAATCTACAGGCAAAGCCTCAAAGGAGAATATAAATTGGTCTTAAACCCCAAAAGTCCTCTTGGAAGAACTCAAAAAGAATTTTAAAAATCAATAATAGAGGTAGAAAAACATTGGGAAAATAAATACGTTTTGTGGGATAATTTTTTTTTTTACAAAAGAGTCAGCAGCTTGGGAAAGGAAATAGATAATGACTGAAGAAAACAACTACTTAAAATGGAATTGGCCAAAAAGGGGTGGGGGGACTCACTGAAGAAAACAATTTTAAAAGTAGAATTGGCCAAATGGAAAAGGAGGTAAAAAAAAGCTAACTGAAGAAAATAATTCCTTAAAAATTAGCATTATGCAAGTGGAAGCTAAGGACTCTATAAGACATCAAGAATCAATCAAATAAAATTAAAAGAATGAAAAAAATATAAGAAAATGTAAAATACATCTTTGGAAAAAAAAATAAATGACCTGGGAAATAGATCCAGGAGAGATTATTTAATAAACATTGGTCTAATTAAACATATCCATCCATAGTAATATGAAAACATGCTCTACATCACTACTGATTAGAGAAATGCTAATAAAAAGAACTCTTAGGTAATACATCACAATTGTCAGATCAGCTAACATGAAAAAAAACAGGAAAATTATAAGTGCTAGAGAAGTTTGGGGCAATTGAAACACTTATGCATGATTGGTGGAGTTGTGAACTGATCCAATAATTTTGGAGAACAATTTGGAACTATGCTCAAAGGGATATAAAAAGTATGATCCAGCAATACCACTTCAAGGTCTATATCCCAAAGAATCATACATCACAATCACATAGCCCAACTTGTTCAGCCATTCCTGGAGAGATATGCATAGAATGAGGCAAAGTAAAATGTGCTCTGTACAAAGTAATAGCAATATTGCAAGATAATCAGCTGTGAATAATTCAGCTCTTCTTAGTAATACAATGATCTAAGATAACTTTGAAGGACTTATGATGAAAAATAGTACACATACCCAGAGAAAGAACTGATGGTGTCCTGATACAGATGGAAGCATACCTTTTTTTAACCTTATTTTTTTCTTGAATTTTCTTGTCTATCTTTTCTTTCCCAACATGACTATTATGGATATGTTTTGCATGGCAAAAAAAAAAAAAAATGTCTGTCTTACCCTATAGAGAAATAGGAGGGGAAAGAGAAAAGAAAAGGTGGGAAGCTGATAAAAGGGAAGTTGTGTTCAAAAGGAAAACACTGGTGAGGAGGGATAGGGACAGAAAATTATAAATGGGATAAGTACAATGGAGGTAATCACACAGTAACAATAACTGTAAATGTACATGGTATGAACTTTTCCATAAAATGGAAACAGAAAGCAGAGTAGATTAAAAAGCAGAATCCTAAAATATGTTCTTTACAAGAAACACATTTGAAGCCGAGAGACACATGGAGGGTAAAGGTAATAGGCTGGAGCAAAATATATTTTGCTTCAGCCGAAGTGGAAAAAAAAGAAAAGCAGAGGTAGTGAACTTGATCTCAGACAAAGCAAAAGCAAAAATAGAGGAGGGGCGGAGCCAAGATGGCGGAGTAGAAACAGCTCATCCAAGCCTCTCTGCCCCCAGATTCCCCACAAACTATGTAAAAAAAGGACTCTGAACAACTTCTGGAGCCCCAGCACCCACAGAACGACACAGAGAAGCTAACCTCCCGCTGAGGACAGCCCAGCAGCCCTGCAGGAAGGACCAGAGCAGCAGTCTGGGAGCCAGCAGCGCGCAGAGCACAGGAGCCGAGCCGAGCGGAGCCCAGGTCCGCATGAGCCGAGGTTTTAGCCCCAGGGCGGCAGGGCCAGCAGCCAGCTGGACGAACCCCAGAACACCAGGAGCTGTGGCAACTCCAGAATTATCAACATAGACATGCCTAGGACAAAGTAAGAGGTTAGTGTCCTATGGACTTTGGGACCTGTATTTGGGGAATGCGTCAGCTCCCTCCCCTGGGGGCTAGAAGCCGCTGAGGAGACTCGCCATTTTGTAGTTTTCAGAGGCATTTCCGGCTCCCAGCCTACAAATCGTGGGGAGATCCAGCGATCAGTCTTGGGGGGTAATCGCTCTTGCTTTAACCTCCCTGGATCTGGATTGTGATCTAGGGTGGAAGTTGTGGGTGGGTTTACAGCTTGCCAGAAACGGAAGTTGCCCCCCACACGTTCGGGACGAAAATTCCTCTATCTGGCCTTAAAGCCATAGTGTGGCAACAAGCCCAAAAATCAAGCAATTAAGTGGCAACATGCCAAGGCAAAGGAAACAGAAAAATGCAACCCTAGACTCCTATTTTGGGGGCATAGAGCGGGAAAAGGACTGTGAGGTCAGAAGTCCTGCTCCAAAAGCCCCAGGGGAAAACATGAGAGGGTTGCAGGCCATAGAGGACCTTAAGAAGGACTTTAAAAATCAAATAAGAGAAGTGGAGGAAAATTAGAAAGAGAAATGAGAAGGATGCAGGAAAAGTATGAAATGAGGGTCAACAGCCTGACTGAGGAAAACAACACCTTAAAAAATAGACTAACTCAAATGGCAAAGGAGGCCCAAAAGGGCAATGAGGAGAAGAATGCCTTAAAAAGTCGAATTTTCCAGATGGAAAAAGAATCTCAAAAGTTCACTGAGGAGATTCATTCCTTCAGAGTTAGACTGGAGCAAATGGAAGCTAATGACTTTATGAGAAATCAAGATGCTGTTAAGCAGATCCAAACAAATGAAAGATTAGAAGGCAATGTGAAATATCTCATGGGAAAAACCACTGACCTGGAGAATAGATCCAGGAGAGACAATTGAAAAATTATTGGACTACCTGAAAGCCATGATCAAGGAAAGAACCTAGAAATCACCCTTCAAGAAATTCTCAAGGAAAACTGCCCTGATGTTTTAGATCCAGAGGGCAAAATAGAGGTTGAAAGAATCCACCGATCACCTCCTGAAAAAGATCCCAAAAAGAAAACTCCCAGAAATATTATAGCCAGGTTCCAGAATCCCCAGATCAAGGAGAAAATACTACAAGCAGCCAGGAAGAAACAATTTCAATACTGTGGAAACACAATCAGAATAGCCCAGGACCTGGCAGCTTCTACACTGAGGGATCGAAGGGCATGGAATATGATATTCCATAGGGCAAAAGAACTGGGAATGAACCCAAGGGTCACCTACCCAGCAAAACTGAGTATTTTGTTTCAGGGAAAATATGGTCATTCAATGGAATAGAGGACTTTCAAGCATTCTTGAGGAAAAAACCAGAGTTGAATAGAAAATTTGACATCCAGACACAAGAAGCAAGAGATGCCTGAGAAGGTAATCAGGGAAAAGAAATCAAAAGGACCTTATCAAAGTTGAACTATTTACATTCCTATATGGAAAAGCAATATCTGTGACTGATGATATCTTTCCCACTATGAAAATAATGGAAGAAGGGGGTGTGGTCATACGAATACATATGTGAATGTGTGTGTATATGGTTACAGTTGTATATGGATAGAGGGCATAGGTTGAAATTGTTGGGAAGGGAGAATACTCAAGGGATGAAATTATGAGGTGAGAGAGGAAAGTGGCAAGAGGAGATGGGGAGAGACATGGTAGGGTAAACTATCTCATGTAGGGAAGTGGTTGCAAAGGAGGGGGAGAATAAGGAAGGCTAAAAAGGCAAAACCACATTCACATTGAATTTGGTTCAGGGAGAAAATGACATACATACTAAATGGGATATCTCAACCTGCAGCAGGATAGGGGGAAGGGGGATGAGAGGAGGGATGATGGAAGGGAGGGCATCCTTGGGGTGAGGGGAGGTTGGAAGTACCCACTATAGAAGAGGAACAGGATCTTGTAGGGAATGGACCAGGTGGGGGGTGGGATGAGTGGGAGGGAATTATAAGCAGCCTTGTACAATATATCTACTATGATAATGTTTTGCATAGCTAGACATGTACAACATATACTGAATTACTTATCTCCCAAGTAGGAATGGGTGACAAGGGAGGAAGGAAATCGATCTGAAATTCGAGGTCGTAATATTAAATGTTTCAAATATATATATATATATATATATATATATATATATATATATATATATATATACTATTATTAATACTCTTTTGCCTATAATTGGGAGATAAGATGTGCAGGTATTGGGACACAAAGATTCATCTTCCTCTAATGGAAAAGTCGATGGGGGTATGGGAGAAGGTATGGGAGAGAGCAGATTGGAGGAAGCGATATCTTGTGGGATTGCTATTCAGGGAGGTTGGGTAGGGGAATAATGGGGGGAAATGATTGCAACTCAAAATCTTGCGGAAATGAATGATGTAAAACAGAAGTTAATAAAGCATTTGTTTAAAAAAATAAAAAAATAAATAAAAGCAAAAATAGATCTAATTAAAAGAGACAAGGAAGGAAATTTCATCTTGTCAAAGGTACCATAGATAATGTAGTAATATCAACACTAAAGATATATTTACCAAGTGGTAGAGCATCCAATTTTTAGAGGAGAAGTTACGTGGAGGAAGAAATAGTCAGCAACACTATATGGTAGGGGACCTCAACCTCTCCCTCTGAGAACTAACCATAAAATAAACAAGAAAGGAGTTCAGGAAGTTCATTGAGTTTTAGAAAAGTTAGATATAACATACTTACGGAGAAAGTTAAATGGGGATGGAAAAGAATATACATTTTTCTCAGTGGTAGTTAGCACCTACAGAAAAATTAGGGCATAAAAACCTTACAACCCAATGCAGAAAAGTAGAAATATTAAATTCATTCTTTTTATATCATGATGAAAAAATTACATGTAGTAAAATGTCATGGAAAGATAGACTAAAAACTAATTGGAAACTAAATAATCTAATCCTAAGGAATGAGTGTATCAAACAGTAAATCCTGCAAACAATTAACGATTTCAAAAAAGAGAATGACAAAAATGAGACAATGTACCAAAACTTATGGGATGAAGCCAAAGAAGTACTTAGGGGAAATTTTATATCTCTAAGGGAGAAAGAGGAGTTCAATGAATTGGGCATTCAATTTTAAAAAGCCAGCAAAAAGAAAAAAAAAACCAATTAAACACCAAATTAGAAATTCTGAAACTCAAAGGAGGGATTAATAAAATGGAAAGAAAAGAATCAAAGTAATAAATAAAACTAAGAGTTGGTTTTATGGGGGAAAAATACCAAATGGATAAACCTTTGGTGAATTTGATTTAAAAAAGAAGAAGGAGAAGAAACTAAATCACCAGTATAAAAAAAATCATGACCAAGGAAGAGGAAATTAAGGTGGTAACAAGCAAATATTTTGCCCAATTGTATGCCAATAAATCCAACAATCTAAGTGAAATGTGTGAATATTTACATATATATATATATATATATATATATATATATATATATATATATGTATGTGTGTATGTATGTATGTATATATTGCCCAGGTTGAGATACTTAACTCCATTTTAGAAAAAATAAAAGAAATTGAACAAGTAATCAATGAACTCACTAAGAAAAAAAATTGGCAGATTCAGATGGATTTACAAATGAATTCTACAAAACATTTATAAAACAATCAACTCCAATACTACAAAAAGTATTTGAAAAATAAGTGAAGTAGGGGCAGCTAGGTGATGCAATGAGTAGAGTGTCGGCCCTGGAGTCAGAAGGACCTGAGTTCGGATCTGGCCTCAGACACTTAATGCACACACAAATAAAAACCTAGCCATGTGGCCTTGGGCAAGTTACTTAACCCCAATTGTCCTCCAAAAACCAAAAAAAAAAAAAAAATAGGTGTAGTAGTCCTACCAAATTCTTTTTATGATACAAATATAATGCTGATATCTAAACAGGGATGAATCAAAGAGAAAGAGAATTATAGATCAATATCACTAATGAATATTGATACAAAATATTGAATAAAATATTAAGCTAAGAGGTTAGACAACTTATCACAAAAATAGTACAATATGACCAGTTGGGATTTATACCAGGAATGCAAGTCTAATTCAATAATAGGAAATAATGGGAATTTCAATAATAAAAAAACTACCAGAATAATGGAACATATCATAAAAATCTAAATGAAATCATATAATTATGCAAATAAATGCAGAAAAAAACTTTTGACAATATAGATTACCTATTCCTATTAAAAACACCAGAGAGCATAGGAATAAATGGAGTTTTTCTTAAAATGACAAGTAGCATCTATCTAAAACCATCAGCAAGTATTTTCTGTACTGGGGATAAATTAGCAGCTTTCCCAATAAGTGCAGGGCTGAAATAAGGGTGTCCATTATCGCCATTGTTATTCAATGTGGTACTAGAAATATTACCTTTAAGAATAAGAAAATAAAAAGAAATAAATGAAATTAGAATAGACAACAAAGAGATAAAAGGAACTAGAACTTTGATTATATGATGGTAAACTTAGAAAATCAACTGAAAAAGTATTTGAAACAGTTAACAACTTCAGAAAAGTTGCAGGATATTAAAACTACATAAATTATCAGCATTTATTTTTATTACCATCAAAGCCCAGCAGCAAGATATATGTGCGTATATATATATACATATATATATATGCATATATATAATATTTAAAATATCTATGGGCATTATAAAGTATTTTGTCATCTACTTGCCAAGATAATCCCAATAACTATAGGAAAACAACTACAAAATACTTTTCACACACAAATATGTCAGACCTAAACAAATAGAATAATATCAACTGCTCATGGGTAGGCCATGTTAATATAATAAAAATGATAGTTCTGCCTAAATTAATTTACTTATTTAGTGCCATACCAATCAAACTACCAAAAACTATTCTATTCAGCTAGAAAAAATAATAAAAAATTCATCAGGAAGAACAAAAGGTCCAGAATATCAAGAGAAATAATAAAAAAAATACAATGGAAGGCAGACTAATCATACAACATTTAAAACCATATTATACAGTGGAAATTATCAAAACTATTTTAGAGGATAAGAAACAGAATTGTGGATCACTGGAATAGATTAGTTACATAAGACACAGTAGTAAATGACTAGAGTAATCTACTGGTTGACAAACCCAAAGACTCCAATTTCTGGGATAAAAACTCACTATTTGACAAAAACTGCTAGGAAAACTAGATGATGTAAAAACCTATGCACAAACCAACATCTCATACCTTATACTAAGATAAGATTGAAACGAGCCCATGATTCGGTTATAAATGGTGATACCATAAGTAAATTAGGAGAGTAAGGAACAGATTAACTATCATATCTATAGAAAATTAAAGAATTTATGACCAAACAAGAGAAAGAGAACATTTTGAAATGTAAAATGAATAATTTTTATTACGTTAAGTTAAAAATGTCTCTGCACAAACAAATCCAAAATGTAGCCAAGATTAGAAGGAAACCAGAAAGCTGGGAAACAATTTTTTTTTGCCAGTGTTTCTGATAAAACCTCATAGCTGAAATATATAGAGAAATGAGTCAAATTTAGAAGGATATAATTCATTCTTCAATTTATAAATAGCAAAAGAATACGAAGAAGCAGCTTTCAGATTAAAATAAAATAAACCAATCTATAGTCATTTGAAAAAAATGCTCCAAATCACTATTGATTAGAGAAATACAAATTAAAAAAACAAAACCTCTGAGGTACCACCTCATACTTATCAGATTACCTAATATGACAGAAAAAGAAAATGATAAATATTGGAGAAGATGGGTAAAAATTGGAACCCTAATGCATTGTTGTTGATAACGTGAAGTGATCCAACCAATCTGGAGAGCAATATGGAATTATACTCAAAGGGAAATCAAGATCTACATACCCTTGGATGCAGCAAAAGCACCACTAGGTCTGTATCACAAAGATGTCATAAAAAAGGGAAAAGGACCTACACATACAAAAATATTTATAAAATTTATAAAAACTTTTTTTGTAGTGTCATATTATTGGAAAATGAAGTGCTGTCCATGAGAAAGACTGATCAGGTTGTGGCATATGAATGTGATAGAATATTGTTGTATTATAAAAAAATGATGAGCGGGTGAATTTCAGGGAAAAAAAAACTGGAAAAACTTATATGAATTGATGCAGAATGAAGTAACTAGAACCCAGAGAATACTGTACACAGTAGTAGTAACGCACAATGATCAACTATGACTGATGTATCTCTTCTCAGCAATACAGTTATCTAAGATAATTAAAGAAGGCTCATGTTGGAAAATGCTATTGGCATTAAGAGAAAGAACTATAGAGTCTGAATCCACATTGAAGCATATTATTTTCACTTTTTTGTGCCTCCCTTTTCTTCTGTTTCTTCTTTTGCAGCATGACTAATGTGGAAATATGTTTCCAAGATTTCACATGGAAAACTTATATCAGATTACTTGCTGTCTTGGGGAGAGGGTAGAAAGAAAGGGATAAACTCAAAAATCTTATAAAAATTAATTGTGAAAACTATCTTTCTATGTAATAGAAAAAGAAAATACTATAAAAAACCCTTATACTATTAAACACATGCTATAAGATTTTTATACTTATGAATTTGATATTTTTGTCTTTTTTATTTGTTCATTTACTTTGAATTTACAAGATTCAGTTCCCCAGTTCTTTGAGTTTCAAATTTTCTCCCCCTCCCTCCACTTTCCCCTCTCCCTCTCCCCGCCATGGCTGCATACAATTAGATGTAGGATCTGCATATACTTTCACATTAGACATTGGCCAGGTTAAAAAGGAGGATTGTATTGGATGGAATGAACAATGTGAAAGAAGAACCCAAACCAAAGAAGAAAAAAAAAAGAGAGCAGGTAATTTGTTTCAATTTGCCTTCAGACTCTGTGCTTTCTCTGAATGTAGACATCTCTCTCCATCATGAGTCTTTTGGAGTTTACTTATAGCCCTGCATTTCTGAGAGTCCAAATCTATCAAAATTGGTCATGACATATACATTGTATCTGTAATTGGGTACAGATTTTTCCTGGTTCTGCTCTCCTCACTCAGCACCAGTTCGTATAAGCCTCTCCTGGTAGATAAGAAATCCATCTGCTCTTTGTTTCTTATGGCACAAAAGTATTCCATTACATTTATGTACTACAACTTGTTTAGCCATTCCTCAATTGATGGGCATCCCCTTAATTTCCAATTCTTTGCCACCATAAAAAGAGCTGCTATAAATATTTTTGTACATATGGGTCTTCCTCCTGCTTCTATGATCTCTTTGGGATACAACCCTAGAAGTGGTATTACTGGGTCAAATGATATGAAATTACTTATAATTCTAGATTTCTCTCCAGAATGGTTAGATCAGTTCACAACTCCACCAGCAATGTATTAGTGTTCCAATTTTTCCACATCCTCTCCAGCATTTATAATTTTCCTGTTTTGTCATCTTTGCCAGTATGACTGGTGAAATGTGGTACCTTAAAGTTGTTTTGATTTGCATTTCTCTAATCAAGAGTGATTTATAGCATCTTTTCATATGCTTACATACATATGCTTACATACATATGCTTACATCTTTTCATATGCTTACAGATATCTTTAATTTCTTCCTCTGAGAACTGTCTGTTCATATTTTTTGACCATTTATTAATTGGGGAATGGCTTGTATTCTTATAGATTTGAGTCAGTTCTCTGTCTATTTTAGAAATGAGGCCTTTATCAGACACATTGGATGTAAAAATTCTTTCTCAATTTCCCACTTCCCTCTTAATCTTTGTTACACTGGCTTTGTTTGTATAGAAGCTTTTCAGTTTCATGTAATTAAAGTTATCCATTTTGCATTTTATAATGTTCTCTAATTCTTGTTTGATCACAAAATCTTCCCCTCTCCATAAATCTGAAAAGTAAACTATTCCTTGCTTTCCCAGATTGCTTACAGTATCATCCTTTATACCTAGATCACACACTCATTTAGACTTAATTTTGGTAGACGGTGTTAGACAGTGGTCTAAGCCCAGTTTCTGCCATACTCTATTTCAGTTTCCCCAGTAGTTTTTGTCAAATAGTGAGTTCTTATCCCCAAAACTGGGATCTTTGGGTTTATCAAAGAGTAGATTATTATAGTCATTGGCTGCTGAGTCTCATGTACCCAATCTATTCCATTGATCCACTGCTCTATTCCTCAGCCAGGACCAAGTAGTTTTGATGACTGCTGCTTTATAATACAGATTAAAATCTGGTATAGCTAGGCCACCTACCTTAGCATTTCTTTTCATTAATTCCCTTGATATTCTGGACCTTTTGTTCTTTCAAATGAATTTTGTTACTATTTTTTCTAGGTCTATCATGTAATTTTTTGGTAAATTGATGGGCATAGCACTAAATATGTAATTTAATTTAGGTAAAATAGTCATCTTTATTATATTAGCTCAACCCAGCCATGAGCAGGTGATGTTTTTCCAATTAGTTAGATGAGGCTTTGTGTGAAAAGTGTTTTGTAGTTCTGTTCATATAGGTCCTGGGTTTATTTTGGCAGGTAGATTCCCAAATATTTTATAATGTCTACAGTAACTTTAAATGGGATTTCTCTTTCTATCTCTTGCTGTTAGATTTCATTAGAAATATATAGGAATGCTGAGGATTTAGGTGGGTTTATTTTATATCCTGCTACTTTGCCAAATTTTTGTATTATATCAAGTAGTTTTTTACTTGATTCTTTAGGATTCTCTGATTTCTTTTTCTTTTCTAATTTCTACTGCTAACATTTTTAGTACCAGATTGAATAAGAGGGGTGATAGTAGACTCCCTTGTTTCACCCCTAATCTTATTGGAAATGCTTCTAGCTTCTCCCCATTACATATAATACTTACTGATAGCTTTAAATAGATGCTACTTATTATTTTAAAGAAGGCTCTATTTATTCCTATACTTCTAGTGTTTTTAATAGGAATAGATGTTGTACTTTGTCAAAAGCCTATTCAGCATCTATTGATACAAGCATGTAGTTTCTGCTAGTTTTATTGTTGATGTGATCAATTATATTGATGGTTTTCCTAATATTAAACCATCCTTGTATTCCTGGAATATATCCTACCTGATCAAAGTGTATTATTCTTGTGATAAATTGCTGTAGTCTTTTTGCTAATATTTTATTTAAAAATTTTGCATCTATATTCATGAGGGAAATTGGTCTATAATTTTCTTTCTCTGTTTTATCTCTTCCTGATTTATGTATCAGTTCCATATTTATGTCATAAAAAGAATTTGGTAGGACACCTCCTTCACGAATTTTCCCAAACAGTTTGTAGAGTATTGCAATCAATTGTTCTTGAATTGTTTGATAGAATTTGCTAGTAAATCCATCTGGCCCTGTTGATTTTTTCCTAGGGAGTTCACTGATAGCTTATTCAATTTCTTTTTCTGAGATGTGGTTATTTAAGTAATTTACTTCTTCTTCAGTTAATCTGGGCAGTTTATATATTTGTCAATATTCATCCATTTCACTAAGACTGTCAAATTTATGTGCATATAATTTGGCAAAATAAGTCCTAATTATTGTTTTAATTTCTTCTTCATTGGAGATAGATTCACCCTTTTCATTTTTGATGCTAATAATTTGGTTTTCATTTTTCTTTTTCATCATATTGGCTAAGGGTCTATCAATTTCATTGTTTTTTTTTCATAAAACCAGCTCTTAGTTTTATTTATTAATTCAATAGTTTCCCTAATTTCTATTTTATTGATCTCTCCTTTGCTTTTCATTATTACCAATTTTGTATTTAATTGCAGATTTTCAATTTTTTCTTTTTCTAGCTTTTTCAATTGCATGCCCAATTCATTGACTTCTCTTTTTTTCTAATTTATTCGTGTATGCACTCAGGGATATAAAACTTCCCCTAAGAACCATCTTTGCTGCATCCCACATATTTTGGTATATTGTCTCATTATTGTCATTCTCTTGAATGAAGTTACTGATTGTTTGTATGATTTTTTGTTTGACCCACTCATTCTTTGATTAATTTGATTAAATTGCTTAGTTTCCAATTAGTTTTTAGTCTGTCTTTCCATGGCCCTTTATTTCACGTGATTTTTATTGCATCATGATCTGAGAATGATGCATTAAATATTTCTGCCTTTCTGCACTGAACTGCAAGGTTTTTATGTCCTAGTACATGGTCAATTTTTGTGTTATGTGTGATGTACTGCTGAGAAAAAGGTATATATCTTTTTATTCCCATTCATTTTTTTTCCAGAGATCTATCATACCTACCCTCTCTAAAATTCTATTCACCTCCTTAACTTCTTTCTTGTTTATTTTAAAGTTGGATTTATCAGGTTCAGAGAGGGGGGGGGGGATTAAGGTCCCCCACTAGTAGAGTTTTGGTATTTCTTCCTCTAATTCCCTTATCTTCTCTTCTAGGAATTTGGATGCTATACCATTTGGTGCCTATATGTTAAGTAGTGATATTGCTTCATTCTCGATGATGCCTTTTGGCAGGATACAATTTCCTTCCTTATCTCTTTTAATTAGATATATTTTTGCTTTTGCTTTATCTGAAATAAGGATTGCTACCCCTGCTTTTTGTTTTACTTTAGCTGAGGCATGATTTATTTTACTCCAGCCTTTTACCTTTACCCAGTGTGCATCCCTCTGTTTCAGATGTGTTTCCTCTAAACTGCATATTGTAGGATTATGGTTTTTAATCCATTCTGCTATCCACCTCCGTTTTGTGGGAGAGTTCATCCCATTCATGTTCACAGTTATGATTACCATCTATCTCTTTCCCTCCAGCCTATTCTCTCCCCTGTTTATTCTTCTCCCCTTCTCCCTTCCCCTCCTTAAGAGTTTTCCTTTAGACCACCACCTCCCTCAGTATCCCCTTCTTATCAGCTCCCCTCCCTTTTCCTCCCCTTCTCTCTTACTTCTTCCCTCCCTTGTAACCACCCTGCCTTTCTTAGCCCTTCCCCCTCCTACTGCCTGTAGGATATTTCTATACTTAATGTAGTATGTTATTTCTTCTTCACACCAAGAGTGACAGGAACAAATTTCATGCAAAAGTCCTCTCCCTCCCCTCTTTCCCTCAACACTTTGTGTCTCTTCTCAATAGAGATACTTAACTGTTTGTGTTATTCCCTCCTTGCACCAGAACCAATTAAGGAAAAGCTCACATAATCCTCATCTCCCACCTTTTCCATTTCATTCTTTCCTCTTCTTCCACTGAATTCCCTTTGTCACCCTTAATAAGTTTTTTATCATCATTTTGTGTAATTTATACTCATACCCTCTACTTGTCTATAAACAGTTTGCTCTTATTAAATAAAAGGGTGTATGTGTGTGTGTGTGTGTGTGTGTGAATGTGTGTGTCTCTGTGTGTGTGTGTGTGTTTTCCTTGTTTACTTTCTATGTCTCTCTTGCATCTCATAATTGGAGGTTGAATTTTCCATTGAGCTCTGGCTTTTTCATCAGGAATGTCTGGAAATCTGCTATGTCATTGAATGACCATCTCCTTTCCTGGAAGAATATGTTCAGTTTCACTGGGTAGGTGATATTTGGTTGTAATACAAGGTCTTTTGCCTTGTGAAAAATTGTATTTCATTTCCTCCAATCTTTCAGTGTAGAGGCTGCCAAATCCTGTGTGATCCTCACTGTGGTTCCTCAATATTTGAATTGTTTCTTTCTGGCCACTTGTAGTATTTTCTCCTTTACCTGGTAGTTCTGGAGTTTGGCCACAACATTTCTTGGACTTTTGAATTTGAGATCTCTTTCAGGAGGTGTCCGGTGGATTCTCTTAATTTCTATTTTACCCTCTGGCTCTAGTATCTCAGGGCAGTTTTCCTTGATGAGCTCTTCAAAGATGTTGTCCAGGCTAATTTTTTAGGATGATTTTCTGGTAGGCCTGTGATTCTCAGATTCTCTCTCCTGGATCTGTTTTCCTGGTCAGTTATTTTTCCATTGAGATATTTTACCTCTTTTCCTAATTTTTCATTCTTGATGTTTGAAGAGTCCTTAGCCAACTGGGGTGCAGCGTGACAGCCTGGGAGTGGCAGGAGGGTCCCTGGCCTATCAGAAACAGGCTACAGGAGGAACCCGGAAGGTCAAAAGGACCGTCAGCAAAACAATCTTAAGTGTCGACGTGGCAGTAGAGAGACTTCCTGGTTAGGAGACTTCCTGGTCTGTTACACCGGAAACTCTTAGCCAGATGAGCTGACGTGTCCATGTGGGCAGTGGGATACCACCCCTCACTCTCGGGGCAGTACGTGATTGGCTCGCAGTGGCGGGGAAGGCGGTGCTAATGACCCAGAACTGGAGGCTAGATAAAAGGAGGCTGCCTGACGGGGCGGGGAGTTCTGGGAGGAGTCCAGGGAGAGACCTGGCTGAGTTCGCGTGTATGTCCTGAGGGAATAAAGAAAATTACCAAAATCAGAAGGGTGTTCTGCGTGGGTTAAGATCTTCCAGAAGGTCTGGGATCCAGAGACGTCTGAGGCCGGGAAAAGGTAATATGTTCTTGTAGGTTTGAGGACCCAGGAACCCTAACAGATGTTTTGTTTAACTAATTCTTGGTTCCTTGTAGAGTTATTGACTTCAATTTTGTTGATCCTTGTTTTTGGCAAATTATTTTCCTCAGTTAGTTTTTGGAACTCCTTTTCCTTATCATACATTTTTCTTTTTAAGGAGCTGTTTTCTTCATTGTAAAGTTTTTTTTTCTAATTTTGCAATTTTGATTTTAAAAGAATTATTCATTTTATCTTCTATCTCTTTAATTTGGTTTTCAAAGTTCCTTTTGAGCTCATCTAAGGATGCTTTCTGTGCTTGAGACCAGTTCCCTGTTGTGGCTTCAGATGTGGGTATGGAGTTGACACTGTCTCCCTCTGAATTTGGTTCCTCCCTCTCATGATTTCCAAGCCTTTACTGTTTAAGGTTTTGCCCTGGGGCAGTAATTACTGTGTTTCAGGGTCAGAGGGTGGGTATTGGAACAGCTGGGGTTCACTCTGCTATCCTGGTCCCTGGAGATCCAGATAGGGGCTTTTTAAATTTCTGGGCTGTGGATTGGTAGTCCCAGGAGTAGCTCCTGCCCCTGCCAGGGGCCCTGCTTTTAATTCTTACCCTGCTCCATAAAGTTCCAGCCTTGTGGTGATAGGCCTAGCAGTGACCTTTGTGGTTGGTGGGTCAACTTACCACCCCATTGATCAGGCCTCTGCCATGCTATAAAGTTTTAAAAGATGTAATAAATATGGGCTACTGTGCAGATCTGTGATTTGATTGAGAAGAAATTCTGCCAATGCCAATTATAATAATATTAGTAATATTATTATTACTAATAAACAATTATCCTCCAAGTATCATCTTAAATTTTTTATTTGCCAACTAAGAGGTTAAAGAGTTGCTCATACTGAGAACCATACCTTCAATTTCATAGTTCTTATACCCAAGACCAATTTTCTCTATTTATTGTACCAGACCTCTCATTATCAATATGATTTCAATAAATTAATCTTTACTTCCTTCTCTTTACCTCCTGCTACCTCTGACTTCAAAGAGAATTTCAAAGTTACTTTCTCAAATATAAGTTGAACTCTGGCATTTTCTAGATCAACTCTATATATCTAAATCCCTGTCTCAAAAGTGCCTTAGCCATTGAGCAAGCTGAAAGCTCAATAGTATAACAACACTCTAATTATTGGCCCTGTACCCACAGATTGCTGCAACCATCTGTGAGGAGATTCTTGATGTTTCTCATGACCATAAACTCCTAAAGGGAAAATAACTGAAAAAAGCAATTCTTCAAATATAATTGCAAGTAATTCTTCTGAGGAAATAAAGGGTGAGGAAATTAATTAAATAAATGTGGTTTTATAGGGAGCTCTCACTGGTGAGCTGGCTTTTTAAAAGCACATATAGAAAAGATAGGATTGGAAGCACACAACTGAACATAAATGGGGAGGGGAGAGGAAATAGCCTATATTTGTAAAATAATGTTGGGAAAGTTTACCCTAGAATGAGCTGAGTTTTTCATATTCTTCTGAGGATAATTAAAACGACATTTTTATGTGTAAAGAACAGGAGGATAACTCAAGGAAGGGCTATATCCGTTGCTTTCTTATAAGAATGTAGTTAGTATTAACAAATGACAGAGAAAATGGAAATCAACTCACACTTTATTTTTGTCATCTTGATAAGGGACAATGACCTTCCAAGGTGAAAATATAAGCATTGTTGAAAGGAAACTTAAGCTCAAGAAGGGTGGATAGGATAGTAAAAGAACAACTAATTGCTTACTCTGATTTCACATCCCTATATCTAGTTGAATTATATCACAAGGCACTGGACAAATTTGCAGATGAAATCATGGAAACACTAAGGAATCTTTGAGGAATCATAATAAAGAAGAGAGAAAGAAAAAGACTCAATGTCCCAGATTTTTAAAAGGAGCAAATAACGAACCCCAGAAATTATATACTGTAAAGCTATATAATTGCTATCTATAGTTCAGAAAATATAATTAAGAAGGTAATACAATTACCTCTCACTCTGTTAATTCTCACCTAAATGCTCACCACTATACTTCTGTTCCCTTCTGAATTTCTTCATAAAATATGCATTCTTTTTTAAATCTTTCTTTTCCTTTAAGTGTTTTATATTCATTTTCCCCTGTTATATGTAAAATTTTATTTTACATTTGTTTTTAAATTTTGAGCTCCAAATTCTCTCCCTTCCTTCCTCTCCACTCCTCCTGCACTGAGAAGGGAAACAGTTTGATATAGATTATACATGCCTAGTCATGCAAAACATATCCATGATAGTCACATTGTGAAAGAAGTTGTAGAACAAAAAAACCTTAAGAAAAATAAAGAAGATTTTTAAAAAATGCTTAAATCTGTATTCAGACAAAATCAATTTTTTTTCTGGTGATTGATAGCATTTTTTTTATCATAAGTCCTTCAGAATTGTCTTGGATTGTTGTATTGCTGAGCATAGCTAAGTCATTCATAGCTGATCATCTTACAATATTGTTGTTACTTTGTACGTTTCACACTTTGTATCAACCCATAGTCAAGTCTTTCCAGGTTTTTATGAGAGCATCCTGGTCATCATTTCTTATAGTAACACAATATTCTATCATAATCACATACCACAGCTTCTTCAGTCATTCTCCAACTGATGAGCATCCCCTCAATTTCTAATTTTTTGTCCCCCTAAATGAGCTGCTATAAATATTGGTGTACATATAGGTGCGTTCCCTTTTTGCTTTTTTCTTTCTTTTGGGATACAGATCTAGCAGTGGTATTACTAGGTCAAAGGGTATGCATAGTTTTATATACCCGTGGGCATAGTTGCAAACCACGCTATGGAAAGGTTGAATAAATTCACAACTCCAAAACAGTACATTAATTTCTCATTTTCACCACATCCCCTTCAATATTTGTCAGGTACTTTTTTGGTCCTATTAACCAATTTAAAAGATATGATGTAGCACCTCAGAATTAAGGAATATGCATTCTTTTTTATATTTTTATTAAACATTTTACAATTATACTTTAATCTAGTTCCAGTCACACTTGGGAGTCTTTTCAACTACTTGCTCATTTGACATCTTTGGTGGAGTTCTAAGCAGCTTAGTAACTTCACTCTAGGTTGTGCAGTGTGTGTTAGAGCCAGAATTTGACCCAGGTCTTCCTTTTGCAAGGTCAGCTTCATAAAGACATTTTTCAACATTAATTTTTTTTTTGCTTTTTTTTTGGAGGGGTAAGGCAGGGCAATTGGGGTTAAGTGACTTGCCCAAAGTCACATGGCTAGTAAGTGTATCAAGTGTCTGAGGCCAGATTTGAGCTCAGATCCTCCTAATTCCAGGGATGGTGCTCTATTCACTGCACCACCTAGCCACCCCCCACATTTATTTTTTAGAAGATTTTGAGTTCCAAACTTTTCTTCCTCCTTCCCTTTTCTCCCCCTTTTTCAAGATGGCAAGCAGTCTGATACAGGTTATACATGTGAAGTCATGTCAGATATATTTCTGTATTAGTCATTTTGTGACAGAAGAAAAAGAAAAATGGAAAAAAAAAACAAAGTGAAAATAGTATGCTTTGATCTGCATTTAGGATCCACCAGTTCTTTCTCTGGTTGTGGATAGCATTTTCCAGCATGAGTATTCTGGAATTGTCTTGGATCATTGTACTGCTGAGAAAAGTTAATTCAATCATAATTGATCATTGCACAATGATGCTGTTACTCTGTACAATGTTCTGTTGGTTCTGCTCACTTCATTCAGCATCAGTTCATGTTAAGTTTTTTCAGTTTTTTTTAATCTGTTCATCATTTCTTCTGGAATTATGGAATTCTATTAGATTTATATAGCACAACCTGTTCAGCCATTCCCTAATTGATGGACATTCCCTCAATTTCCAATTCTTTTTTTTCATTAATTTGTTTGTTTATTTTTAGTTTACAAGATTCAATTCCATAGTTCCTTGAGTTTCAAATTTTCCTTCCCTCCTTCCCCCACCCCCCACGAAGGCATATAATCCAGGATTTGCAAATACTTTCACATTAGATGTTAGTCAGGTTACAAAGGTTGATTGTTCTAGATGGAATGACAAATGGTAAAGAGGAAATAAAACCAAACAATCAAAAGAAAAAGATCAAGTAGTTTGCTTACATTAGGATTCAAACTCAGTTCTTTCTAGTTCTTTCTCTGGATGTAGGCATCTCTCTCCATCAGGAGTCTTTTAGGATTGGTTTATATCACTGCATTGCTAAGAAGGGTCCAGTCTGTCATAGTTGGTCATCACACATATGTTGTGTCTGTAGGAATATGCATTCTTACCGTACATTGCTGTTCTACTTCATATTCTATCTAATCTATTCTTTTTACATGATGCATGATATTGAATAGCTTTATTTCTGTTATAAGGAATGTATCACCAATTATTTTCGCCATCTGTAGAGGTGAATTACAATGCCCCACCAACAGTGTAATAGTGTGCCCATCTTACCACATCCACACCAGCAACGAATTTTGTTGTATTTTAACTTTATCATTTTAATAGATAATAGGTGGAAACAGTTTTTTTTAATTTTCACTTCTATTATAATAAGAAATTTTGAATATTTCAAGCAGTTACTGATAATTGCATTTCTTTTTATTCTGCATTTTTATATATACATCTCATTTTACACATATTATTCATTCTTCATAATAATGATAACATCTGTTAAAGCTTTTTGAATTTTCCACTTCACTTTCAATTTATTAATTCATTTGAACTTCACAGATACCTTTTAAGGTACTTCAAATTACAAATACTATTATCTCCATTTTACAAAGGAAAAAACTTGAGACCCAGAAACCTGTGTCATTTTTGAAAATAGAAAAGACCTCACCAAGCAACTAAAGAAATTAGGGCCATGATATTTGAGTTCTTTTAAATAACTTTTGCCAATTAAAGTTAGGAATTTCCAACTAGAAAAGTAACTTAAAATGTGAAAAAGTCTAGAAGAATATTGTGCTTCAATATAAGATCTGAATGACCTTTCTCTATTTTTCTTTTTTTTTTAAATTTATTTTGGTATTCATTAATTTGTTTGTTTACTTTAAGTTTCTAGTATTCAATTCCATAATTCCTTGAGTTTCAAATTTTCTCCCCTCCTCCTCCCTTACCATGGCAGCATACAATCAAGTATAGGATCTGCAAATACTTTCACATTGTACATTAGTCAGGTATAAAGAAGGATTGTATCAGATGGAATGAACAATGGGGAAAAAGAAAAAAGACCAAACAAGAAAAAGAAAGAGAGCAGGTAGTCTGCTTCAATCTGCATTCAAACTCTGCTCTTTCTAGTTCTCTCTCTGAATGTAGACATCTCTCTCCATCACGAGTGTTTTGGAGTTGACTTATAATCCTGCATTGCTGAGGAGAAACCAGTCTATCAAAGCTGATCATCACACATATGTTGAGTCTGTAATTGTGTACAAATTTCTCCTGGTTCTGCTCTTCTCACTTAGCATCAGTTTGTATAAGCCTCTCCAGGTAAATAGGAAGTCCATCTGCTCCTCATTTCTTATAGCACAATAGTATTCCATTACATTCATATACCACAACTTGTTTAGCCATTACCCAATTGATGGGCATGCCCTTAATTTCCAATTCTTTGCCACTACATAAAGAGCTGCTATAAATATTTTTGTAAATATGGGTCTTCCTCCTACTTCTATGATCTCTATGACCTTTCTCTTGATGTCTATGAATCTTTGTATTTTATACTCTGGAGAACAAGAAGCTTTTTTATCCTGATCAGGTCCAAATCTGTTCTGAAAGAATCTTATATCTAGTTTATGGATCCAAGGTTCTTTAGTCTTTCTTTTCTTCTTTTTCTCTGTTACATATTTCTACCCCTCTATCTCCAAACACAAAGTAAGATTCTTTCTTTCTTCAGATTCTTTTTCATTAGTTTATCTGTCTGACTACATCTTTGACTTTTCCTGAAAAGTTCATTCTCCTTCAAGGGCAATAGATAAATTCCTCCAATATTTTCATATTCTCTTCTAGCAGTAAGATCAGCCTGTGTTTTGTATAGACCAAGCTCTTAATGGGCATACATAATAAACTCCTGACCAACCTTTTTTTTTAATCACTGTTTCCATAGCAGAGTATTTCATGCCCTTCTGCTGACTTGATTTAAATATTTCATGAATAACAATGCTATGATGGCAAACAAAAGATAAATAGAGAAATAATTAATAGTTTCATTTTTGTTAGAAGGCACATTTATTGTCCCTTTCTGCTGTCATAAAACAATTAAATAAATAAACATATAGGAAATGGAGCTGACACCAGGCCTGAGACCTCATGCTGTATTTAAAATTTAATAAAGAAAAATCCCAAGGAAATATTTTAACCGTGTTCTGAATGTGTGAACTTTCAAGCCTTGAACCATTTACTCTTAATGGTGTACATAATAAGACATGCAACATTAAAATAATTTTTATTCATGTCAATTCAGGATGTAATGCCTTAATGGGTTATTTTGATATTGCTCTAATGGCCATGGATAAAGAATTATATGTTATCAGTAATATATTCTCATCCTTTCCTACTTTTAAAGCATAGTTTTAAAAATATTAATAGGATATTACTTTTATTTTCAATTCTGTCTTTCTGGGAACTCTATGTTGTTGGCTTTTCTCTTTTTCTTTTTCTTTTTTACTTTCCCTACACTTTTAAATATGAGGATTTGTTCATTTTGATCTCACTGGCAAGCTATCATTGTCAAATAGAACTTAGCAAAAACACAATTACAATTGTTACTATTTAAACCTTCACGTGGAAAACTCTTCTACATCTTTCATATTGAGTTGTATATTTTTAAGTAAGTTCTCTTTTGCAGAAAAGAACAATTTCATGTTTTAAAGTCATATAAAGTTCCTGAAATAATATTGCTGTCAAAAAGTTGGGATTTTTTTTCAAGGAGAATCTTAATGCTACGTGATTTCCCAAATGCAATCTAACTCACTCTCTTTCTCCTATTCAATTCTTTAGCCAATTCATTTACATTTTCAGTATACATCCTATATACACATATATTCTCTCAGGCAGGCATGCCTAGTTTTCTAACCTAGACCTCTTTGGCAGACTGGTGAAGTCTACGGAACCCTTCTCAGAATAATGTTCTTAAATGTATAAGTTAAATGTATAGGACTATACAGTAAACCAAAGATTAGTGAAAACAAAAGTGACTTTTTCCCTTCCAAAGTTGATGGACCAACTGGATTTTATCTACAACTCTCTAGATGTTAGGTTAAGAATCTATGCTTTAAGTGAATTCTTTCTAGGGAATTCAGTTTTCTACAGGATCTTTTAATGTATTCCTACTTATCAACAATTCATAGATTATCCTGTTTTTCCCTTTATTAACAACTTTGCTTATTATTATGTGTAGTTCATGTGAAACTAAACTTATTTCTTTTCTGCTTAAGTTGCTGAAATGGCACAGTGCTGGAACTCTGTAACTGTAACAACCAGATTTTGGCAAAACATTGTAAAGTCCCTCACACTATAATTGTTAAAATATATAGAAAGAAATTGCCTTGCCACTACAATTAGGTAGTTTTAGAACTGGTGAAATGCTAAGAGAACCAAAAAGTAGTCAATGGCTCGACATTAATACAGAAAGCTTTCTCCAGAAATTCTCCAGAGTACACCAGAAATTTGACTTTGGCTTTCTACTAGTTAAGGTATTTACTAAGGACTTTGATATAGTCACAGGTGGAGTGCTTATAAAAATTTGTAGCGCACACAAAGCTAGAGGGATACATAAAATACTTCATTATAGACAAGTTTAAAACATATTTTGATCCTCTCAAAAATCTGACATTTAATAAGATAAAATAATATGAAGCTAAATGTAAATTCTTACTCTTGGCTTTAAAAATATTCACAAATATAAGATGAAGGAGATATAGCTAGAGAGAAGTTTATCTATAAAGATTTAGGGGCTTTGGTGGACTGCAAGACAGTAAATAGCATAACCAAGAAAGCAAATATGATTTGCTGCAGCAGACTATTTTATCTAGGATTTGACAGGTAAAAGATCTAAAGAACTCTGCTGTAGTCATACTATATCAGTCAACCAACAAGCATTCATTAAGCATCTACTGTTTTGTCAGATGCTGTGATGGGCATACAAATGCAAAAGTGTCCTTAAGGTACATGTAAAATGTCCACTCTATTAAGTAGATATGGCACATAAAATACAATAGTAGCCAGGGAAAAGAGTTTGGGTCTAGGTAGTCATGAGGATTGTGAAATAAACAATAGGGCACTAGATTACCATGTTTTTTTTCTATAATAGAAATGACCTTTCTGATTTGATAATTATTTCTTGAACAAGAGGTGGAAAAATTGAGAATGAGATTTTGAGAGTGTGGTAAGTTATTCATGATGGCAGAGCTAATTCCAAGATATCTATGCTAGTTAAGCCATTCACGTCCTGGTGGATGACCAGATTGAATAAATCACTGCCTTTCAGTATGGGTTCAATTAGATAGAGAAGGTTGACTTGAAGATTTACTCAACCTTAAATCTAGGTACTCCACCCTAGAGTAAATCCCAAATCCAGGTAAATCAACTCCCCAAGGTAAGGGGAACAGTGTTTAGTATTGTTCTATACTGTGTTCAATGTTGGTTGCCATGTTTTGGAAAGTACAATTATAATCTCGAAAGCATATAGATGAAGGAAAACAGGATCATGCTTTATATGCTGTATGATGACTGGCTTATAGCATTGACTATGTTTAGCCCAGAGAAAGGAAAACACAAGAGGCTAGGAGAGGAAGCATGCTAGCTGAGTATTTGAAAGAAGATCATAATCACATAGAAAAAAGATTTGACTTTTTCCTTTTTCATGTCTGAGGGCAGAATGAGGAACAATGGGAAGTTTTAAAGGGGAAGATCTTGGGTTGAAGTAAGAAATACTTTTCAACAATTAGAACTACATGAAAGGGTTTGTCTATATATGAGGTTTTAAGCAAAGGCTAGGCAATTATCATGTCAGAATAAGGTCGGTTGGATTAGATGACATCTGATGTCCTCCCAACTCTGAGATTCTGCAAATTATACTATTATTAATGAAAACCCTAAAACTAAATTCAAGTTTTTGTAATATTCTCTTTAAAAGTATAGTCATGGAAACATGGGCTAAAGAATTCCTTCTGGTTTTTAACCTACAGGTTTTTTTTTTTAGGATAATCTTTGAAGTACAAACAGCCCAACTCCAGCATTAGTTTATTACCACTTCTGATTTTCTAGGATGCAGGAAAACTGTATATTGACAGCAAGTTCCAATGCTTAACTGTTCTTATTGAACTCCTCTTCAATAATTCAATTTAACTTCATCCTTTAGCTTATCTATTAACTATTTAAAACCAGTGATATAAAATAGGAGGCTAAAGATGTAGGTTTCATAGTTTATGTAATCAATACAGAGAATAATCTCATCATCCACATTTCTTACTGTTTTTTCTTGAAAGCCTGGCACAGTCACATAAATAAAACATGTATAACTCAGACCTTATACTGGTGATGAGCCTCTCTCAACTTATAAATATATTTATTTTTATTTGAATCTCCTTAGGTGTTAAGGAGTTTACTCCAGTTAACCTAGTGATGGATAAAGGCAGATTGAAGTGGCCTTGGTCCTGAAGCTGTTGGAAGCAGGAAGAAAGAGATTAAAGAAGTAAGAACTAAAAATTTGGGAATAGATCTGGTAAGTAGGGAATGCAGCAATCCTATAACTACTTTACTCTATCAATAGATAAAGTAGAGATTTTTCATGATCATTAGAATAATTTTATTTGGGATAATTCTGATTTAATTATAATGGCTATGGTAGTTATCATTTAGATACTTCTATAATAAAAATAAATTTCAAAAAGTGTGCTCTCCAATGAGGGAAGGAGAGGCAGTAGGTATGGTGAGTTTATGATACTAGTAAAAATATCTCTTAAAATGAGTTCACTATGTCCAATGGGTAAATCAGTCTTAGAGTTTTCAGAAATGTCCTGGGATTTATAGGTGAGACCATTCATACTCTAAGGCATATACAGACCAACTCTTTCAAATGGTACTTCTGTTAGGCCACAGGAATAATAGCCTAGAAAATTTTACTCTGGCAGAGACTTTTGAGTTCCTGGGGAGTGACACTATTTTATGTCTTAGCCAACATAAGGATGGTATATCAATAAAGATTCCCCTCAGCCATATTGTCAAATCAATTAAGTCCAGCCATCTGCCATGGCTCTGTAGATAGAACCAAATGAAATGTTAGCATAGAATTATTCAGGATGTTGAATTAATCATTTTTTCCTTCTTGCATTTCTAGTAGCATCTTGCTCTAATAACTCATCATCATTTAGAAATAAACTGTGTTTATCAAAACTATTCTAATGGAGTAAAATCTTTAGCTGTTCCTTCCAAGAAGGAAAGGATTTGAATATAGGTATAGTGATAAATTACATTTCTATTATCTAAAGAAAACCTTAGTTAAATTTAGAGAATTTCACCATTAAGTTAGATTGAGGGTGAATAATTTTTGCACCAAACAGACTTCTTTTTTTTTGGAGGGCAATTGGGGTTAAGTAACTTGCCCAAGGTCACACAGCTAGGTTTTTCTTTGTGTGTGTTAAGTGTCTGAGGCCGGATCTGAACTCAGGTTCTTCTGACTCCAGGGCTGGTGGTCTACTCACTGCGCCACCTAGCCGCCCCCCAGACTTCTTTCTTTTGAGATAGGTTTTCCATATCTCTCCCAAATTCTCTCTACTAATGAAGCATTAATGAAGGTTTATATCTTCTCTTTGGTTTATAGACTTAGAGTCACATAGGGTACTGAAAGGAAGTATGGGGGACACTCACCAGCCTGATCCCAAGATTGACTGTCATGGGAATTTTGACCTATTCTGTTCCTAAACTCAGCTGGTTTATTATTCCCTTAGGCCACTTGGTAGATCGTCATTTCTGGGGAGCTCACTTTATTTATGAAACAAATCCTACAAATACCTGATCAGCTTAGTTCTACTGTAGCTCAAAACTCCAGAGCTCAAGAGAACCACTAGCCTCAGTTTCCCTAGTATCTGGAACTATAAGTGTGCATCACCACTCCTGGCCAAGACTACCTACTAAATTGCTCTGCTATTCTATGCTATAACAACAAAATTATACATCCCAAGAATTCTTCTTTTTATTATTAATATTATTTTTTAAATTTTTAGTTCCCAAATTCTCTCTCCTCAGCACCTCACCCACAATTAAGGCAAGAAATATGATATGCATTGTACATATAAAGTCATACAAAACATATTTCCATATTAGCTCTGTTTTGTTTTTTAAGCAAGAAAAATAAAGATTAAAGAAAATATGCTTACATTTTCATTTATAGTTCATCAGTTCTCTGGAGGTGAATGCATTTTTCACCATGAGACCTTTAGACTTAACTCAGATCAGTGTATTGGTCAAAGTATCTATGTCTTTCCCAGTTAATTATCATTAGGATATTGCCGTTACTCTGTATAATGTTCTTCTAGTATTGCTCACTTCACTTTGCATTAGTTCATATAAATCTTCCCAGGTTTTTCTAAAACCATACTTTTCAATCTTTTTTTTTTTTGCATTTTTTGGCGGGCAATTGGGGTTATGTGACTTGCCCAAGGTCACACAGCAATTTTGTGTGTGTGTGTGTGTGTGTGTGTGTGTGTGTGTGTGTGTGTGTGTGAATTGTCTGAGGCTGGATTTGAACTCAGGTCCTCCTGAGTCCAGGGCCAGTGCTCTATTCACTGAGACACCTAGTCGTCCCTTTTTCATTATGTCTTAGAGCATAGTAGCATTTCATGAAAATCACATGCCACAACTTTTTTCAGTCATTCCCTGACTGATGGGCTATAATGGCAAGCAAATGAGTACTTAGCACCTTATTTATTTAGCACCTTGTTTCAGTTCAAGTGTCTTTGAGCCTTGCCAGTCATTATATTAAGTCTTTGTCAAGAAACAGAACTTGTGAAATCCATAGTGGGAGGGACTTGCCAAAGACAGGAAGAGGAAGGATGTAAGAAGTAGGTGGAACAGGGAGGATCATATAAAAAGCTGAGCACAGCTAGGACAGAACAGAACTGAGGAGGGAACACTTGTTGTGACTGGCACTTTGTGTTGGTTTGTGTTTGTGATACTTTGTACAAAAGACTGGAAGCTCTGAAAGAGGATTTTCTTATTGTCTGTTTCAGAAATCCTTGAGGAGGGTTTCAGAGGTCTTGGAACTTTGCTGATGATTTGTGTTGACCTCCCAGACCTTGTTTTTTGGGTTTGTCTTGATTTCACAGGCAGATAGTGAATTGATGATGGTGCTGGCAATGTGCACAAATGTTATTTTGGTTCTGTTAAGCTTTATCTTCTCAGAAACAGAAAGTGCAAAGGATTTGAGGTGGACTGTATGCTGTGAGCTTCAGTATGGAATAGGAGCTGGATGAGGAACTGGACAAGGAGTTGGATGAGGAGCTGAGAGCTGCCTGCCTGTGAATCCAGGTGATAGCTGGGTATATTTAGGTAAGAGCTGGACCCATGGAAGAGGAACCATGGAATTTGGGAGCCAGGCTTGAGCCAAATGAAAAGACCTCTCCTTGGGTACTTAGTGCTGAGAAGATCATGATTTACTGTGGCCTCGGGGTGGTAGAACTTTGTACTTTGTACCCCTTAAGGATGATTGAGTTAAGGATGATTGGAAACTAATCTCCAATCAAGAAGAAAGAAGACTTTTTGATGGAGATATTAAGACAATGTGACCTAGGGGTGGAAAAACTTTAACCTTTGTACTTTATGTCCCTTAAGGAGGATTTCTCCTTAAGGATGATTGAGTTAAGGAGTTACTGAATGATATCTTTTGTTTAAAACTATGTGGCCACTTTAGTGACAAGTTGTTATGTTATATCATTGTGAATTCTGTACTTTGATTTCTGTGAATGTGTTGCCTTAGTTTATTGCTGAATAAATAGTTTACCATACTATGTGATCAGAACCTTAAAGCTATTCACTGCAGCAGTCCTTTAGAGAGCTGCTCATGCTTGGCATTAAATGGACATCCCCTCACTTTCCACATTTTTGTCAACACAGAAAGAGCTGCTATAAATGTTTTTTTTTTTGTACATATGGTTCCCATTTCTTTTTCTTTGATCTCTGTGGGGTCCATACATAATAGTGATATTGCTGGGTGCAGAGTTTTACTGATTTAGGGGCTTGTTCCAAATCATTCTCTGGAATAATTGGTAAATCCTTAAGGTGATAAAACAAGCAATTTTGTGGTATGTGGGGAAGTGATGATAGTTAAATAAATTTAAGAAGCACTTGATTGTTTATTATACATGGAGTACTGTGAAAGTAATTAAGAGAAAAAAAATTAAACAGTTTCTTCCCTCAGAGCTTACACTCTATTCAATGTATATAACATACAGGTGGATAATTAATTACAAATTATATAATAAAGTAATGCAAAGAAATTTCAAAAATGAAATACTACCAATATCTAGGAGAAGGAGATCAGGGAAAGCTTTTGTAGGAGGTGGCACTGCATTGAAAGGAATTAGAAAATTTAGGAGAGAAGGATGGAGACCTAGTGCATTCCAAGCTTGATTATTACCTGTGCATAGAAGTAAGAGATTAAATGTTTTATAGAGAGAAGTACTACAAGGTCATTTGATTAGAACAATAACTGCACGAAGCGGGGTATATGAAAGGAAAACTGTGAACAGGAACTATGTCATGTAAGACTTTAAATGCCTGGCCAAAAAATTAATATATTATCTTAAATTAAATCTTAAATTAATATATTATCTTAAAAATAAAAAATATATTATCTTAAAGGCAAAAGAGAGGCACTGCAAAAAAAAAGACACTAAAAGCAGTATAATGGGGTCAAATACTTATTTTGGGAGTGTCAATTGGATAGATATTTATGGGAGAGACTAGAGTGTGTACAAAATGGAGGTGGATGGATCAATTAGAAGGCTTTCACAATAATCCAACAGATAGATGAAGAGGACCTTAAATTGACTGGTGACTATGTGAATGGAAAGGAGGGAGTAGATGAGAGTTTGTTAACAAAGTTAAGTTTAAAAAGTAAGTTACTGGATATAGCAATTGAGGAAGAAGGAACAATGAGGTAAGGTTCCTAGGTTGCTGGAAAGGTGGTAGTGCTCTCCAGAGAAACAGGCAAGTTTAGAGGAGAGATTCAGGAAATATGAGTTAAATTTTGACTACATTCAGTTTTAGAAGCCTGTAGTGGAGATGTTCAAGAGTAAGATGGTATTTCAGAGTTGGAACTTAGGATGGGTGGGCTGGATATATAGAATTAGGAATCATATACATAAAAATGTTAATTGAACTCATAGAAATTGATGAGATCAATGTGGGACAGAGTATACAGAGAGAAAAGAAGAATGTCCAGCATAGAAATTTTGGGGAATATCACTACTTAGTAGATGGGACAACAATAATTATGTATTAAACATGATAATTATCTATTAAAGAAGAAATGGTATGGCAGGTAAGAGTAGAACCAAGAGACTGTTGTCATGAATGCCTAGGAAGCAGAGACTGTCACAAAGGGTAGCAAATAGCATCAAAAACTGCAGAAAGGTTCAAGTAGAAACTGAGAAAGCACAAATATAATCAGTATATATAGGTATTTCCACTTTGAAACAATTCTCCTCTAAGCAAAGCATCAACCATTTTAAATCAACTAATCAAAAGACATATTTGTTAAGTGCTTACTTAATATATGCCAAGCCCTATACTAAGCACTAAGGTTACAAAGAAAAAAATGTATTTCAATATTAGTGTCCTTATTGCTGCCTTTAGACCCCAGCAAACAGTTCAGGACCTTGTCCTGAACCTCTGAGTTGTTACTTTGGAGTGCTCATGAGAGATACAGAAAGTATTAAGATAAAAATGAGACAGAAAAAACGATTTTTAAAAATTATGAATGCTTTATTAGGAAGAAATAAGGTAGTGTCTGAATACACTTCAAGGGGTAGGACACCTACAGTTTTGAGGCCACATGAGGCCCTCTAGTCCTCAAGTACAACCCTTTGTTTTGTTCTGTGTAGTTCAGATTCAGTCAAATCTAGATCTAGATGCGGATCTAGAAAAGCACATGAGGCTTCAGGTTCCTCATCCTTAAGACCAGTCAATACACCTGGACCATGTAGATTGAAGGTGGCACAAAGGCAGTGAAAGTGAGGGATTAAAAATGAGGAAATAAAAGAAAACAAACAATTTTGACAATGTACCCCATCAATAGCAGTATTGTTTGTTGATAAATTTATATGCACAGAGCAAGAAAAAAGTATCACGTTAAATTTGGATACACTAGAACCTTTTGAAATTAATATGGGAGCAAAACAAGAAGGTCCCCTCTCCCCACTATTGACTGATTTTTTTTGAAAATGTTAACAACTGTAGTAAGGAAAAGATGTTAAAGAAATAAAGAGAAGTAAAGAGGAAAAAAAGATAAAACTAACTATATTTACTGATGATCTGAAGTATACATGGAGAAACCTAGGGAGTCAAGAAAGATATAAAATGAGAAAATTAATAGTAGATTATAAAACAAATTCTCAAAAAAAGTTCAATTATATATGATGAGAACAAAATCAAAGAAGTAAAAATAGAAAGGAAAACCATATTCCAATTAACTATAACATATATCAATTATCTAAGGATCAGACTTCCAAAGCATATAGAAGGCTTGTGTGGATTGAATTCCAAAAATGCTGCTTACAAAAGGAAAAACAAACCTTAGAATATTCATTGTTCATTTCTAGATTTCACCAATAAAAATGATATTACCACAAGTTAATTTACACTTTTATGACTATACCAAATTACCTATGGGATATTTATAGAATTTGATAAAATAATAACAAAATTATTTGGAAAAAAAGCAATAGGTATAGAATATTAAGTGAAATGTTAAACAAAAATAGGTGGGGATGAAGTGGGAATGGTAATTTCAGACTTCAAACTATATTATAAAGCATCAGTCATCAAAACTATTTGATTGTGGTTTTAAAAATAGAGAGAAATGATTGGAAAAGACTGGACAAGGGAGAATCTGACACAATAAAATCCAATAACCCAATATCTGATAAAAATTGAAAAGATGAATTACTTCAAAAAATACTTATTTGATTAAAAAAATGACTGGAAAGTAGACTGGCAGGAATTAAGATTAGTCAGATATCTAATATAAAATTCCACAACACATGTTAAATGGGCACATGACTATAATAGTAAAGATTATGTCCTGCAGATAGAAGAGAGGCAGATCTTGTAAAACTCACAGCTATAGGTAGGAGGGGTATTGTTTTAATATTGTTTTTCTTGTTTTTTGTTTCTTTTTTTTTGGAGGGCAATTGAGGTTAAATAACTTGCCCAAGGTCACATGGCTAGCCTTTGTGTTAAGTGTCTGAAGCTGGAATTGAACTCAGGTCCTCCTGACTCCAGAGCTGGTGCTCCATTCACTGCACCACCTAGCTGCCCCTAATAGTATTTTTCTTAATTACATGTAAAGACAATTTTAACATTTATTTTTTTGAAAATTTTGAATTATAAATTTTCTCCTTCCCTCTTTCATCTCTACCCCCCCCAAAAAGGAAAGCAATTTGGTATACATTATATATGTGCAATCATGTAAACTATATTATCATATTAGTTATGTTAAAAAAAGAAACAAACCAAAGAAGAAAACTACAAAACAAAGTGAAAATAGTACACTTTAATTTGCATTCAGATACCATCAGTTTCTCTAAATGCAGAAAAGCATTCCCCATCTTTAGTCCTTTAAAACTGTCTTGTGTCATTATATTGCTGAGAATAGCTAAATCATTCACAGTTGACCATCACACAATATTCCTCTTACTGTATACACTGTTCTGCTCACCTTGCATTGCATCAGTTCATGTTAAGTCTTTCCAGGTTTTTCTGAAATTTGTCATTTCTTACAACACAATAGTATTTTATCGTGTTCATATGCCTGAACTTGTTCAGCCATTCTGATGAGCATCTCCTCAATTTCCAGTTCTTTGCTACCACAAAAAGAGCTGCTACAAATATTTTTGTACATGTAGATCTTATCTCCCTTTTAATGATCTCTTTAGGATCTAAGCCTAGTAGTAGTATTGCTGTATTAAAAGGGTATAGACAGTTTGATTTTTCTTTGTGTATCATTCCAAATTGCTCTGTAGATTGTTTGGATCAGTTCACAATTCTGTCACAAACAGTAAATTAGTGTCACAGTTTTCCTACATCTCCAAACTTTATTATTTCCCTTTTCTGTCATATTAGCCAATCTAATAGGTGTGAGGTGGTACCTCAGAGTTGTTTTAATTTGAATTTCTCTAATCCATAATGAATTAGAGCATTTTTTTCATATGATGATACAAAGCTTTGATTTCTTCCACTGAAAAACTCATATCTTTTGACCCTTTATCAATTGGGGGAAGATATATTCTTATAAATTTGACTTAGTGCTCTAACTATTTGAGAAATGAAGCCCTTTATCTTCAGGTATATATTTAAAGGTAAGGATTAATTTGCCCCAAATCAAACCTATGAAATAATTATTCTTTGTCAAAAATAGTAAAATACCTTTACTTTAAACAGCACTTCCTAATTCTTGAATATATACTGCACAATGGAAACAATTTTGAAATTATTTCAATGTAAAAATTGTTTTCCATTTTCTTAATTCTTTCTAATATTGGGTACACTGCTTTTGTCTGTGAAAAACTTTTTAAATTTAACATAATCAAAATTATCCATTTTACATTTTGTGATACTCTGAGCCTCTTGTTTTGGTCATACATTTTTCATTCTCCATAAATTTAACAGGTAAACTATTTCATGGTCTCACACCTTGCTTACAATACTATCCTTTATGTCTAAATCACGTCCCCATTTTAACCTTATCTTGGTATTTATTATAAGATGTTGGTCTATATGTAGTTTCTACAACAAAATTTTACAATTTTTTCAATGGTTTTTGTCAAATAGTTCTTATCCTAGGGTTTATCAAACACTAGATTACTATGGTCATTTACTACTATATCTTATGTACCTAATCTATTCCACTAATCTACCACTCAATTTCTTAGCCAATTTCTTAGATTAGATTCTTTTCACTTAATAAAGTGTTTGAGATCTGGCACAACTAGACCACAATGATAGGAGATGTATTCTTAGCCAAACAAGAGATATTGGCAATTACAAAGATAAAACAGATAAAACTGAAATTGAAGACATGAAACTAACAAAACTTAATGCACCCAAGATTAGAAGAGAAATGATCAAATGGGAAAATTTATTTGTATTAGGTTTCTCTGACAAGGCTTTGGTATCCAAGGTCTATAAATGAGGAATGTGTGTGTGTGTGTGTGTGTGTGTGTGTGTGTGTGTGTGTAGATTAATAGTTACTTTTTAAGGTTTCATCAACAAATTAGTCTACTTGACATGGGTCCATCAATTTTTGTGATATATTTTTAATCAAATTGTTCACATATACAGATGCCCAAATAAAAACAAAATGCCTGAAGACCTGCATATTTTAGGGGTGATCCTCAGCATACTCATTGGCATTTATGGACATAAAGAAACATAGACTTCAAAAGAAATGCTGTAGTATGGAAATATTTAATTGAATTTGTGGAAAATATTGTGAAGTGAGAACCTTTGAAAACCAACATAGGTACCCTTTGCTGAGTAATTCAAATAGCTTGGGCTTTTCCTTAGCTTTCTAACTTTTCAGTTTAAAACTATAAAATGGGAAAGTCAGTAAATAATAAATATTTGTGGCACTATTCAAAAAGAAAATGCTGCAGACTTGCTGTATTACTTGTTTTTCACTTGAAATGATTTACAAATAATTGAAGGTATCTCTGTGTTTGATTTCTTTCCTTTCAACTGTGTACTAATTAAGAAAATAACACAAAATCAATGGCAAGTAAAACTTTAATGCTGTGATGCTGAGAGACATTTTAATTATCATATAATTTAAACCTATCTTTAAAATCTTGCTCATTTTGAATTCTTCAGGTATATATTAAAAAGGAAGGATAATTTGTTCCAAATCAAACCTATGAAATAATTGTTCTTGGTCAAAAATAGTAAAGTACCCTTTACTTGAAACAGCATTTCCTAATTCTTCAATATATACTGCACACTGGCAACAATTTTGAAATTATCTCAAAAGGAAAATTTTCTATAAACCATTATCAAATTAACAGAAAATAATTAAGGGGGGCAGCTAGGTGGCACAGTGAGTAGAGCGTCGGCCCTGGAGTCAGAAGGACCTGAGTTCGGATCCGGCCTCAGACACTTAACACACACAAACAAAAACCTAGCCGTATGACCTTGGGCAAGTTACTTAACCCCAATGCCCTCCAAAAAAAATTAGAATGAAAAGAAAATAATTAAGGATGGGATGTATTTTTTACATAAATCATACTTAATTTTACAAAGAAGTCCATTAATGACATTTGAATAGATAGTTGGACAGCGAATTATGTTGGAAATTCACTAAGAACATAAAACATGTCAACAGATGCAAATTCACTATATAAGTGTCTATTCGATGATTAAATGATAATAATATATATAGAATACATGTATTTATATATGTATATTCACATACATATATCCTATATGCATATGTCTATTTGTACCTAACATTACTTTTCATTTAAGTTTTTACACTAAAATTTTCAAGCAATCACATTTTCAAGACAGAATGATTAGTCACATAAAATTCAATATATCCAATACTCCTCATTTCACACATCTCCTTCCCAGCAAAGCTACATCCATCTCTTTTCTACTCTGCCTCCATTAATAGTCATCCAGACTCTGGAAATCCAAACAAACATGAAGTTTTACCATATGTCCTGCAAATTAACAAAAATGATTACTGAAAAAGGCAAGAGTCAATGTTGAAAATGTTGTGGAAGGATAGGCACATTGATATATTATCTAGTGACTATGAAATGGCACAGCAGTTCTGGAAAGCAATCTGTAATTATGCAAACAAAATGACTAAAATATCAAGAAATTCCATTACTGGGCTCATACCCCAAAGAAACTATCTATAAGGAAAAAGAACTACCTATGTGTTCTAAAATATTTATAATGGGCTTTTCTGACAGGTAAGAATTAGAAACAAATCAGATATCCATCAATTTGGGAATGACTAAATAAACTGTGATACATGAATGCAATGGAATATTACTTGCTATAGGGAAATGATGTATGTGGTGAATAGAGAGGAGCATGGATGATCTATATGAATTGAGGCAAAGTAAAATACATAGAGCCTAGAAAACCATATACATTGTATCTACAACAGTGTAAATGAAGAGAACTGCACACTGAAAAACAAAAGTAAATATAACAAAATAATAAACATCAAGCAGGACTAAAATGAATATGAGAATAAATCCTCAATCTACTCCTTCATGTAAGTAGCAGGTCAAAAGATTTTACACATTAAACATGTTCTCAGACTTTTAAATTTCTTTTCTTTTCTCTTTTCTGCATTAAATAGGATTTTGTTTTTTTCCAATTAATGTAAAGATAGTTTCAAAATACATTTTCCCACTCAATAGTATTTTTTTCCAATTACATTAAAACATAGATTTCAACATTAACTTTTATAAGATTTTGGATTCCAAGTTTTTCTTTCTCTCTTTCCTTCCCACCCCCTCCAGTGCCCTCCACATGCAATCTGATATAAGCTATACATGTACAATCCTATTAGACATATTTCCACATTAGTCATGTTTTTACAGAAGAATCAGAACAAAAATGAAAAATTTCAAGAAAAAAAAGGAAAATAATATCCTCCTCCCTACATTCAGACTTCATAGTTCTTTTTCTGGATATGGATAGCATTTTCCATCATGAGTCTTTTGGTGTTGTATTATATCTTTGCAATGTTGAGAAGAACTAATCTATCAAAGTTAGTCATTGCACAATGTTGCTGTTACTATGTACAATATGCTCCTATTTCTGCTTACTTCACTCAGCATCAATTCATGTAAGTCTTTCCATGTTTGTGAGATCTGCCTGCCCACCATTTCTTATAGAACAATAATATTCCTTTACATTCATAAACCACAGCTTGTTCAACCATTCCCCAATTGAGGTCATTCCTTCAGTTTCCAATTCTTTGCTATTCCAAAAAGAGCCGCTGTAAATATTTTTGTACATGTGGGTCCTTTTCCAGTTTTTATGGTCTCTTTTGGATACAGAATTAGTAGTGTTATTGTTGGATCAAAGGGTATATACAGTTTTATACCCCTTTGAGCACGGTTCTAAATTGCTCTCCGAAATGATCAGTTCACAACTCCACCAAAAATGCATGTGTTCCAATATTCCCAAATCTTCTCTAACATTTATCATTTCCCTTTTCTGTCATATAAGCCAATCTGATAGGTGTGAGGTGGTACCTCTGAGCTGTTTTGATTTGTATTTCTCTAAACCATAGTGGTTTAGAGTATTTTTTAATACGACTATAGAAAACTTAATTTCTTTATCTAAAAACAGTCTCTTCATGTCCTTTGACTTGTTATTAATAAGAAAAATGACACATTCTTATGAATGACTTGTATTTTTATAAAGTTGACTTAGTTCTCTATATATTTGAGAAATGAGGCTTTTTATCAAAAACACTGACAAAAAATGTTTCCCAGTTTTCTGCTTTCCTTCTAATCTTGGTTGCATTGGCTTTATGTAATAACATTTTTAATTTAACGTAACCATGATTATCCATTTTGCATTTCATAATGTTCTCTATCTCTTGTTTGGTCATAAAATCTTCCCTTTTCCATAGATCTGGCAGGTAAAATATTCCTTACTCTCATAATTTCCTTATGGTATCACCCTTTATATCTAAATCATATAACCATTTTGACCTTATCTTAGTATATGGTTTGAGATGCTGGTCTATGCTTGTTGGGGCCCTTTAAGACTCTACCCGAACTCTGAGAATCCACGGAAAACTCAGGCAAAGGACAGCAACTCAAGCAGGGCTGGAGGCACCTGGGCGTGTATTCTCCCCATGATTTTGGGGTATTGAGTATGTGCTGCTAACAGGGGAGCACTCCCCTGCCATGAGAAAGCCTGCTACTGCTGAGGCACGTGGGAGAACAGAGTCGGGGGAGGGGAAAGGAGCTAAAAGGAGGGAGGCAAGGTGAAAAAAGGAGGAGGGAGAGAAGAGAAGATTGTAAACAAGAAAGAGATTAAACCGCAAGACATTACATCTTGGTGTCAGGACTCCTTTGTCTGTTCTCGGAGGAGCAGGCTCCCCCAAGGGGTTCGTGGGGGCGAACCTGGGTTGTAGGGGCGACCAGAGTAACTAGAGCTGTGGTGGCAGCTGGAGAGAGGGTTGTAGAGGCAGCCTGGGTCGTAGGGACGACCAGAGTGACCAGGTTGTAGGGGCAGCTGGAGAAGGGTATGTGGAGGCAAGCCGGGTCGTAGGGGCAACAGGAATTGTGGAAGGCAATTGGAGTGCTGTAGAGGCAGCTGGAGAGGTGAGTTTGACGTATGCCCTGAAAGGCGGGCCCTAACATATGCTTAGTTTCTGTCATACTATTTTCTTTTCTTTTCTTTTCTTTTTAAAGCAATTGGGGTTAAGTAACTTGCTCAAGGTTATACGGCTAGTCATTATTTATGTATGGGTGCTCATTTTCTGAGGCCAGATTCAATCCCGGGTCATCCCAACTCCGAGGCCGGTGCTCTTACTCACTGTGCCACCTAGCCGCCCCTTGTCATACTATTTTCTAGTTGGAATCTTTGTATTTGTCAGACAAATTACTGTAGTCATTTACTATTGTGTCCTGTGCACTTAAACTCATCTACTGTTCTACCACTCTATTTCTTAGCTAGTACAAAATAGTTTTGAGACTGCCACTTTAGAATATTATTTTGGATGGTATGGCAAGTCCACATTCCTCTGCATTTTTTCATTAATTTCCTTGATATTCTTGACCTTTTGTTCTTCCAGATGAATTTTGTTTTCTTTTAACCTGTCCTAGCCTTGCCTCCACATAATTGCCTAGCAAATCTGTAAATACCCTATTTCTTGCATTGTTACTACACAAACTTTAATTTATCCCTATTTCATGCCACATCATCTATATGTCTTTATTATTTTGAAGGCTTTCCTTAATTTGTATCCCCTGTGTATGCCACAATTTCCTCTAGTATAAAAATGGTGTGTGTACGGATAGGGTTAGGCTCTAATATCCATCTCTCATGTATGTCCCATGACAATCTAGGCCTGTACTCCCTTGTCAATTCAATTTATTTCCATCTGTATTTCCACATAGATCTTCTATTCTAGTCAGACTGCTCTGCTCACTATCTTGCAAAGAACACTACACTCTTGCCTCTGTCTTCACTCATCCTTCGAATAATGTAATATTCTTTTTTCCTTCTTTGCTCTGAATATATAAAAACATTCTTTTCAGTTCACAACAATTTCTACTTTTCTCTGATGCCTTTCCTAACTATTCCAGCTGCCATTGACTTACTTCAGTCTCCTTGGAAATCATAATGTCCATAGAACCTATACCACATGCCTCAGAAGTCTATGTCTTAAAGTTCTAATAGGTTTGTGAATATTGATCTTGGTTACTCAATTCAGTTTTAATTTCCTTGAGAAAGGGATAACATATTAAGTATGTTTACACATAGTGCTTAGTACAGTGCTGAACACATAGTAGGTCCTTATAGGTACTTGATCTTTTGAAAGCTGAAATAATAGTGTCATACACTTACATATCTATTAGTATGGTAAAGTAATAGAATATAATCCTTGGAATCAAAGGGAATGTGGAGTTGACACTAGAACCCTTGTCTTCAGTGCTTTTTTTCTAATTTATTCTACCATTCACATGTAAAAAACAAGCAATTCTCGAATAGGCATATAAAACTTATGGAAGACATTCAGTGGGAACCTTGGTTTTGAAATGGTGAACAAGGCTGACTTTGGCTACATGGTGAAGGAAATATCCAATATTCAATAGAAAAGATAAATGCATTATAGGTATCTTGTGTGTGAAGTCAAGATCCCCACAAGTTAGTTTAAATGTTTGCTAGGCTAGAAAAGCATTAATACCAAAGATAGATAACAAAGCTTGATTTGCCTAACAAAGATACTAGCCTGACAATTAGTAAACAAGGAAGAAAAAAACAGAAGAGAAAACAGAAAGATAGTCAAACTTCAAACTGGACTGAGATTAGATCCTGTTACTTTTTGCATTGTACTTTGCATTTTTGGTACTTAAAAGACCTATGACTATATTAGTGTGTGTTTTCTGAGGATTATAGATGCAGAACTAGGAAAAAAAAAACTCTCTGAAGACATCTAATCCAACCTCCTCATTTTACAGCTGAGGAAACTGAGATCTTGAGGTGTTAAATAGGCTTTTCCAAAGTCATACCAGCAATAAACATCAGACAGGATTCAGAATCAATATTTTTTCCTCCCACCCTGTTCACTGTATCATGCTACTTTCTTTGAGCCATACTTTCAGCCACACTTTGGTTAATGGTAAATATATCATCTGGCAACAGAATGTGAAAATCAGTACAGTTATAATTTCATCGAGCATCTCAAAGACCTTAGCCCTTAGTTATTAAAAAATATTCAGTAGTGTTAGGCTTTTCTGCACTGTCCTAGACTAATCTTCAGAGACTATAAACTTAGTGACAGTCCTTATAGTTTAATGGCATTTTCCAGAGCATTTCATACTGCTGTGACTGATAAGGATGTAAGGTTATCTAAACACTGTTGTAACACTTTAATATTGAACGTTAAAGGAATAAGTCTAAAAATATTTTTCCCTTGATTTGTTGGATATATAGGATCAAAGACTTAAGGTAAAAAGGAATTATAATCAATTCCAATAATCGATTCCAACTCACTCAGTTACATAAGAGGGAACTGAGGCCCAAACTGATTAAGTAACTTGCTCAAATGAAAGTAGCCACAGCAGCAGAATTTGTGTATAGGCTATCTATCTAACTTGGAATTCTTCAATATTTGCATTATAGCACATTGCCTGGGATGTTAGAAGATACTTCCCTCAAAGATGTAGATCCCCACAATCCACAAATTTTCTTCCATCCTGTGTGACACTTGTCTATCATTTCCCAAAAGTACTCCTTAGTAATATTGAGATTAGCTGGACTTCCTCTACTTAGGATGTTTCATGGATGCTAATGGAGTACATGTACTATCCATTGGTTATCTCTTGACCTTAATGGATGACAGCACATTTTCCTTTCCAGTTATAAATCACAATGACAATAATCTTTAAACTATTTCTCCTTGACCAAACAAGAATTATTGATACATGGTGAAGAAAATATGAAACTTAAGAAATCTACCTCCATGCACAAATCATATACAGACTGCAAAATTATGCAAGTATTCCCAAAGGAATTACTTTAACCTTTGAAGATACATAAATTTTCTCATTTTATGACTAAAACATGACAAGGTAGCTATTTAGCAAAGGAGTTAGTGAATTCAAGCTTATTCTTATGACTGGATCATCGTATTAATACTTTATTTTCCCTCTAGGTATATACTTGTGGGTAGAGATTATTATTATTTTGGTTTTATGTCTATCACTCTACATTTTATTCATTTTAACAAACACTGACTAGGTATCTTATATGTGAGATACTGTGGTAGGGCCTTGATATACAAAAAGAAAATTACATGATCCTTGACCCTAAGTAACTTACAAGCTAGTAGAGAAAAAGAGAAGTAAATAAAAAAGCAAAAATGTAATACAAAAAGCCAGAAACATAATACAAAGTAGAATTGTGGTAAAGTTCATTAGTGTGATCAAAATAGATTTATATGAAATTCATGGAGGGATAGATCTCTTAGAGCTGCCAAAATCAAGGAAAACTATATGAAATAGACACCATCTCAGCCAAATCTTGAAGAAAGAGAAATATTTTAATACATAGAGAGGGTGGGAAAGCAAAGTTTGGGAAGGGAACAAGAATTTATTAATTACCCATGTATGCATTCTTTTATCAAATTCACTAGATGATTGCTGACGTTCCATTTCGTCAGTTGATCTGGCATGAGTCAGAATTGGCATTATGTGACACTGACAACCCCTTAGTGCTTATTTAGTGCTATTTTATAGGAGGGTGTTTTTGATACATTCTCTTTTAATCACCTATCCCTTTTACCCACTATGATGATCGAGATATTCCTTAATAATAAGACCTGCCTTCTGGTCAAATGGTAGTATCATGATGGCCCTTCAATGCTGCCAACAATGAACATCAGCTTGTCACACATAATAGTTTGTAAAAGGCCATCTCTTTTTATTTTGCTCCTTTTTGGAGGGGGGGAAGGTAGGGTAATTGGGGTTAAGTGACTTGCCCAAAGTCACAAGGCTAGTTTTTGTGTTAAGTATTTGAGGCTGGATTTGAATTCAGGTCCTCCTGACTCCAGAGCTGGTGCTCAATTTACTGTGCCACCTAGCCACCCCAACATCATCTCTTCAAGGAAAAAAAAATTCTTACTTTTATAGAGGTATATATTGTGTATTTTTTAAAAATATGATAGACATTTTACTATATGTTTTCATTTGTCCTAACATACTAAATAGTTATCTTCTAAATTTGCATAAACTATAATGGGTCTAAATTTGCTTAAACTATAATGGTTCATATTTGCCTATATGAACATAGTTTTGCATTTAAATATATTTTACAAAATTATACTACGGCTATATATTTTTTCATCATCTTAAGGTTTCTCCAAATAAGTGTATATTTTCTAGAGACTGGGGAGAGTTGGTTGTGGGTCACAGTTGACAGACCACATTTTTCACAATTATCTCGTGAAGTTCCTTTCCTCTGTATATCTAATCCAAATGATAAATAAGCCACTCAGTAGTGTACAAGGGCATAACCACAGATCTGACTTTATATCCTTGCTTTTTTTTTCTCTTGTTCATCTTTTTTATTTATCTTTGCCATCAGCAAATCAGTTCTGTAGTAATGTGGTGAAAGACTTTGCTTATATGAGTACATATATGTATGCATATACACATATATTCACATGTGTGCACATACACATGCATATATACAAACATACTTACATATCCAATACTTAGCAAGACGCTAAGTAACAGAAAACATACAAGTATAAATAATACATGATTTCTGCCCTAAAGAATATTAGACTATTATAGAAAAGTTTTTTTAAACCTACAAATTACTATAAAATTATGATACGGTATAAATACTTGAAAGGCAATGACAAGGTAATAAGTAAATTCACTGATTGGAAACAGCATTTCCTTCTGGGGGATTAGAAAAGGTCTCTTGGAGGAGATGGTATTTGAATTGTACCTTGATGAATATAAATTACTATGCTGCTCCATTCACTTAAGGCAGTTCTGAAAAAGGTGATTCTAATTCAAATGAGCCCATGGGTTTGGTGATCTCTTCAAGTACGTTCAAGAAGTAATTCTGTTTGTATGAAGCCAAAGACATCTGCACTAAATAAATTTTCCAGATCCCATCCCCAAATGGATTAGAATTGATTCAAAATCTGGAGGTGGATCAGATTCAACCTGCTGGAGAAGTGAACTCAATATGCATGGTACTCTTGAAACTTTTTCTTAAAACATTTTCTCCATTTCTACTATTATCATCATAGACTTTTCACTCTTCAGAACAAGACTATTAAAGTTAACTCATTCCTGATCTTTCTGTCATCAGTAAGTTCATTCTCCAATCTATTTAATCAAATGATTTACTGACATCCCCAATTTACCAATTTACCTAATTTACTCCTCTACTGAACAAGCTTCAGTGTTTAACTTTAACAAATGAATCAATTATAAGTTCCTGATATTGTCATTCATTTAATAGAACCTAAATTCCATAAGTTTAGGGTCTATTTTCATATTTTTTCCTTGTACTCCTAGGTTCTGCCATTCTGCCTTGTACCTGGTAAACATTTAATGTTTTCTTTTTTAATTGTTGAATACAAGTTCCATTCTATGCAACTTACCTTCAATGTAATGTTCTTGCCTTATCGCACATTATTCCCCTTCACATACATTAACTTATAGTCTAATCAAACCCTTCAACATCTGCTTTTCTCACTTACCTTCTTTAATGTCTTTATATATGCTCATACCCCCAAAGCTAAAATGGAGTTATATCTATGGAAGTTCCTTTTATCTTGCAAGACTCAACACAGGTATCAATTTCTACATGAAACACTTCCTTATCTCTTTCTTCCCTTCTTCCACCAACATCTGAAAATGATTTCTGTTACAAAATTCTCATAGTACTTTCCTTAGACTTCCTCTTTCCAAATTTCACTAATTCCCTTATATTTTATTGATTGATGGACCCATTGCCCACAATCACTATTACATCACAGAGTATTTGAGAGCTAGGACTGTACCATAACTGTTTTTCTGTTCCTTGCACAAAGCATATAATAGATGCTTAATAAATAGATATTTTAAAAATTCTTGACTAAATCAGAATGCATTGACAGTAACTCCAATGGTCTTCCAAAAATTACTATACTCTGGCAATGAATCAAGACTAAACACTTCATCTTTTAATCCCAGAATAAATTGCTGACAAAGTGCCTGACTCTACCCAGTGATAAAGGACAGGTGCTGTGTTTATCTGCTAGATTAAGCATTCTACCCACTACCATGGGCATTCTGGTAATGCCAAAGTTACTACAGCACTCCAAAAATTGCCTCTTTCCCCTATCTTTGCTGTGTTTGATATTAAAAAATCAAAGTCAAAGTCTAATGTAAGGTATCATAACCCTTTTTCCTATGGGCCCCAGATTAAAAACCCTTGATCTAATATGTTATCAATTTTTTAGACTCTTTCTCAGTCAAAAAGTACTGGAAACTTTGCTCTCTTTCTTTAATGTTTGTGTGTGTGTCTGTGTGTATCTGTGTGCTTTTTTTAATGGAGCTCAATAAAACAAGCATAGAATAAATTTATGATATGCATTCCTTATAATTACCATAGGAAAATTCTCCTAAAGCTCCAGATCCTTAGTCTAGAGGAAAGCAAGCCCAAACAAAAATGATTTAAATATTTATATACATATGTTTTATATATACATATATATACACACATATACATACATATACATGTATGTGAGAGAGTCTGTGTGTGCACGCATATGATATATGGCATTCTTGACATTTGTAATTCAATTGAGATTCAAAAGTTTTCCTTTGTCTGAAGGGAAGGAGAAAACCCAAGAACTCAAAGGAATATAATTTGGGTGATCAGATACAAGTTTCCCTTTTGTCTACAAACTAGCCAAACAACACAGAAGTTTAACAAAACTCATACTTCAGGACTCAGTAAAAGTGCTCTTTACGAAGGCAACTTGGAGACCAAAACAACAAAACTTGGTATGACACCAATTCTTTCTCAGACCAATTTTGTCCTCATTACTTGTCGTTCTGCCCTGACCATTTTGTAAGCATTTTTTATCATATACATCTGTTGCTAACCCCTGAGTCTGTCATAACTCAGGGGTCAGTCTTATTATTACAGGCCTATGATGGGGATGGAGCTTCAAAGGCATGGTAGTTCCTCTCTCTGCTAACGGCAATATTATTCCCTCTATTTTTCTTTCTTTTTTGGAAACTTTTCAACCTCCTTGCACTCTACATATTTCTTCCTTCTATTTAATCCAGTTTCCTGGGGTTTTTTTGGCTTTTTCTTCCACTGTCTTCACTCCAAAACTTGATGGGCTCCCTCTTTATCTCCAAGTCCTTCCTCCAAATTGTGCTTACAAGGATCTAGGCATCCATTACTATCCCATGAGTCATGACAAGGGGAAAGAAGTAGAATAAAAGGAGCAGCAGGTTATAATCTGGATAGATTTTTGAAATTTCTATATCACTACAATAATAGTTCACATTCAGTTTGTGAGCTAACTTAAAAGTGACCGGAATCATCATCTGTTTTATTGATGAAGAAACTGAGGACCCAAGGAATTAAGTGAATAGCCATGGGCTTACAACTAGTAAATGCTGGGCCTTTAATTCAAACCCAGGTCTTCTGGCTCCAAGTCACTTTTTCTGATATACTATGCTATATCTATCTTCCTTTCTCCCTACCATTTCCCTAAATTTATTTGTGACAGTGAGCATATTCATATGTTTGGGGGGGAAAGAAGGGAGGAGTCATTTTGCCTGATAATCAGAGGTTTAGTTGCATGGATTTAGGTATCATAGATAAGTAAGAATAAAGTGAGCCACCTGTAAGAGAAATGCTCAGGGGAGGAAGTAATTGGCAATTGTATTAAGACCTGTGGTTCCTTTAAATATATCCATCTAGGGGGGCCTAGGTGGTGCGGTGAATAGAGTATTGGCCCTGGAGTCAGGAGAAGCTGAGTTCAAATCCAGCCTCAGACATTTAACACAAAAACTAGCCATGTGACCTTGGGCAAGTCACTTAACCCCAATTGTCCTACATTCCCCTCTCCAAAAATAAGTAAATAAATAAATATATCCATCAACCAACCTATTGACTTGGGACTGTTTCTATTCCCCCCCCCCCACCAAAAAAAAATATTCAGTAATCTCTGTTCCCCACCAATCACTTGTTCAAAGACCAAACATATTAAAATTACTCCCATCATTTGTCTTATGAATCCATATTCTCTGAATATGCACTGATAGAAGACGATACATGTTACTCTTTAGTTGTATCAATTTCTTTGAATCCCATGGACCATACTGTTCATGGGTTTTTCTTGGTAAAGATACTGGAGTGGCTTGACACTTTCTACTCCAGTGGATTAAGGCATTTAGAGTTTAAGTGACTTGCTCAGGGTCACATAGTAAGTGTCTGAAGCTGAATTTGAATTCAGGTCTTCCTGACATCAAGACCAGTGCTCTATGCACTAAACCATGTAGGTGCCTGGATGGTACATAGATGGGGTTAAACAGGTATTTGTCATCCTTGACTTGTGGGTTTGTTAAATGTAACTTTAGGGAGCCAAATTATTGATAGAGATGTTTTTGATAATTCAATTTATCTTAGTGCCTGGTAGATAGGAGGTGCTTCAAAGTAGGGTTGATATGTTTAACATGGTTACCCCTCCCTTTACCTTTTGGAATAACAACACTTTTCCTCATTCATTGTAGGAGAATTTCACTATAGGTACTTTATGCGATCCCATCCTATTTGACAATACTTAGCCCAGTTTGTGAATTATTTTGTCACAGTCACTTACATTTTGGTTGCTTATTAATGCATATTATTTTTTTAAAAAGGACAGAAATGTAAATCTTTAATCCTTTTGATGTAGAGATTAATTTTCTCTTTTTATAGCAGTGAAGTATATTTAAATGTTTGAGATAATACTTGATGTATATGATTTTATATTCCATATTTTATTCATCTTTCAAGTTCAAGTGGATCTTCTCTGGACAATTTAAATAGAATCTCTAATAGGAAAAGAATCTCTGTTAATGGGCAGATTAACAGAGAGCCACAAAATAAATGCCAAAGTACATTTAACAAGTTTATTATAAGAGAATAGCTAATGCATCCATCAAAGAGCTAAATAAAGACTCCAATCTCAGCAGTATTATTAGCATCTCAGATCTGGCATTCAATGTCTGTCATTGTTTTGGAAAGGTTTGATTCTATTGATGTCTTTGTCTCCCACACATGTCCCTGTGTGACTATCTTAGTGTTCTTGTTTTGACTTGCCATGTTTCCCAGGGACAGTTCTCATATCTATGTTAGGGCAGTGTTGGATGTCAGATTTTTTTTTTCAAAGCCAAGCAGAGTCACCTGCCATTCAGGGAGTCAGCTTTTATTATCACTGGAGTATATTTCTGTTTCAACCAAAATGTATTACCAGACTCTTTCCTGTGATTAGAATGTTATGACAATATCAGAATTCTACCCCTTTTCTGACAATTTTTCAAAATTCTGAAGTTAACTTTTGCTTAAGGACATTGATGAGGCAGTGTTCAAGTCCTGTGAAATCATATATCAATTAATAAACACTTATTAAAAACCTACTATGTGCCTAGTAATGTGGGAAGTGCTGGGGAAACAAAAATACTAAATCTCTTTTTCATAAACTCACAGTCAAACAGGGGAGATGACATATAAATTGTTATCTACAAGTAAGATATGGCTAGGATAAGTTGGAGATAATAAACAGGAGGAAGGCTTTACAATTAAGGGTGTGGGTAAGAAAAGGATTTCTTGATTTTCCTACTTTAGGACTATTTTTCATATCCTGGCAATAGGGTATTGCATTGATTAATCAGCGTTCCACTCACTTTCAAGCTTCTTCCTCCTCTTGGAAAGGCAAGATGGAATCAGAGGGGATTTAGCAAAATGCATGTTTTAGATTAAATGTCAGCTAAATCTATCTCCTTATCTTGCTCTTATGAAACTCTACATGCTTACAGAAACTGGTGCTTTCTTTTATTCTTTTTCATTTTCAGCAAATATATGTCCCTCAAGATGAAATTTAAATGTAGGTCATGGATGTCACAATTATCCACATGGGGAGAGGCACACAAGTTCATACATGACAGAGGCATTCACCTGTAGGATCGGGAGTTGGGAAATATTGGTCATTTCAAAATGCTGCTATTCCTGGTGCCAGGCAATATCCCTGACAGTTTGAATGACCATATACAATGAAACAGAAATATCTATTGGGGGAGTTGGATAACTCTACTAGTAAAGAATTCTTGGAGTCTTTTCAAAGACATTCAATAGCTATACTGATTTCTGAGAATTCTGATTTACTAAGTGGTTCCCAATAGCTCAAATTAGTGTAATTTCCAAAGAAAGGACAAACTCTTTCATTAGATTCAAAGGAATAATTTGGTTGCCTCTACCTTTATAAGATAGAATGGTCATTTTATAATACTGATGCTTTCTTTTCTTTACTGAGGAGTTAAATGGATTTCTTAAATTCAGGGTCACTGATGTTTCCCCACATGTTCTTTTAGTAAATGAAGTAATTTCAGCATACCAAAAGTGCATCAGCACTATTTCTATTTGGTCTAATCTCTAGATTGTCATGAATGTATCTTGCCAGAAGGAGACTGTTTTCAAGTAAAAACATTTTACAATTTTAAAACACTTAAACCATGACTATTAAAACTTTGTTATTTTAAATATCTAATGTTTGAAAATGAACATTTTCTCAGATTTCTTGGTGCTGATATGTATAGTTTTTGATGCTGATTGACTAAATAATGATTTTTTTGCCTTCTTTTATAATTAATGACCAGTTATAACTTTTTCTAACATGTATTGTGTCTTTCATATTTTGCCAAGGACTCAGTTTTTTTCAGAGATTTCTAATTTTATTTTCATAAATCTTTTTCTAACTTCCTGTGAAGTTGCAGACAGAATATCAACCCCTTTAGAATTTTGCCAATGAGTACATTTTGTCCTTGTCCTGAAAAGAGTCATCTTTTCTCTTTGACAAAAAGTTTCTCTTTCTTTTGATGTTTGGACTCTTTTTAGATTTTTCATATATTTCTCCCTTTTTTGGTAGAAGCTTGTATAAGAAGCATGCTCTTTCTCTTCTTCCTCCAACCCACCACACACTACTGAGGACTAACAATGTGATAATTTTCCAAGCCTAATTTATTAATATTCCCTTTTCATTTTAGCATTGACCAACAGATAATGATGAATGATACTTCTCAATGTGTAAGACACTATACTTTGTTTCTGATGAATATGTTTAGATAAATCAGTATTTTATCATGGTCTAAGAATTAATACACTAAGAGTTAGAACTGGAAAGGACTTTAGGGGTTATTTTTCAATCCTTTTGTTTTGCAATGAGTATATCAAGGGCCAGAGAGCACAATGGACATTTTTAAAATTATATTTGGCATATATAGTGATGGAATCAGAATTCTTTCCTAGGTCCTTTGACTATAAATCCAGTACTCTTTCCACTGCATAACAATACTTCACTTCAAGGAAATATTATGTCCATAAAATGTTTAATCAGAGACTTTTCCTCTTATAAAAAGTGGATCCAAGGTATCTTGAGGATTTCTGTTTTCTTATTTGCCAAAATCATAGGACAGAGAAGGCATCAAAAGGATCATGAATGAAAATAACTACTAGTACTATATGTAAGTGGGAATTCATCCATCTTCCACAATATTCCCCCAGTATATTCTACAAAAAGAGAACCTGTACTTTTCAATACAGTTTTATGTAATTTACTTTCCCAGTGTTAGAGTTGAAAGCTGACTGGCAGCAAATCTTCCCTATAGACCAAAGAAAAGAATCATTTTTGCCTTTGTTGGCCTTGTAATATCCTTCTGCATTTTAAGGCACAGAATTAGAGAGAGTGTATAATATTATGTTAAAATTATACTGTAACTAAAAGAAAACATGTCATAGACTGAACTCATAATCAGAAAATGATTTGAAAAATATATTTATTGTAGCCAAGTAGAAATTTTTAGGAAAAAAATAGATTTAATTCAAACATACTATTTTACTATCTTAAAACATATAATAGCCTATAACATTTTAAAATTTTGAAAGACTACTTTTGTTTAAGGATATTTTTAACTTACCTTTAAATAAAGCTTTCTATATGTTTTAAAAATATGAAAGCTATTTTTATTTTAAACTCAAATACACAAAAAGGAAAGAAAAGAAACTTTATATACTTAACTATTAAATTTAATATAAAATAAGAAAAAAAGCATTGTTCCATGCACAGCAGAACATAAGAATTCAAAATATATAGCAATATATTTCCGTTTTCAAGAAAGACAAGTAACTACTACACATTTTGTTCTGAGCTCTCCATCTTTGCATCCTTGTAAGTTTCTTTTTGTTCTCTGCTGTACGCTTTTTACCTTGCTCTTTTTTCCCTCCTTCCTCCCCCCTTCAACCAAGAAGGCTACAATGAAGCATCAATATATATGCACACACATACATATACACGTATACACATACATACACATACATATACATATAAACACATACATACATAAATTAAAAAGCTATTTTATTTTTTTAAATGATCCTCATAATTTTATTTCTTAAAATGAAATATATATATATATATATATATATATATATATATATATATATATAAAACAAAATCAAAGATATATAGAAGAAAATGAGGGAAGGGTCCTAAGAGTTTAATTCTATAAATTGTCCATTCAGCATATAGTACATTTTTCTATTACCAGATATTTTATCTGACTGTTTACTGATTTCCAAATGTATTATGGGCCAGCATTTTTATTCATCATGTCTCAGAAACTTTTTTAGACTACTAAACCAATGGAGAAATAGTCATGTTGTATTTTGAACAATAATAATTATGATAGTAAAATCTTAGTGAAATCTCTTTCATAGGATTTTTTTGGCAATGAAACTATTATATTGCATATCACTGATGCTGCAACCTAATTCAGCATAAGCAAAGTGATTCACAGAACAAAAAATTAATGGTAATGATGCTATTCCATTAATCAATTATTAAAATCTGATATCCTTTTTACAATATAGCTGAATATGTGGTCATTTCTAATTCCAGAAAACCTTCTTTCAGGTCAGAAAAATCAATAAATGAACAAAACAATATACAAAGACAATATAAAGAAAAAGAGAGGAGGAAGAAAGAAATCCTTAGTGGAAAAACTTCAAAGAAAATTAGTGGGGGGGGGGAGCCAAGATGGCAGAGTAGAAACAGCATTTCCAATGTGCTCTGCCCCACACAAATTTCAAACAATGTGAAAGGGGACTCCGAACAACTTCTGGAGCCACAGGACCCACAGAACGGCACAGAGAAGCTAACCTCCTGCTGAGGACACCCCAGCATCCCTGCAGGGAGCGGCCAGCACAGTGCTCTGAGAGCAGGCAGCACAGGGAGCTGGGAACCGACAGCGCAGTGCAGAGTGGAGCCCAGGTCCTCGATTTTAGCCCCAGGGCGGCTGGGCCTTCAGCCAGCTGGTGGAACCCCAGAACACCAGCAATTGTGGCGATTCCAGAATTATCAGCACAGTTATGCCTAGGACAAAGTGAGAGGTTAGTGCCCTATGGACTTTGGGACCAGTATTTGGGGAACTTGTGGCTTCCTCCCCTGGGGGCAAAAAGCTGCTGAAGAAACAGCTGCACAGAATCCACTTTGCAGCCTCAACAGTGGCTCTAGCTCCTGGTCTGCGAACTGTAGGGAGATCCAGCAATCAGTCTGGGGGTTAATCACTCTTGCTTTAAATTGCCTGGATCTGGATTGTGGTCTGGGGGGAAAGTTTGGGGTGGGTGTCCAATTTGCCAGAGTGGGTGGAGACTTTACAGAGGCCACCCAACTGGCGGAAGTTGTGAAGACCCCACGTTTGGGTGGAAGCTCCCCTGTCTGGTGGCAGAGTCCTACTGTGGCAACAAGCCCCAAAATCAAGTAATTAAGTGGCAACATGCCTAGGCAAATGAAACAAAATAAACAGAAAAGTTCAACATTGGACTCCTATTTTAGGGGCAAAGAGGCTCAAAACATGGAGGAGGACTGTGAGGTCAGAACTCCTGCACTAAAAGCCCCAAATGAAAATACAAGCTGGCTACAGGCCATAGAGGACCTTAAGAAGCAGATAAGAGAAGTGGGGGAAAATTGGGAAGAGAAATGAAAAAGATGCAAGAAAAGTATGAAATGACAGTCAACAGCCTGACTGAGGAAAATAACACCTTAAAAAATAGACTAACTCAAATGGCAAAAGAGGCTCAGAAAGGCAATGTGGAGAAGAATGCCTTAAAAAGTCAAATTTGCCAGATGGAAAAAGAATCTCAAAAGCCCACTGAGGAGATTCATTCCTTCAGAGTTAGACTGGAGCAAATGGAAGCTAGTGACTTTATGAGAAATCAAGATACTATTAAACAGATCCAAACAAATGAAAGAATAGAAGGCAATGTGAAATATCTCATGGGAAAAACCAATGACCTGGAAAATAGATCCAGGAGAGATAATTTAAAAATTATTGGACTACCTGAAAGCCATGATCAAAGAACCTAGAAATCATCTTTAAAGAAATTCTCAAGGAAAATTGCCCTGATGTGTTAGACCCTGAGGGGGAAATAGAGGTCGAAAGAATTCACCGATTGCCTCCTGAAAAAGATCCCCAAAAGAAAACTCCTAGGAATATTATAGCCAGGTTCCAGAACTCCCAGATCAAGGAGAAAATACTACAAGCAGCCAGGAATAAACAATTGCAATACTGTGGAAACACAATCAGAATAGCACAGGACCTGGCAGCTTCTACACTGAGGGATCAAAGGGCATGGAATATGATATTCCAGAGGGCAAAAGAGCTGGGATTGAAGCCAAGGGTCACCTACCCAGCAAAACTGAGTATCTTGTTTCAGGGAAAATATGGTCATTCAGTGGAATAGAGGACTTTCAAGCATTCTTGATGAAAAAACCAGAGTTGAATAGAAAATTTGACATTCAGATGCAAGAAGCAAGAGATGCTTGAGAAGGTAATCAAGGAAAAGAAATCAAAAGGAACTTATCAAAGTTGGACTATTTACATTGCTACATGGAAAAACAATAACTGTGTTTGATGAAACCTTTCTCACTATAAAAATAATTGAAGAAGGGTACATGGCATATGTTCACAGGTATACATGGATAGAGAGCACAGGTTGAATTTGATGGGAAGGGATGATTCTTTTTTTCTGGGGGGGGCGCAATTGGGGTTGGGTGACTTGCCTGGGGTCGTGTGGCTAGGCCTTTGTTTGTGTGTTGGGTGTCTGGGGCTGGATCCGAGCTCAGGTTCTTCTGGCTCCAGGGCCGGTGCTCTGCTCACTGCGCCACCTAGCTGCCCCAAGGAAGGGATGATTCTTAAGGGGTGAAGTCAAGAGGTGAGAGAGGAAAGTGGCGAGAGGTGATGGAGAGAGACAGGGTAGGGTAAACTATCTCATGTAGAAGAGGCAAGGGGAAGTAGTTGCAAGGGAGGGGAAGAACAGGAAAGCAAAAAGGCAAAAGAATATTCTCATTGAAGTTGGCTCAAGGAGAGAATCACATACGTACTAAATGGAATATCTTACCCTCACTCTCCTGAGTAGGGGAAAGGGGGATGAGGGAGGGAATAATGGAAGGGAGTGCATTCTGGGGGGAGGGGAGGTTGGAAGTACCCACTATCAAAGAGAGACAGGACCAAAGTAGGGAATGGACCAGGTGGGAGGTGAGACGGGTGGGAGGGAAACATAAGCAGTTTTTTTACACTATATCTATTATGGTAATGTTTTGCATAGCTATACATGTACAACACATACTGAATTGCTTATCTTCTCAGAGGGAGTGGGTGACAAGGGAGGAAGGGAATGGATCTGCAAATTGAAGTTTTAAAATTAAATGTTTCATAAGATGTCCAGGCATTGGGGCTCAGAGATTCACCTTGCCCTAATGGCAAAGTCGAAGGGGATATGGGAGAAGGTATGGGAGAGAGAGGACTGGATGAGGGGATATCTAGTGGGACTGCTATTCTAGGGTGGTGGGTAGGGGAAAATGGGGGAAAATGTAACTCATAAGCTGGTGGAAATGAATGATGTAAACCAGAAGTTAATAAAGCATTTGTAAAAAAAAAAAAAAAAAGAAAAAAAGAAAATGTCCCTTTGGGGGGTTTGTACCTCCATAGACTTAATGGTTCTTTGGTATGGTATCCTTGGGTGCTTGTCAGACTCCACTCAATCTGGTCTTTATGAACAAAGACCTCTAAAAACATGAGTTCACCAGATCAAAGGGGCCATGTTATAGGACCAGTATTTTCCTGAATACCTTCTATAGGCTTCTCTGATAAAGCTTCTTTTTGCTTTTTTTTTTTTTTTTTTGGAGGGGAGAAGGTAGGGCAATTGGGGTTAAGTGACTTGCCCAAGGTCACATAGCTAGTAAGTGTTAAGTGTCTGAGGCTGGATTTGAGCTCAAGTCCTCCTGAGTCCAGCGCTGGTGCTCTGTTCACTGTGCCACCTAGCTGCCCCTAAAGCTTCTTTTCTATGTGAAACCTTATTGGCCTCAGGTCCTCTGATGCAAATTTCTGGTAGATAGGCATAAAAAAGTCTCAACTACTTGTAATCTAGGTCTCTCAGATTTGGTGGTTTGGTGCCTGAGACCACACAAGTCACCATAACCTACTGATCTATTGACCAGACACATTATTATTTGGAGATGAGGGAACCCCCACATCCTGAGAAGCTAAGTGTCATTGTATCCTTGTTGAATATTCTTGCTGTATTGATGAAAAAAATAAACTTTGTTAAATGTTAAAAAAAAAAAAAGAAAATTAGTGAAGTTATTTAAAGAAATGAGTAAGCAAAAAAAAAAAATAAGTTGTGGTAACATAAGGACTAATTACAGTGTAACAACAACTAATCTCCCCAGAAGAGAAAATGAAACACAAGAATGCCTATAATTTGTTTATAAACTAGTAAAATAATTGATGGAATATTTTAAGGTATTTGTTTGTTTCAGTCCAGACATGTGATGTTACCTATATAGAACTTTCTGTGTAATCCTTCCCTCATTGATGAGGTCCTTTGTTTATAATCTCAGATAACAGCTTGGGACATTGGAGTTAAGTAACCTGTTTATGATCTCATAACTAACATGCACTAGGGGAAGACTTGAACTTTGGTGCTTCTGAATTTTCCAGTGGTCCTCCATTATTTCCAAAATAAAAAACAAAAAAAGACCAAAAAACACAATAGTCCTCTGTCTGCATTTTAAGGTCCTTCATTATCTGGCCATTTCTTGCCTTTTCATTCTTCTTACACATCACTCATCTTCCCATAATCTGCAATTTATTGACACTGTGATCCATACTGTTCCTTCCATATGATTTTGATCTCCCATGTCTGGGCATTTTCACTGGCTAGTCTTGCCCACCCCACTGCACACACCCTCCGCCCCCCACCTAAAATGCTCCCTAATTTTGGCTTTCCTGATTTCCTTCAGGTCTCAGCTAAAATCTCACTTTCTGTTAGAAAGGAGGTAGAGGGATATGGGAAAGAAAAAGGACAGGTAAAGCAAGGAGAAATAGAGAGAGAAGAAAAGAGAGGTAGGAGAGAAGGAAAGAAAGGAAAGGAAGAAGGGAGAGAGAAATTAATAACAAAAGAGAGTAATTAAAATCTCATGTTATTACTTATAAATAATGATAAATACAAGAAAAATAAGAATATGTAGAAAGAATTGGCTTGTGTTCCAAAATAGCATATCCTATAAAACTGAGCATATTACTTCATTAAAAAATGACTTCAACAAGATCAGTCTTTCAATCATTTCTTCTGGAAAACTAACAGGAACGTATTAACATTCTTTGATTTTCAAAATCAGCAAAAGAATGAAAAAGATTATGAGAAAAGGAAAAGAAACATAACAGCATAAGTTTGGATAGCATGAAATGAATGATGACTCAATTTTTAAAGGCTATAAGCAATCTCTTGCTCCTTAGATCTACCTTTTTTTAAAAATCATTAAGTGAATGAACAGTAGGAATTTGAGGAGATCAGAGAGAAGTGAAATACCTCAAGAAGAAGAGGGGAGATGAGCAGGGGAAATATGTTGGAATAGAGCCCCATTATTTGGCACAGTAAACTTAGGCATGCCTATAAGAAAAAAACAAATGAACAAAAGTAGGTAATAGTAAAGAGGAGGAAAACATCTTTGTTATCTCTCTATATGGAAAAGATATTGTTTCATTTACTTTCTTTACTATTGTGATTTGTATTTTCAATGCTTAGCACAGTGCATGGCATCTAGTAAGCATTTACATGTTTTTTCACTTGTTGCCAGAAATGACAAAGAATACTGGGCAGAGTGCTATACTGGGAGTCAGAAAGACCAGTACCACAAGTACTAAATACACAAATCACTTCTATTTCTCAAAACAGGCTAATGTGAAAAACATAAAACAAAACAAAACAACAGTCTAGTAGTTACAGAATAGTTTTCAATCTGAAATGATAGAAGGATTGTCCTCATCAGTTCATTATGCCAATGAAATTATACATTTATAACTATCTATCTATCTATCTATCTATCTATCTATCTATCTATCTATATCTATCTGTCTGTCTCTCTGTCTGTCTATCTACATAGACATAGAAATACTTATATTACATCATTAAATCAAAACAGCATATGTTATAACCCTTACTACTTTGGATATCAGAATATTTTATAACTAGACATATGACAGAAAATATTCAAAATATACTTTATAAAATAATCAAATCTACACAAGTAAAACCAATGCATCTATAATTAGAAGAAAACATATTTTGGGGTAAAATTTGGCATTAGACATGTCTCATGAAAGTCTGTTATCCAGTTACACTAATAGATTGGTGATGAAGTGATGAATTGATACAATTCAAGATAACATTTTGGAATAATATAGGGAAGGCATTATACTGTTAAAACCCTTTAATCCAAAGAAGTCAGTCTATATTGAAGATTCCAAACATACTAAAATATTAATAGTAATACATTTTGCAGTAACAATAAAGACAACAAGAAACTTGAAACAAATGAATTATCAAATACTTATTAAGTACCTACAAAATTGTCAGGCTCCATGTTAAGATTCTGAAGTTATAAATACAAAACTGCAAAACTTACTGCACAGAAGGAACCTATATTCTTATAAGACTTACAACACATAAGGGTTAGTGGGGAAATAAGAAAATGAGTTTTGGTCAAGAGTCACCAGTAGCATGAGTTGAGCTAAAAGACTTTTGATGGTCACACCCTATCCACTAGTGGCATTGGTAGGGCTAACTGAACAAATTGCTCAAACTCAAAGTAATAGGTGGAAAACAAAGGTGTGTGTGTAGGGGAGGCGGGGAGGTGTAGCAGGAGGTAAGTGCACATCAGTATGCCAGGACAAATGGGAAGTTGCTCATGATAGGTAGGTTCTGGTTTACTGAAGATGGTTGCATAGGATGTGTTGTACTTCACTGACTTTCATAAGTTTTCACTCATGTATCCAGTAACAAGGAAGGAAGGAAACAAGCATTAATCAAGCACCTACTATATTCTAGGCACTTTGTTAAACACTTTACAAATCTATCATTTGATTCTCACTACAACACTGAGATATGGGTGCTATTATCCCCCCCCCCATTTTTTTCTTACAGTTGAGGAAATGGAGGCAGATGGATGTTAAGTGACCTGTTTTAATGGTAATGGTAATTTGAAGATCTTCCCTGCCCCTTAAGAAGCCTAAGAAATCTGAAGACCTTCTCTACTTTGAAGATATACCCTACCCCTAAAAGACTGAATGTAATCACTTTTAGTCTGTGGTGAGAGAAGTTACTGAAGGGTGGGGCAGAGCCCACAAGAAGCTGGGAATCAGAGCAGCTAGATTGGAGGGAAGAGAGGATGTCTCCAAGGGAGACAGTTAGACTTGTGAGTATATGTTGGTTTATGGGGAAGGCTAAAGGATACTGTGGCTCTCTATGCTGTTATGGATTATTAACTTCTTTGTTACTATGATGGAATTGGTTTACTGGTTTGCGGATTTGGTTTTTGGTATCAGAATAAATGTTTCTCTTCTGTCTTATATATGGAGATTCTATTATATTTTGCATTTGATCACTATGAAGGCATAATAATGGTGATCTTTGGTGCTGTGAATATTGCATCAGTGCTACACTTGTAGATAGTATGTGCCTGAGGATGGATTTTAACTCAAGTCTTCCTACCTTTAGGTCCAGCCTCTATCTATTTCTTCTATTTATTCCTAACCATCTTCAGGGTGGAGTGAAAAATGTTTAGTAGATTAAAAAAGTGGGTTCCCAACAGTTAAGGAATTACTGAATGAATTATGACATATGAATTTAATGCAATTGTTTTATTCCAACTTTGAAGTCCTTTCCAGCTCTCAGTATATGACAAATGAATTACCTGATGCAGAATGACTGAATCAGAACCAAGAGAATATATACAAAATGATTAAGAATATACAAAAGAAAATATCACTAAAATAATTTAGAATTCAGATTAATTTCACAAATAACAAATAATCTTGCTTGCATAGACATGCTATCAGAAATCTACTTCCCTTCTTTTAGTAAAAGTTATAGATTCCTCATACAGAATGCTTCATATACTGTTAAATGTAATCAATGTTTTAGCTTGACTTGTGTTGAAATTATTTATTGCTGTTGTTATAATGTCCATGTTAGAGATCTTCATTAAGAAATAGCATTACTATTTTTAAAAAGCATCAAGACAAAAACAGGAAAGGGGAAAAAGTAACACAAATAAGGTTTATTGGTGAGACTGTTGCTGCTTCTATTTCTGTTTCTATTACTACTACTGCTGCTGCTACTGGTATTATTATTGTTTATTCACATCCTACTCTGCATGACCCCATTTGGGCTTTTCTTAAGCAAAGATACTGTAGTGGTTTGCCATTTACTTCTCTAGTTCATTTTATAGGTAAAGAAACTGAGGCAAAAGGACTAAGTGATTTGCTCAGGATCACACAACTTGTAAGTGACAGAGTAACATTTGAAATCAGGTCTATCCACTTAGCCACCTAGCTATCTACTGCTACTGCTGCTGCTACTACTACTATTACTACTACTACTGCTGTTGCTGCTGCTGCTGCTACTCCTACTCTTCCTTCTGCTCTTCCTCCTTCTCTTTCTCTTCTTCCTCCTCCTCCCACTACTACCTGATGAGGTGCAATCACCTCTACCATCCTGTCTGATACTGAACTGCTATAAAACCTGCAGAAAATGAGCTTACTTCCTATTAGTTAATTATTCATTTTATATTTGATTTTGACATTTATTATTATTATTATTTTGCTTTTTGGAGGGCAATTGGGGTTAAGTAACTTGCCCAAGGTCACACAGCTAGGTTTTTGTTTCTGTGTGCATTAAGTATTTGAGGTCAGATCCCAACTCAGGTCCTTCTGACTCCAGGGCTGATGCTCTACTCACTGTGCCACCTAGCCACCCCAATTTTTGACATTCTTTACTTCTTAAATTTTAAGTTTCAAATTGTCTACATTCCTCTCATTCCTTCCCTTTTCACTGAGAAGGCAAAAAATATGTCAACTGTATTTGGGAAATCATAGAAAATATATTTCTGTATTAGTTACAAAAATTAAAAAAAAGATAAAATTATACTTTAACTTGCACTCAGTTCATCATTTTTTTTCTGGAAGTGGATAACACTTTTTCTTCATGAGTCCTTTGGAATTGTCACACATTTTTTATAAGATATCAAAAAATTGTCTTTGATAATTTCATGAATTATGATGTCTAGGCTCTTTTTCCTAATCATAGTTTTCTCTTTTTAAAATTCTCTCCCTGATTTATTTTTCCAAGTCAGTCATTTTTCAAAGAGACATTTTATATCGTCTTCTTTTTTTCTTCCTTTGATTTTGTTGTATTGTTTATTGGTGTCTCATGGAATCATTAGCTTGCATTTGCCAAATTTTAAATTCTGAGGAATTATTTTCTTCAATGAGTGTTTATACCTCCTTTTCCATTTGTCCTATTCTTTTTAAAAGAGCTCTTCAGTGAATTTTCACACTTCGTGTGAAAATTTGGCCTATTTTGCTTTTTAAGATGAGATTTTCTTCAATTTTTTGTGTCTCTTTTAATAAGCTTTTAAACGCTTTCCAAATTTTCTTGCATCACTCCCCACCCATACCTCCAATTTTGTCTCCACTACTCGTATCTCTTTCTTTAATTCTACTAGGGATTCTTGCTGGCCTTGGGTTAAATTATTTTTTTGAGGCTTTGCTTATAGCAGTTTTCATTATCACTTCCTAAGTTTATGACTTGGCATTCCTTGCCACCATAATAATTTTTTTGTAGTCAACTTCTTTTTGCCTTGTTTGTTCATTATGTCTAGGCTACTTCTTCCCTTTCAACTTTATGTTAAAGTTGGACTGTGCACACTTTGGGGTATGGAGGCACTGTGCCAAGCTTCAGGCTTTTTCATGATTCTGTTTTTTCAGAGTTAGCTCTGGAGATCTGCAAGTTTCCAATGTTTTCAAATTGGTGTGAGCTAGGGAAAGATTTAGTCACTCCTTTCCCTGTCTGTCCTCTGGTGTTTACCCAGAAAGGGCCTTTGCTCCCATGCATCCAGAAATACTAGTGCTCCTCTTGATCTTGGAAATGAGACCAGGGTATTTGCTCCCCTGTGACTGGAAGACAAACACTCCTTCCCATCCTGGAACCATGACTGAGACCTGCTTATAGTTAACAGAGTTGCCAATCATCACCAGCTGCAACCAATGCCAGCAAAGGGTTCCCTGTAATCTCTTCCTGACTGGTTTCTAACCCCCTTACCATCTCCAGTCTGAAAATTCATGAAGCTGATGTTGGGGCTGTTTGACTACTTCCAAGGTCTACTACTGGTGCTACTGTTGTGCTGTGGGCCTCTGCCAAACCCAGTGCTACAGACCTCTTCTGCTGACCTCCTAAATTGTCTTAGGCTGGAAAACTGTCTCCCCTCAACCTTTTGTTGACTCTGTTGCTCCCAAATTTGATTTGAGGTTTTATTTTAAAGGTGTTTGGAGGGGAATTTTATGAGAGTTTAACTGGGTCCCAGCCTGTACTCTTCCACATTGGGTCCACTCTCCCCAATACTTATTTTCAAACATAATTTATTTTTCTACCTCTTTGATAGTCTCTGACTTCTAAGAATTTTCTCCAGATTATCTTTGTAAGATATTAAACAAAAGGAATACTATGATAGTAATCTTCTCCCATATTATTTCTATATGAAGTCCATTAAATAGTATGACAACAAGTGTAATTTTTATTTATTTTGCTATATATTTGGTAGAAAATAAATATTTAAATGTGACCTCCTAAAATAGAAATATTCTTTTATATCCTTAATCTTTATCTCAGTACCTGGAACATAGTAGGTTGTTTACTTGATAACTACTTGTTTCTCAGATCTTTTCTAGTTTTGAATAGTCCATGGTATTTAAGTTGATTTGTAGATAATATGTATTTCAAACTTAATTGAAATATTATCATCTCCCAAAATTTTCACCAGAAAAATATTTAAAAAGAAAGAATAATGTAAATATAAATAACACAATATAATAAAAATAATATATTCATCGTTTTTCACTTCTTGTCTCCATTCTATTTACATTTTCATCCCCTCCCTACTAACAACACACACACACACACACACACACACACACACACACAGACTGAAACTAAAACAAATGAACATCATAAACATCACACCACTGGATAACTTTTTATTTTTCTTGCATCAAATTGAAATTTCAGGGCTTAAAGGCTCTCATAGCTCTCTTTGCGACACAATAGAAGCCACTGTCTCTTTCTCATGCCATCCTTTCTTTCTGCCCAAGGGAGGCTTCTATCTGTCCACTTTGCTCTACCATTCTCCTCTTGATTTGTCATTCTTCCTGTGACTTTATGACTCAGAGAGATGAGACTCAGAAAGGCTTCTCAAGCTTTAGAAACATCAAAAAAATCATTCAAAATATTTTTATGGGTAAAAGTAGAAATGATTCAGCAAGATAAGGATTTTATTTTCAGCATTACTGGTGCAATTTCAACATTAAGAGGGAAAAACAAGCACTATAAATTCCCAGAATTTATAGAGTTTATATCAAACCTAGCATGAAAACTAGATCCATCCCAACTCATATGCTTAAGTATCCCTATATTAAAATGTTTGAAAAATAATACCATGCCACAGAAAACAATGATGAAAAAGTAGTGTAGTATTTATATATGTACTTATCTATAACATTAGACATATATGTATTCATATACATGTCAATTCACACTGTATATTTATGCAATTTCAGCCCATTATTCTTGTGCCAATTACCTAATGTCATACACACTATTCACAAACATAAAACACGCACTGGCATACACACATGCACACAAACATACGGCAAGGTTATATCTTTGCTTTTACTCACTACAATGTCATTTTAAGGATCTCTTTGGAGAAAAAAATGTTTTATAAGCACCTAACTGAAATCATCTCACTTTCCTTCTTTTGACAGTGAAGATAGTCTGTTTCCTTAATGTCTGCTTGCCTTTTTCTTTCCTTTGATGTGATACACACAAGCCAAACATTACAAACCTCACTATAATGTACTTTGTTCGATCATATATCTTTCTATACTATTGGGTTGGAGTGTACTTGCTGCATATAGAATGCCTCTCTCCTACAACATCAATGGCTACAGCATAGCTCTTATGTGCCTCATTAGAAGGAACATGATTATTTCAGTTCTGTTATATGGCATTCAGATCATCTATGATGTAATTCTTTCATTTGATATTCTGGGATGCTTTTAATAGTTCTGTATTCCATATAAAATGCTATATACAAAGCACCATCATCATAGCTATTCTTATTCCTGGAATTCATGGCCACCATATGTCTACTTTAGATGAGTATTTCCATGGACATTTGCTCATTCTGTAGTTTACATAATTAAAAAAGAACACTTTATAGTAGCATTAGAGTTAAAATAATGTAATATGCTATTTATATCATCACTACTTTAAATTAGGTGGATCAATTTGAAAATAGCAAAAAAGTTAAGGTTATCAGATCATGATGTCTTGCAAATAGCACAATATTTGTGGCATTTTAGAAAAATTTCTTAAAGTACTTTCTGGTACCTCATTTCAAAATATGTGAAGAGATCCCTCTACTGTCATTACAGTGTCATATCATCATGATGAATGGATATATTGTCAGTCTTGTTCCTTTCCTTTGTAGTTTCCCACAGATTCAAAAGGATTTATTTTTTCATCCAGAAAAACACCATATTAAATGTATAAATAAAATTTATAAATATAAATCATGTATCTAATGCTTAAATAATATATTCATACAATTTTAAGCTATATGTAAAATTTATTAGGATTGTGGGATTTTTAGGATGAAAGTACTTTGGAACATGCTTTACTATCTGCTCTTCATAAGCAGTATATAACATTTTTGCTTAAATGTTTAATAAAACAAATCACAAGTTATTTATTATATCTGGTATGATTTGCCTTTACAAGGTCAAGGTTTTGGTTTTTAATTTTGATAATATTTTTACTGCTTCTGATTTCCATTTTTCTTCATATCCTCACAGGTTTCCTCTCTTTATATTTATAATACTAGTTTACTATATATTGTCCACTGATCCAGTATTCTTTTAAGGATCACTCTAATTCTTTTAGTGTTCAGTACTTGACTACACTTGATTTGTTTTTCCTAATCTTTTATTCTTTCCCTATATTTCATAATGGGTTCATTGAATGGTTGTCTATCATTAGGACTGATGTTTTGGATAATACAGAAATTTTCAAGGAATTTCTCAGCGGCTAGTTTTCATAATCTATTTAATTCTTTTCTTGTAAAGGCCTGCATATTCACTACTTTTAATTTCATCACCCTTTCATTATCAATGGGACTTTCTCTCTAAGATTCCTTTTATCTTCAAAATCTTTCTTAAAAGGGTTCCTATTTCCTTTTGTTCTTTTGTTCCTTTTGTTAACTCTAGGTATCTTAAAAGTCTGAACGAATAATGCTACATATCTTTAAAAATGCAGATTCCTTTAAAGAGTTTTGTCTAATGATCTCATATTAATATTAATTGTTATTAGCAACAGTGGACAATTAAAACATATACCTAATCTATAGGATCTGAGGAGATGGAGATTCTAAAAACTATATTGAAATATTGATTTAGGTGAGTAATCTTTACTATTAAATTTGGATTAGTGCTCTCAGGAAGCAATTTTTCTGTCCATAATTTTTGAAATAGTGATACAGATTAAGTTTAAATTGAGTGAACTATCAGAATCTTAAATTCAACATGTTTATATCCATGACTCCCTATAAAAATCATTGAAGAACAGATATATTTAATGTAGTTATGTGCATATTTCTCCCACCCTTAGAAGAATGATGATAATGCAGTCCTCTAGTCTTTGGTTATTAGAGTTAGAAAGAACTCTGAGAAGAGGTAGTTTGACATAGAGAATCTTTAGTTCAGACTCAAGAAAGTTGGGTTTCCACCTTGTTTCAGATACATAATACCTGGGTAGTCCCAGTCAAGTCATTTTGGCTCTTTGATTCTCAATGTTTTCATGTGTAAAATTGGAAATGATAATATTTTACCACCCGCCTAACATGTTTATTTTTTTAAAAACAATTGGGGTTAAGTAACTTGCTCAAGGTTACACGGCCAGTCATTATTTGTGTGTGGGTTCTCATTTTCTGAGGCCAGATTTGATCTTGGGTCATACCAACTCCGAGGCCGGTGCTCTTACTGCGCAACCTAACATATTTATTGAAAGCAAAGTGCTTTGAAAAGCTTAAAGAGCTATACAAAAATGAGTTATTATCTTTAGTCCAAGCTTTTTACATCTTACATCAGACTGCCCCCCCCCCCCAACTCTAGGTTGTTGTTCAGTTGTGAACAACATGACCTCAGTGAAGTTTTCTTAACAATGATACTGGAATGCTTTGCCATTTCCTTCTCCAGCTCATTTTACAGATAAGGAAACTGAAGCAAATAGGGTTAAATGACTTAACTAGAGTCACACAGTGTCTGAGGACAAGTTTAAAATTAGATTTGCCTGACTCCAGACCCTGAGATCTATGCACTGTGCCATGTAACTGTGCCCCATCTCCCGTTAGGCTAATCACTAATTCCTTAAACAATTCTTCAGATAACATTCCAAGCCCTATGCCATCTTAACCATTCTCTCCTGCTTTCAACCCCATTTGCCAGCTCATTCATTGATACAGAATTTATTAACCACTGCTAGGTACGTGAGTTCTCAATTATAAAGATAATATTTGGTCCCCCTTTTTTGCAGTGTACAACTTACCAAGACAAAACAGTATAAACATACAAGTGTATCATAATTATAACTCTGAACAGAATTTTATAAAAATATAAGAGATTTTCAAAGGGCTATGAAAGGCCCAAAGAAAGAAATACAAATATACCTCTTAAAATGTGATGCCCAGAATTGAATATAATTGCAATGCACTCTGACCACCAGAGTACAATAAGAGTTATACTCCATCTACTTTGGATCCTCTCTTTCCATTAATGAAAAATAAGGTTACACTCCCTTTTGTTATATTTATTATCATGTGGTAGGCAATGCAGGGATTGTAATTCCCAATCAAATGAGGAAACTGAGGAATCATGTCAACAATAAAGAGAAACTGAGTTTCCTGCCAAGATTACTTCCTGAATGGAGGCAGACCACCAGGTTCCCATATACCTACTAGAGAAAAATCATAATGTTTTCAACAAACCAAATAATTATCCTGAAATCTGATGAGAAATTAGAGTGACTTCTTCCACCCAAGAATTACAAAGAACATCAACATTCTGTCATGCCATGCCTACCAATAAAGCCACTGTGATAGGACCAGCATTTTCTTAACACAGTGTTCCTGAGTTTCTTGATTTCTTCTCATCCTGGCACCTGATTGACTCTAGCTTCCTGGTCTGGGATTGGGGCTGGGATAATGGTCTCAGTCTGTATAATAGGCTATTCTCAGATTTGGTGAATACCTAAGACCAGGCCAGTTGCTCTATCCTGATGACATATTGACTAAATGTGTTTCCAGAGGGTAACTAGTAAAGTTGTCAAGGGGTCATGTCCAGAGAGGCTAAATGTCATAGTATGCTTGTTATGTATTTTTGCAGTGTTTGGACAAAATAAAAACTTTCTTCAATGACTCACAAATACCTTGCTACATCCCAACATCAAACCTCAACAAAGAGGGTGTAGGAGTTACAGAGGTGTCTGCAATAGCAATTTTAAGTATAGAGTGGCATCCAGATCAATCTGAGAAAGAGACATTTGTAGACTGTTGCACATCTGCAATCAATAGGAGAGAAAGGATCATAGGACATCCTAGTGTGATAAGAAAGCCTTAGTGCAGAGACACTTGAAGCTTTGAGATGAATGCAGGATGTGACTTGAATAGTATATACCAGACAAATCTACACTAAAGCTAAGACTTGTTCAGTCCAGACTGCAGTGTCCTGAGGTCCCTAACAAACTCTCCTGAGATAGTACTAAGAGCCTTAAAAATGCTGTGCAAGAAAATCTCCTCAACCAAAAAAAAAAAAAAAAAAAGGGAAAAAGCCTGACTGGCACCAAGTTTTCGTTCAGGAACTAAAACTGTAGAGAGAAATAAATCAAAGAAAATGCCCTCTAGTGTCTAAAATTATTGCTAATCTATTTCCATAACAACTGCAAACAGATACTCAAAGGGAAAATTTTTTTTCAAAAAAATAAAAACCGACATGATACCTAGAATAATGAAACAATAAGTTTCAAAAGAGTGAAACAAAAACTCTCAAAAAAAGATTTGGCAGGAAAAATAGAAGAGAAAACTTACCAAAGGAAAAAATGAGTAAATGAATAAAGCATGTATTGAATCCTGATTATATGCAATGGAGTATGCTAACTATTGGGGAGACAAATAGAAATGAAGATAGTCTTTGCTGTCAAGGAACTTATGTTCTAATGGGGGAGACAATACATAAGAAAGGATTCAATCTCAAGTCACATGAAAAAGTACAATGAGTTTTAGGGTGCAATGGCAAAGCAGGTATTAATTCTTCTACTTCAATACCACTTTGATTAAATATCAATCTGATGTTGCATCATTTGCCAGGGTCAAAGATTTGAGTGGCAAGAACTTTCTTTGTTAGGTCTTCAGTAACTGTGTTTGTATATTGTATAGAAGTAGTTGCTAGGCTACATTTTACAGGAGTTGTTTGCCAGAATGACGTCTGAGGGCACTGGGATAGAGGTGATAATATTTCCTAGAGTACTAGGTTTAGAAGCCTGAGGTGTTTTCATTAGGGAATAAAGAAAAATTGTCACAAATTTGGTGTTGATTTGACTTTGTGGAGCGCATTTGCCTCCTCTCTCTGTCAGGGTGCCTTACTGCTTTAGCTAAGAGGATTTGCCTGCCCTATGTGTGGCAATTCATTGACAATGTCTGTGGAAGGCTAACTCTTCCCTTTTCATTTTTCATTTCCCTTAATGAAGGCTCTGTGTACTGGGATGGAAGCAAGACTGGTAGTTTGGTAGGTACTGCCCCTTTGAGGGTTCTTGTGCTTATCTTCCTGTTGTTGTAAGTTGGTAAGCAGTTGTTGCTAGTGGATGGAGAAGGTGAACTCCTTCTCCATAATAATTTCTCTCTGGCAATGTTTTCAGGAGTAGGGTTAAAAGTAGGCCAGATGGTTTGGGGTCAGTCTTCCCAGGTTTTTCTTATACTATCTCCCCTGACATATCTTATATCACAGTATTCCCTCACAATTATATAGCACAACTTATTCAGCCATCCCAACCAATTGATGGCAATATGATCAACTTGCAATTCTTTGTCACCATAAAAGAGCTGCCATAAACATTTTTGTACAAATAGGTCCTTTTCTTTCTTTTTTTTTAAATCTGTTTGGGATACAGTGGTATTACTGGGTCACAGGGTATGCACTGTACTTTGGGAATGGTTTCAAAATGTTTTCTAGAATGGCTGGACCAGTTCACAATTTCACCAATAGTGCATTAGCCTATTTAACAATTGCAAAAAATAAAATCTTGAGAAACCTAGAAACCTTAATATACTAGAACAAATTCGAAGAACAAACACGGCAGCACTAGTGATCTAACAGGAGAAGCGGAAAGAATTGTCCCTTCCAAACTCTATTATTTCCAACTTAAACAAGGAGGGAAAACCCAGAAGTTCCCAAGGGTGGATTGGTTCTGTTCTGAGGGGTTTGATTGAGAAGAGAAAACATGGTAAAAAAAAAAAAAAAAGAGAGACAGAAGGCACTAATACAGAAAGAAGGAAACAGGAGGGAGGACTCATAATTTCTCATGTGATGGGTACATGAGAGAGATATTATATAAATGTGGAGGAAGGGGTGGGGAAGTAGGCATCATATGAACCTTACTCTTATCTGAAACAGTTTAAGGAAGGCAGAACACACACAGTTTGGCAAAAAAAAACCAAACAAACATATGCAATTTCACAGCGGGAAGGGGAGGGATTTAAGGCAGAATAAAAAATTTAATTAAAAAGTCTGAACTTGAAGGAGGTATTAAAGGCAGGAAAAAAAGAATTAAAATCTAATATAAACCTCTTAAACAATCAGAAAAATGACTGAACAAATTGTATATGAATGTAGGGGTGTATTATAATATAAGGAATTAAGATGATTTCAGAGAATGTTGGGAAATATAAACTTAAAATGAACTGGGAAGATTTAGAACAATTTATATAAGGAGAAAAACATGATGGTAAATAAAAACAACCTTGAACGAGATGATTACTGATCAGAGAATTGACCATCTGACATATCTTTGGAGGACTTATATGTCTACCTCCTCACTGAGAAGTGATGAACACAAGGTGCAGTGACATTTTTCTTTTCAGATAATCTGGGGGATGGTAGATATCGTGAGAGTAGAAATAATTATGCAATAAAAAGGGCCATGATAACACTTTTAAAATTCACAGAACAGAATAGAATGAAATTAAAAATTAGGAAGAAAGCAGACAATCAAGATGTTTTTGAAAGTAACATGCAGAATTTATAAAACATTTTCAAAAAGTCAAATGCTATGAAAAGGAGATTCCCAACTTCACATAGAATCCACTTTGTGTTACATTTTGGATGTATGAAAATTATTTCTTTTTTAGTTTTTAAGTCAAAAATAAAAGCATTTGAAAATATGAGAAGAGGTTAATATACATAATGAACCAAGCCAATAAAATATCACTTTTCTCTATCAGGTTTCCATTTGAGCTGGAAAATATAAAACATTTGGGTAAACACTAGTTTAGGTCTAGTCAGGCAGATTAAGCAGTGTGCTAAGATATCATCTACAACCTTCTATTTCCAGCATTCTTAGCTAGTAATTATTTCTATTGAATTCTTGCTCTAAGTAATAGTAGAATCATTATACTGGTGTTTATATAGTGTGGTAAGATAAAATATTTTACACGTATTATTTTCATTTTAGCTTCCCAAAAACCTTGTGAAGTGGATAGACAGAAGTAGCAGCAGTCTTATTTTATAAATGAGGAATCTGAAGCTCAGATGAGTTTAGCAACTGGTACAGGGATGGGAAACTCATGGCCTCAAGGCCACTTCGAGGTCCTTGGGTGTGGCCTTTTGACTGGGTCCTAGTTTTACAGAACAAACCATTTTACTACAGGGATTTGTTCTGTGAAGTTTGGATTCAAAGGGTCACACTTGAGGACCTGGAGGGTCTCATCTTACTTTCCATGAACTAGTCTACGGTCATGTAGTTCACAAAGATAGTCAGAGGTATGATTGGAACCCAAGCACACCTTACTACATCTTTTATGTTATACTCATTATTCCATAATTTACCTTACTTGCAGTTAAGTGGGCAACTGGCTTACAAGTTATCCTTGGAAAAGCAAATAAAGGATATGTCAGATATGTATATCTTTCTACATGCAACCAAATGTGTGAAGAAGTGACATTTCCTGATGTGTTGATTTCACCTTGTAGTCCTTCCAGTGAATTTAGGTAAGGAGATCTCCATGAATGTAATTACACTATTCATTTTGATTAAATAGTAGCACAAGATATTGGCATAACAAAATAAAGTAGAATGGGAAAAAAATCTATTACCCAAATTATTATATACATTGAAGTCAGGAATACCTGAATTCAAATCAAGCTGTAAAAGTTATATGACTTTGGGAAGGTCTCTTAAATTCTGCTTCATTCCATTTCCTCTTCTGTAAAATGCAGATAATAATCACTTACCTCTGAAAGCTGGTGTGATGATAGAAAGAGATAACATTTGCAAAGCATTTAGTATGGTGTCTGGCATATAGAAGGCATTTTATAAATGTTAGCTATTATTATTACTACACAAGTAGGCAGCTATTAAGTTAGTTCTTAGATAGATGAAAGATAGATGAGACGTGAGAGACATAGAGAGTAGATAAACAGCCAAATGATATGTGATAGAAAGATTATAGATAGACATGATAGGCAGATAAAAAAAGATAAATGGATAAAGAGATGATGGATGTGCAAGATAGATACAGAAATGAAGGGGAAGGTTAATAGGTACTTTGAGTGTACAATGAACTTGAAATATAAGTTATTAAGGGAATAAGAATAGACTAGGTGGCATTCAGGAAACTGCACATTAGTTTTAATGGTTACAAATTGTTCAGTCTCAGAAATCATTAATGACAATATTTTCCTAATATTATGGCATAGTTATAATTAATATAGTGTTCAGAAAAATAAGATATAATAAGAGTTAGAATAATAATAGAAAGGTCTGTAGTTTGGGAACAAATAGACTGTAACTATAGTATAGCATATCCCAAAAGTTTTAGTGCAGTTCAGAAAACTAAATGTCACAAACTTATAAAAAAGAACACTTGAAAAATTCAGTATTTAGTCATTCATCGATATTCAAAACATTGATATATTTTTATTAAACTTCAACATGATCACTACTTTGTGCTATATCACTATAGTTGATTTTCAAACATTATAAAAGCTCAAATCTTCTGTGATCTAGTGACTAGATGCAATGCATTTCTAATTCTAGCCTTAAGATCATCCAAAAAATGAAGTGGAAGTATTAAAGCATGCATGACAGATTTGAGGTGACCCCACAAAAAAAGTCTTAAGGTGATTGAGATGCCCAAGCCAGAGAGTTTCTTTTACACATCAACTGATTTAAGAAAGTGTCATACTGAAATTACAGCACACAAACAATGCACTATAACAAGGGGTCACATCTTATTAAAATTAGAATTCAAAATTATTATTCAAAATTCACAAAAGTAAATAGGTGTAAAATAAAATGAATAAAATTAAGCATTTTGAAGTTTGTAGTAAGTATACTACTGAAGTTATTAAAGTTTAAAAAATACTAAGACTTTTGGGACACTCTACATTTGAATCCAAGAAGTGGTGTAGAAGACATTATTAAAAACAAAAATGAAAGAGAAGGGAGTAAGGGATACAATGAAGTTGGACTGAGAGCCTACAGATGGATTGAGCAAGTGTTAATAAGTATTTATGCTCATTTATGGCATTCAAATAAAAAAAAGAACCAGAAGAAGACTTCCTTACTGTAACTATACTCACTTTTCTTCTGACTTTATTATTAATTATGAATCATATCTTATTTAGGAAAATATGTAGTGGAAAAAGATACTTTGAGTATCTTTTGTAGTAGAAAACAGTATGCTAGTCTGTCTGAATTCCACTGACAAAGCAGATAAAATTTTATTTTAGAGATAAATGGAGAAAGATATTTAACAAGAAATAGCAAATAAATTGACTTAAAAGAAATTTCTAACTCAGTGCAAACATCCAAATCCACTGAAAATTATTTCAATAAATTCAGAGTACTTAATGGTAATGCCAATTATGTAAGGCACACAAGCCTATCTGAAAATGGGATAGAATTATATTTATTCTCCATTCCAATTTGAATTACAGTTATTCTATCTCCCCATTTGGATCCACCCTGCCACAAGGCTACATGGGATTTTTAATTCTAAGCCAAAGGAAAAGATAGAGGGACAAATGGGTCTTTGCATCTCTGTGTCCTTTTTGTCAGTTTGAATACAGTCAGGTAACAGATGTATGAATATTTTCATCCTTATTTGAATTTCTACAAGCTGGTCAACAGAAAGTTGAAATCACAATTTACCTTTTAAATGCAAAGGTCAACTGCAGATCTGAGCACCAGTGAGAGAGTGGGGAGAACAGGAGACTGCCCTTTTACAATGGAAAATAAATTAACAATCACTAAACCTAACCCTGTTAATAAAAACATTGCCTATTCAATAAGGTCACAAAGCTTGCCTATTAGATTGTAAAGTCCTTCTTCAGGGTATTGGCTGCTTTATTTTGTCTTTTTTTAGTTTTTTCTATGCCTGGAAAATAGTAGGTATTTAATGAATACTTGCTGAATTAAATGATTTCTAGAGCTAAGGGGAAGAAGAAGTTAGCAATTATGTCCCCATAACTACTAGATAGAAAGTAAATATGCATAAATGGAAAATTATAATATTGCCAAGGATCTCTAAGGAGAAAGCATCTTCTCATTCTTGACCTCCAAAATCCATTAAAGTCCCAGTGCCATCTCCTCTCTGAGATCTTTCTTGATTTTCCCCCAGTTTTTTTTTACTGTTCTCCCCCAGTACAAATTAACTTTAATCTATATTAAATATATAGATTATATTTAATATATATAAACAAATAAAATATATTTGGATCCAGGTATAAAGTGGCAAATTCTCCTTTTCCCTGACAAGTAATTGATAATTATCCTGAAGGTGGAGATGATCTTATTTCCATCTCTTTCCCCCAAACCCAGAAAAAGTAAGTACCTACATGAAGAAAATACTTAATAAATGTTGAATTCAACTAAATTGAATCTTCCAAAACAAGAATACATGCTACGGAATTTAGTCAAGACAGGATTAGGAACAAGGAATAATTGGGGGAATATTATTTGAGAAATATAAACAAAAAATAAGGAAGACTTTTGATTTGTTCAGAAGCCTCATAATTACATATTATAAATATTTTCTTTACAAAGAAAAATAAAGTTTTGGCCATGGCAAACACCAAATATCACCACCAAGAATGAAACTAATTATATTTTAATAGTCAAGAAATGAGTAGTTACTGAAAGAGTTAATATCAGAGTAGTTGCAATGTGCATCTTAGGACTTATAGAAGTAAATATTTAATACCTCTTCAAAGAAATAATAATGTTGAAAAAAAGTTCTACATGGTATTACAACTCCAACAGTATCTATTTTAACAGGTTGCTGACACAAAAATGAGAAATGGATGAGGGAAAAGAAAATGACTTTGTCATAGTTTTTAGAAATGTTTGATTATGTATTATGTATGGCAACTACAACTTGTGGGAGAAATGTCCAAACATATCACACAAAATACATGATGTCCTTTGAAAGTAGAGAAATATGGTATCCAAAGGCCTTATCAGTTTTAGAATATAAGCTCTTTTTAAAAATAAACCATACAATACTGAAAGAATAGAACATGTAATATTGAAAGAATATTACAAATAGTATTATATCACAAATAAAACAGTACAGGGGAAAATAATAATAATTATGATTTATATAATACCCACTATATATCAAGAAATGAATTAAGGGCTTTATAAATCTTATCTCATTTAATTCTTACAACAACTCTGGATAGAAGGTTCTTTATTACCCCTGATTTATGACTGGGGAAATTGAGGTGGAAAAAAATTAAGTGATTTACCTAGGGTCACATAGCTAGTAAGTATCTGAGACTGAATTTGAACTCAGGTCTTCCTAAGTCCAGTACCAGCGCTCTAATCACGGCACTGTTTAGCTGCCAACAGAGTTCAAAATAAAAGCCAAATAAACAAGATCAACCAAAGTATATTTGTAAGTGAAATTCAGAAGAAAACAAATAGTAGAGACTTTGAAGAGATTTGCCAATTTTTCTATAGTGATCTAATTTTAGCTTTAATGGCAGTGGAACCAATACATTTGGACTCTTAACCCATAAGCATTATATCCAATGAAAGGAGAGGTGAAATAAACTATTGAAAGAATATATGAGTGACCTCAGTTATGTGAGGATAGATTTATTATGCATTTGTGAAATAACAGAAATAAAAATCACAAAGGATAAGAAGGCTTAGATGGAATGGGATGTACACTGGTGGAAGGAATACTTAAAATGGCAATGTCAACAGATCCATTGAAGTACTGAAGAATATTATTTATAACAATGGGCATAGAGCATATAGGTCTTAAATTGTATTATAAAGAAGCAGACATCAAAACTAATTGGTAATATCTAAGAAATTAAGTCGTAGAGCTGTGGACTATGTTAGGGACTCAAGACACAGTAGTTGATGACTACTGTAATCTATGATTTAATAAACCCCAATACCCCAGCTTCTGGGATAAGAACTCACTATTTGACAAAACTGCTGGGAAAACTAGAAAATAGTATGGCAGAAACCAGGCATAGACCAATACCTCACAATGTATAGCAAAATAAAGGCCAAATGGGTCCACAATTTTGATATTAAGGCTAATACTATAAGTAAACTGGGGGAGCAAGGAATAGTTTACTAGCAACATATATGGAGAATGGAAGAACTTATGACCAAACAAGAGATAGAGAAAATTGTGAAATGAAAAATGGATAAAATTTGATTACATTAAATTTAATTTTTTTGCACAAATAAAGCCAATGCAAATAAGATTAAGAGGGAAGCAGAAAACTGGGAAATAATTTTTATAACCAGTGTCTCTGATAAAGGCCTAATTTCTAAAATATATAAAGAATTGAGTCAAATTTATAAGAATCCATTTTGAATAATAAGAATCTCCATTTGATAAATGGTCAAAGAAATGAACAGGCAGTATTCAGAGGAAGAAATCAAAGCTATCTATTATCACATGAAAAAATATTTTAAATCACTATTGATTAGAGAAATGCAAATCAGAATGACTCTTAGGTACCACATCACACCTATCAGATAGGCTAACATGACAAAACAGAAAAATTATAAATGCTGGAGATGCAGGGAAATTGGAAAACTAATGCATTGTTGGTTCAGTTATGAACTAATCCAACCATTCTGAAGAACAATTTAAAATTTATGCCCCAAAGGTTGTAAAAATATGCCTATCCTTTGTTGGTTGAGTTATGAACTAATCCAACCATTCTGAAGAACAATTTAAAATCTATGCCCAAAGGGTTGTAAAAATATGCCTACCACTTCTAGGTCTATATCCTAAAGGGATCATACAAATGGGAAAAGACCCACGTGTACAAGAGTATTTATAGCACCTTTTTTTTTTTTTTTTGTGGCTCAAAGGGTTGGAGTTTGTGGGAATGCCCATCAATTGAGGAAGAGATGAAAAAGTAGCAGCATATGAATGTAATGAAATAATAATTTTCTATAAGAAATGATGAGCAGGCAGACTTCAGAAAAACCTGAAAAGTTTACATGAATTAATGCTGTGTGAAGTGAGTAGAAGCAGGACACTGAAGACAGTAACAGTCGTGATGTGGGATGACTAACTTTGATGGACTTACCTCTTTTTAGCAATGGAAGGATCCAAGACAATACCAAAAGGCTCATGATAGAAAATGCTGTCCACATCCAGAGAAATAGCTATAGAATCTGAATGAAGATTGAATAACATTATTTGCTATCTCTTATTTTTTCTTTTATCTGTTTGTTTCTTTGGTATCTTGGTTTCTCCTATTGGTTCTAATTCTTCTTTACAATATGACATTTCTAATTTTTTGCAATATGACTAATGTGAAAATAGGTTCAATATGAATGTATATGTAGATCCTATATCGAATTACAAGCTATCTTGGGGTGTGGGCAGGAAAACATGGGGAGAAAATTTGGAACTCAAAATCTTATGGAAGTGAATGTTGAAAATTAAAAATAAATTAATAAAAAATATTAAATGGGCATAGAGGCTGATGGGTTCTATTTCCTGTCTTCTAGAATTTCTTCCAGTTCACTACAAGGCTGGAAGTTTGATATGGATGCCTATCCATAAAGTCCTATATGATGATAATGGTTCTCAAAGGTATATCAAAGTTATTCCCATCAAATGCTCCTTCCTCTGAACCCTCCCCTTTACTATTGGTAGAACCCACTACTCTCCAAGACATATATCTTCTCTACTTCCTTTAAAAGTCTCACAGTTAAGGTATATCCTTAGCCAAAGAAGCTAACACAATTCAGCACACTAGACATGAAATGACTAACAAAAACTCAGCTTTTCTCTTAGATACAACAATAAGTAACTTGCTCCTCTAGTAAGTGTCTGAGGCCAGATTTTAACTCAGGAAAATGAGTCTTCCTGGCCCCAGGCCCAACATTTTATTCACTGTGTTACCTAGATATCCCCCAAATCCCAAAGCACAACTTCAATATTAGGGTGCATTTGCATACTGGTTTAGGGAGTGTTCCCTCTACTTCAGTTCTTTTGTGTAGTTGTTTTTTGGGGGGGAGGAGGGGTCATGAGGTCTCAGCTATATGGCAATGGATAACAATAACAATATGGCTGACCTCAGTAAAAATGATGTGGAATAACTTTTTGGGTCAAGTCATCATCAGATTTCATTTTTAATAAAGAGGTTATAGATCAACAGCAATAAGTTCTACACAAGATAGCTATTATACACCCAGAAAGATACATACCCTAGGTGAAAAGATTTGCTTAGAAAGAACTTGTTGATTCAGTGGAAAAATTACAGAGCCTGGAATCAGGAAGAACCAAGATTAAAATCAGCCTCACATCTTAATAGCTGTGTGACCTTGGACAAATCACTTCACTGCTTTTTGCCTCAGTTTCTTCATTTGTAAAAAGAGGATCATAAAAGTACCTACCTCCCAGGGTTGCTGGGAGTCTCAAATTCCATAATATTTATAAAGTACTTAGAAAAGTGCCTAGTTTTTAGGAGGCACTAAATAAATACTATCATCCTCCTCATCAGTAATTGTTTTCAGCCTCATTCATGCATGCCGATGAGAAAAAGAAAGTCATTAGCTGTAGTTAATGCTATACCATGGTGAATTGCTTATGTTTTTAATATGTTTTAATATGTTTTACTTTACATTATTTTCTGTGAATGTTTTATTTCCCATATCACATTATAACTTCCTTGAGGCAGAAATAGATTGTTATTCATTTTTTGATCTTGTATAGTACCTAGCAGAAATAACTTGTGCATAGTAGTGCCCATTAAAGATGTGTTGACTGAATGAGCAAATAATACCTTTGAATAAAAGCAGCAAGTCTTTGAGGGCAAGTAAGTTATTTAATGCTTCTGTTGCAGCATTCTACCATAACTAACATATATGTGCTAGAAACAGTAAAAACGGAACATATATTCTCTGACATACAGAGATTTTCACTGTGTGGAATCTTACGGATTACTCTTTAGCTACCAAAGTACAGCAGGATTGAATACATTTCAGTTTTTGTCACTTCAGGTTTAATTTGGTTCACAAATTGTCTTATAAAGGTTAGTACATATGACACCTAAAAATGCAGTCCAGATATCTACTAAAAAGGAAGTAAAATCAGAGACAGAAACCCTAGAATAGTTAAATAATCGACATCTAGTGGTTTAATATAGTACTGATACTAAAAAATTAAAATTCTGAACTGCTTTCTATCTTTGATAGACCTGGTTACAAAAATGTTAATTTAATATTTTGCAATAAGATATTCTACGTGTCAAAGAATTTTCTTGGGAATTCCAAAAAGATTCAGACCAAATGTTTCCTTCCTCAATATGCTTCCTCTTATTAAGTTCCTAGAAATATTCATTAAGTGAGCACAATTGTCTGAGGAGTCTTGGAAAACTTAGCAATGGATCCAAAGGATATAGCATTAACTCTTCCCTTGCTAGGCAATCACATGTAATTTCATTACAAATGATACTCCTTAGGCTATGGAGATGTGAAATGGGTCTTTTCTAAGTAAAGTTGCTATGTAACATTAAGAAAATGGCTATGAAAGCAAAGTTAATGTTCTCAGTTGCAACCACTTAGCAAAAGCATTTAAACAAATAGCAGTCTCACTGTGGATTTACTGCAACATGGGAACTCCTTTACCATGCTTTGTTGGAGATGCCTTTAGTCTCCAAACAACAATAACCATTAGTACTTTCTACCTTCAAAGTGTTTCATAGACATTAGCTAATTAATATGCAACATAATTGTGAAGTGATTATTTTACCCATTTTACAATTAGTGAAACAGTAGGAAGGCAAGCCACTTGGCAGAAACTTCAAACTAGAAGGATGTAATAAGAGGTCAGAAATCAGGAATTTCCAAATTTTAGCAGTGGGGTTCTTCATTCTCTTTATTTTCACTTTATAAAATTTAATTTTTATAACAAACACCAGTTCCCAAAATTTTCAAAAAAATACTTTAAAATTACTCTCTAAATTAATATTCAAATCTAAACATTTCAAATATTGGCTAAATTTTTAAAAATAATTATTTCTAGGTAAAATACACCATGTTCAAGTCATTATCCTGGCTGCAGTCAATAATATTGCTCTGATCTTTCTGTTTGCTTTAATAAGCATTAGTGTTTTGAATAACATTTAATTCAGCTAAGATATAGTAAGCAATAACCATGTTGTCAGCTAGACAATGAGAATTCAAAAACAAAAAATGCAATGAAGAAGCTTTTGTTGTGTTGAGAATACATAATATGTGTGAAGCTAAACAAACAAAAAAATAAAACAAACAAAAAAAACTGTAGCAAATAAAGAAAACAATCTGGGAGAAGCAATCACTAATGATGAGGGAAATCAAGAGTGTTTGGTGTAAAGTGGTACTTGAGCAGAGATTTGAGGACAATTGGGGATTCCAAGAAACAAAGGAGAGAAGTCTCTGCAAAGGCATAAAGAAAGGGGAAGAAAGGTTGTAGACAGGGAAGATCAAAATGGTCACAGTAAGAAACAAAATTAACATACTTGAAATAAAGCTTGCAGCCAAATTAGGAGAAATATTTATGTCCATTATAAGCTTGGTATCCAAGATATGGAGACAATAGAAATAAGACAAAAAGTCATTCCATAATAAAAAGTAAAGTATATAAGGTTTACAAAAGAAGAAGTGAAAATTATTAATAACTATATTATTAATAACTATAATGTCCAAATCACCAATAAAAGAAAAACAGATAAAAATAACATATAGGTTCCCCCCCTCACACTCCTTAAAATGATAAATATGTGAAAAAAATGGAACAGTCAGGGTTAGAAACTTAGTCAATGTAGTACATTGTTGGTTGAGCTATGAATTAGTATAACCATTTAGAAAAAGAATTAGTAATTATGCAAATTAAGTGACCAAAATGCCCATATCCTTTGACTCAAAAGTTCCACTACTAGGAATAAACTCCAAGGAAGTAACTGATAAAAAGGAAGCCCCCTTGAAAACCAAAGTATTTTTAGTAGCACTTTTTGTAGCACCAAATAATTAAAAACAAAGAAGATATCTATACACTGGGGAATAGTGAAACAAACAGAATATGAATATAATGCAATATGACCACGCTGTATGAAAAAATACAGAGAAGCAAGAAAAGGCATAGATGAAAGAATGAGTAGAGCCCACAAAATAACATACACAATAATAATGCACATGGTGGCAAAGTCAAGGTACTAGAAAAAAAGTTAAGAAATTTCCTGAGCTCTCTTCAGTTTATACTGGGAGAAGAGAAAGGGGGGAGGTAGAATGCAATAAATTATATCACATGTATAGGTTTCAAAGCCTATTGTAGTGAAAGAAGAAAAAGGGTAAGCATTGTTTGAACCTTACTCTCCTCAAATTTTGCTCAAAGAGGGAATAGCATACAAACTCAAGTGGGTAAAGAAATCAATTTCACTCTATAGGGAAGTAAGAGGGGAAAGGGAAAAGAAAAGGGAAGGGGAATAGAAGGGGGGGGACATTGGTGGTGGTCAAAAGCAAAACATGGGTGAGGAAGGGCAAGGTGAAAGGAGAGAGAGAAAAGTATAAACAGGGAAAAACAGGATGGAGGGAAATACAGAGTTAGTAATCATAACTGTGACTGTGAATGGCATTAATTCTCCCATAAAATGGAAGCAAAAAGTAGAGTGGATTAAAAACCAGAACCCTATAATATATTATTTACAAGAAACATATTTGAAGTAGAGAGATACACACAAAATAAAAGTAAAAGGCTGGAACAGAATATGATTCTGTTGAAGTAAAAAAAAAAAAAGGCAGAGGTAGCAATCCTGATCTCAGAAAAAGCAAAAACAAGAATAGAACTACTTAAAGAGACAAGGAAGGTAACTATATCTTGCTAAAAAATTACCATAGACAATGAAGTAATATCAATATATATCTGCACCAAGTGGTATAGCATCCAAACTTTTAGAGAAGATATTAAGTGAGTTAGAGGAAGAAACAGAGAGTAAAACTGTACTTTTTGGGGACTTCAACATTCCCCTCCACCTTAGAGCTAGATAAATCTAACTACAATGCAAACAAGAAAGTAGCTAAGGATGTGAATAAACTTTAGAAGCATAAGATATGATAGACATTTTGAGAAAATTGAATGGGGATATAAAGGAATGTCCTTTTTTTTCTCACTGGTACATGATGCCTACACAAAAACTGACTAACTACTAGGACATAAAAACTTCACAATCCAATACAGAAAGGCAGAAATATTAAATGCATCCTTATCAGATCATGATGCAATAAAAAATTACATGTAATAAAGTGTCATGGAAAGATAGACTAAAAATTAATAGGAAACAAAATAAACATCCTAAAGAATGAGTAGGTCAAACAACAAATCATAAAAACAATCAATCACTTCATCCAAGAGAATGAAAATAATGAGACAACATACCAAAACTTACGGGATGCAGTGAAAGTAGTTTGTAGGGGAAATTTCATATCTCTCAGTACTTACATGAATAAAATGGGAAAAAAATTAGATCAAGTTAGGCATGCAACTAAAAAAAGCTAGAAAAATTTATAATCCTCAATTAAATACCATATTAGAAATTCTAAAAATCAAAGGAGAGATTAATACAAATGAAATTAGGAGAGCTACTGAATAAAGCTAAGAGCTGGTTTTATGAAAAAAATAACACAAAATAAACCTTTTGTTAATTTGATTTTAAAAAAGAGAAACAAATTACCAGCATCAAAAATGAAAAGAGTGACTTCACCACCAATGAAGATGAAATTAAAACAATAATTAGAAGCTATTTGTCCAAATATACACCAACAAATCTGATAATCTAAGTGAAACAGATGACTATTTAAAAAATATATATATATTTATTTATAAATATATATATATATATATTGCCCTGATTAACAAAAGAGGAAATAAAATACTGAAAGAATTCCATTTTATTTTATTTTTGCTTTTTTTAGGAGGGGAAAGTAGGGCAATTGGGGTTAAGTAACTTGCCCAAGGTTACACGGCTAATAAGTGTTAAAAGTATCTTTGGCCAGATTTGAACTAAGGTCCTCCTAACTCTAGGCCTTGTGCTCTATTTACTGTGCCACCTAGCCACCCCAAGAATTTCATTTTGGAAAAAGAAATTGAACAAGTCATCAATGATCTCCTATGAAAAAATCTCCAGGGTCAAATGAATTTACAAATTCAACCATGTAAATCATCAGCATTTCTATATATTACAAAAAAAAGTCCAGCATCATGAGCTAGAAGGAGAAATTTCATTTAAAATATTTGTAGACAATAGAAAATATTTGGGAGTTTACTTGTCAAGACAAACCAGAAAGTATATGAACACAAATACAAAACACTTTCTAAACAACTAAAGTCAAATCTAAACAATTGAAAAGATTTCCAATGTGCTCTGCCCCACACAAATTTCAAACAATGTGAAAGGGAGCTCTGAACAACTTCTGGAGCCACAGCACCCACAGAATGGCACAGAGAAGCTAACCTCCTGCTGAGGACAGCCCAGCAGCCCTGCAGGGAGCGGCCAGCACAGTGCTCTGAGAGCAGGCAGCACAGTGCCCTGGGAACCGACAGCGAAGCCCGCAGAGGCGAGCCCAGGTCCCTGGTTTTAGCCCCAGGGTGGCCGGGCCTTCAGCCAGCTGGTGGAACCCCAGAACACCAGCAATTGTGGCGATTCCAGAATTATCAGCACAGATATGCCTAGGACAAAGTGAGAGGTTAGTGCCCTATGGACTTTGGGACCAGTATTTGGGGAACACATGGCTTCCTCCCCTGGGGGCAAAAAGCTGCTGAAGAAACAGCTGCACAGAAGCCATTTTGCAGCATCAGTAGTGGCTCCAGCTCCTGGTCTGCAAACTGTAGGAAGATCCAGCAATCAGTCTGGGGGTTAATCGCTTTTGCTTTAAACTTCCTGGATCTGGATTGTGGTCTGGGGGGGAAGTTTGGGGTGGGTATCCAACTTGCCAGAGTGGGTGGAGGCTTTACAGAGGCCACACAACTGGCGGAAGTTGTGAAGACCCCACGTTTGGGCGGAAGCTCTCCTCTCTGGTGGCAGAGTCCTACTGTGGCAACAAGCCCCAAAATCAAGTAATCAAGTGGCAACATGCCTAGGCAAATGAAACAAAATAAACAGAAAAGTTCAACATTGGACTCCTATTCTAGGGGCAAAGAGGCTCAAAGCATGGAGGAGGACTGTGAGGTCAGAACTCCTGCACCAAAAGCCCCAAATGAAAATACAAGCTGGCTACAGGCCATAGAGGACCTTAAGAAGCAGATAAGAGAAGTGGGGGGAAATTTGGGAAGAGAAATGAAAAAGATGCTAGAAAAGTATGAAATGGCAGTCAACAGCCTGACTGAGGAAAATAACACCTTAAAAATAGACTAACTCAAATGGCAAAAGAGGCTCAGAAAGGCAATGAGGAGAAGAATGCCTTAAAAAGTCGAATTTGCCAGATGGAAAAAGAATCTCAAAAGCTCACTGAGGAGATTCATTCCTTCAGAGTTAGACTGGAGCAAATGGAAGCTAGTGACTTGATGAGAAATCAAGATACTATTAAACAGATCCAAACAAATGAAAGAATAGAAGGCAATGTGAAATATCTCATGGGAAAAACCAATGACCTGGAAAATAGATCCAGGAGAGATAATTTAAAAATTATTGGACTACCTGAAAGCCATGATCAAAGAAAGAACCTAGAAATCACCCTTCAAGAAATTCTCAAGGAAAATTGCCCTGATGTTTTAGATCCAGAGGGCAAAATAGAGGTTGAAAGAATCCACAGATCACCTCCTGAAAAAGATCCCAAAAAGAAAACTCCCAGGAATATTATAGCCAGGTTCCAGAATCCCCAGATCAGGGAGAAAATACTCCAAGCAGCCAGGAAGAAACAATTTCAATATTGTGGAAACACAATCAGAATAGCCCAGGACCTGGCAGCTTTTACACTGAGGGATAGAAGGGCATGGAATATGATATTCCAGAGGGCAAAAGAACTGGGAATGAACCCAAGGGTCACTACCCAGCAAAACTGAGTATTTTGTTTCAGGGGAAAATATGGTCATTCAGTGGAATAGAGGACTTTCAAGCATTCTTGAGGAAAAAACCAGAGTTGAATAGAAAATTTGACATTCAGACACAAGAAGCAAGAGATGCTTGAGAAGGTAATCAAGGAAAAGAAATCAAAAGGAACTTATCAAAGTTGGACTATTTACAGTCCTACATGGAAAAACAATAACTGTGTTTGATGAAACCTTTCTCATTATGAAAATAATTGAAGAAGGGTACATGGCATATGTTCACAGGTATACATGGATAGAGGGCACAGGTTTAATTTGATGGGAAGGGATGATTCTTTTTTCTGGGGGGGGGGGCGGGCAATTGGGGTTGGGTGACTTGCCCAGGTTCACGTGGCTGGGTTTTTGTTTCTGTGTTGGTTGTCTGGGGCCGGATCTGAGCTCGGGTCCTTCTGGCTCCAGGGCCGGTGCTCTGCTCACTGCGCCACCTAGCTGCCCCAAGGAAGGGATGATTCTTAAGGGGTGAAGTCAAGAGGTGAGAGAGGAAAGTGACAAGAGGAGATGGAGAGAGACAGGGTAGGGCAAACTATCTCATGTAGAAGAGGCAAGGGGAAGTAGTTGCAGGGGAGGGGAAGAACAGGAAGGCAAAAAGGCAAAAGCACATTCTCATTGAAGTTGGCTCAAGGAGAGAATCACATACATACTAAATGGAATATCTTACCCTCACTCACTCTCCTGAGTAGGGGAAAGGGGGATGAGAGGAGGGATGATGGAGGGGAGGGCATTCTGGGGAGAGGGGAGGTTAGAAGTACCCACTATCAAAGACAGGACCAAAGTAGGGAATGGACCAGGTGGGAGGTGAGACAGGTGGGAAGGAAATATAAGCAGTCTTTTACAATATATCTACTATGGTAATGTTCTGCATAGATATACATGTACAACACATACTGAATTGCTTATCTTCTCAGAGGGAGTGGGTGACAAAGGAGAAAGGGAATGGATCTGAAAATCGAAGTTTTAAAATTAAATGTTTCATAAGATGTCCAGGCAGTGGGGCTCAGAGATTCACCTTGCCCTAATGGCAAAGTCGAAGGGGGTATGGGAGAAGATATGGGAGAGAGCAGATTGGATGAGGGGATATCTAGTGGGACTACTATTCTGGGGTGGTAGGTAGGGAAAATTGGGGGAAAAATGTAACTCATAATTTGATGGAAATGAATGATGTAAACCAGAAGTTAATAAAGCATTTGTAAAAAAAAATAAAAACAAAACAAAACAAAACAAAAAAACAATTGAAAAAATATCAGTTGCTCATGGGTAGGCAAAGGTAATATAATAGAATGGCAATTCTACCTAAATTAATTTACTTATTCAGTGCTATATCATTTAAACTAACAAAAAATACTTTACGGAGCTAGAAAAAATAAAATTCACCTTTCAATACAAAAGGTGAAGCATATCAAGGAAATTAAAGGAAAGAAATGCAAGGGTGGCCTAGCCATACCATATCTAAAACTATATTATAAAGTAACAATTATCAAAGCTATTTGGTACTGGGTAAGAAATAGTGTAGTCGATCCATGGTAGAGATTAGGTACACAAGACACAGCAGTCAATTACTATAGCAATCTACTGTTTGATAAAACCAAAGACTCCAACTTTTGGGATAAGAATTCTTTTTTTTTGCTTTTTTTTTTTTTTGGAGGGCAATTGGGGTTAAATAACTTGCCCAAGGTTACACGGCTAGGTTTTTTTTTTTTTTTTAATGTCTGAGGCCGGATCTGAACTCAGGTCCTTCTGACTCCAGGGCCAACGCTCTACTCACTGCGCCACCTAGCCGCCCCAAGAATTCATTTTTTTGACAAAAACTGCTGAGAAAACTGGAAAAGAGTATGATAGAAACTAGAGCTGGACCAACATCTCACACTATATGTGAAGATAAAGTTGAAATGGGTAAACAATTTAGATATAAAGGGTAATACCATAAGTAAAGTAGGATAGCAAGGAATAGTTGCCTGTCAGATCTATGGAGAAGGGAAGAATTTATAACCAAATAAGATATAGAGAACATTATAAAATGCAAACTGCATTTGTTTACATTAAATTCAAAAGCTTTTGCATAAACAAAACCAAAGTAATCTGGATTAGAAGGGAAGGAAAATGCTCGGAAATAATTTTAACAGCCAGTTTCTCTGATAAAGGTTTAACTTCCCAAATATATAGGGAAGTGAGGCAAATTTATAAGAATACAAGTCATTACCCAATTAGTAAATGGTCAAAGGATATAAAAAGATAGTTTTCAGATGAAGAAATCATAGCTATCTATAGTCATATGAAAAAATCCTCTAAATCAGTATTGATCAGAGAAATTCGAATTAAAACAAATCTGAGGTACCATATCACACCTATCAGATTTACTAATATGACTAAACAGGCAAATGATAAATTTTTGAGATATTGGAAAATTATAACACTGATGCATTATTGGTGGAGTTGTGAACTGATCCAACCATTCTAGAGAATAATTCAAAACTATTCCCAAAGGTCTATAAAATTTTGCATGCTCTTTTATCCAGCAGTCTGTAAGCCAAAGAGATCATAAAAAGGGAATAAGACTTTACATGCACAAAAATATTAATAGCAGCTCTTTTTGTTTGAGCAAAAAATTGGAGACTGAGGGAATGTCCATCAATTAGGGGATGGTTGAACAGAATGTGGTGTATGAATATAATGGAATACTATTGTCCCATAAGAAATTATGAGCAGCTGGATTTAAAAAAAACCTGGACTTACATGAATTAAGGCTGAGTAAAATGAGCAGAACCAGAAAATTGCACACAACAAGATTAAAACTGTGTAATGATCAACAATGACTGTCTTAGCTCTTCTCAGAAATATGATGGTCCAAGACAATTCCAAAGGACACATGACAGAAAATACCATCCTCATTGGGAGGAAAACCAATAGAGTCTGAATGCAGATCAAAACATATTATTTTCATATTTTATTTGATTTGTGCTTTTTTCCCCTTTTGTCCTGTTCTTCTACAACATGACTAATATGGAAATATTTTCCCAAGATTTTGCCTGTGTAGCCTTAAGAATTCCAAAATTTCTCTGATCCTTAAGCTGGGGGCATCACTATTTGTCACATGATCAGAGAATCGTTCAATTGAATAAATGCTTTATCTTTGGCTGAATATCCTTTCTCTGTCCTGGATATCCTTTCCTATTTAGGTATAAGCACACCTCCTTTAGACAACTGTTAAATTACTACAAATGTTTCACTTTGTTTTAATCCACAGTCAGGTTAGCCTTGGTTTATTAAAATAGTCTATGTTATCCTCTCTTCTTTACAAATAAATTCTTTCCCAGAATAAAGATCCACAAATTAGAAAAATAATCTGGATCCTGATTGTGAAGAACTTTAAATAGTAACCAGAGGAGTTTTTATTTTATATTGAAGACAATTATGAGCCACTTGAGTTTATTGAGCAGGAGAGTGGCACAGATCTATGCTTCAGCAGTATAAGTTTGGCAACTGTGCAGAGAATGGGTTGAAGAGGGCAAAGAAAGAACTTCTAGTCTATTAATTCAAACTACTCTGTTCCAGTGGGTTCAGTTCAATCCTCTACACCAACTTAATGTGATTAAGTTCTTTTAACAATTATTCTGTCAAGAAGAAAGTGTTTGGACATGGAAAAGGAAACCAAAGGAAGAAAAACCATTACTCGTAGCCAGAATTAATAATAGCAATAGCTGGCAATTCCCCCACAAAGAAAACTATAGCAATTCATGTGCAGTGAAATAAACTAATGAAGGATTCAACTTCTGCCTCAACATTATAAGAATTTGTTTTGCTTCAGTAGAGATGGTTCCCTTGATGATCAAGGTGGAAATCTTATTGATTTCTAGGATGAAATTAGTGCAGTTGATATACATAATTCTCCTTTAGTACTTCTGTGAGAGAGATTGACAGCTAAGTTTATTTTGTAATTTTTCCTTGCCCCTTTCTTTACTCATCTTATAAGCAATGTAGGCCAGAAGCTAACTGCTTAACTGTTTATATTACTCTGAGATCATACTCTATTGAATAGAGTTTAACTTTTTTCTTGATATATTTACAAGATGGAAAAAGAGAACACAAAATTTAGGAAATGAGTCACCTGTAGCCCATGAAAATTCAAAATGATTATCATATTGTACTTAAAAAAGTTTTTTTTGCAAAATGTTTGAATCAGTTTTTTTTGACTGTATAGAATGCATAACTTTAGGCTGGAAAATTAACTGTTGTCTAATCAAAAGAAGTTAAAAAGTTTTTGGACCTAAGCATGGACTCCCTTCTATGTGTGTTGTGAACAAGCTAAGTGAGTTTTGTGTTGAGCATGCAAGGCTATGCAATTACACCCATCTGAACCATGTGAAAAACGTATGTCTGCTAAGAAGAATAGATATGAGGAGGCAGTTAAAAGAAAAAAGCATCAGAGAATATGAACGGGCCTGGAAGTTACTCACGAATTATCTCTAACACTTAGGATTAGCTTTCTAGAAAAGAATGCTCACTGGTGGTTATTAGACTAGGTTTGGAAGTCATTGAAGACCTCTAAGGGTTATGGAACATATGACAGCAAAATCCAGGACATTACTATATTTTATCAAACTAGCAGATATGAAATATGAATATACATAGTATTTGAGCAATAAGCTATGCCTTTCACTACATGTTACATAGATAAGGAATATAGAGAATTGTCCTCCCACTGTTTTGGCCAAAATTGAAAATATAATCATGATTACTAACTTCATATATTTTTTTTTGTTTTTATTTTTTGCTTGTTGGATGGCAACTGGGGTTAAGTAACTTGCCCAAGGTCACATGGCTAGGTTTATCTGTGTGTGTGATAAGTGTCTACGGCTGGATCTGAACTCAGGTCCTCCTGACTCCAGGGTGGACACTCTACTCACTGCGCCATCTAGCTGCTCCTTGCTAACTTCATATAAACCACACACACACACACACACACACACACACACACACACACACACACACACATATATATATGAAACAGTGCACAGTTTTTGATTATTATTTTTTTAGGAAATAATTTTATTTTTTACTTTTAATTTTTCTCATCCCCTCTTGTATCCCCCTTTCTCCCCAATTAATAAAAAAAACCCAAAAACTATTATAGATTTGCATAGCCAAGGAAAACAAATTCCCCCATTAGGCATGCCATTCCCCTCCCCCCATAAAAGCCCTAATCAGTACTCTGTGTCCATTGGCTTTCCATTTGGAGATGAATAATAATTTTCATCATGAGTCTTCTGGAATTGTGGTTGTTCATTTTCTTTGTCAGAGTTCACAGATCTTTCAAAGTTGCTTTTCTGTGAGGTACTGTTTTTATCATCTAAAATATTCTCTTGATTCTGCTCATTTCATATCAGTTCATGCAAGTCTTCCATGATGTTTTATGAAGCCATCCCCTTCATATTTTCTTTTTTTCCCTTTTATACTTTACTTATTTTTGGTTTTCAACATTCATTTCCACAAGATTTTGAATTACAAATTTTCTCCCCATCTCTCTCTTATCCCCCAGCCCGAGATGGCAAGCATACTGAGTATCATTTTCCCCAATCTGCTCTCTCTTAAATCCCCTTATGACCCCCCCACTTACTTTCTTGTAGGGCAAGATGGATTTCTATATGCAAGTGCCTGTATATCCTATTTCCCATTTGCATTTAAAAACAATTTTTAACATTTTTTTTAAGCTTGAGTTCTAAATTCTCTCCATTCTCCCCTCCTCAATCACCCCTACTGGAGAGACAAGCAATTCAATATAGGTTATACGTGTGAAGTTATGCAAAACATTTCCAAAACTATATTTCCCTACATCCTGTCCCGTCTACCATTTATTCTATTTTCTCCTTTGACCCTGTCACTTTAGAAAAGTGTTTGCTTCTAACTACCTTCTCCCCCAATCTGCCTTCCCTTCTATCATCCCCCTCTTATCTCCTTCCTCCCTACTTTCTAGTAGAGTAAGATACCCAATTGAGTGTGTATGTTATTCCCTCCTTAAGCCAAATCCAATGAGAGGAAGGTTGACTCATTCCCTTTCACCTTCCTGCTCTCCCCCTATATTGTTACAATCTTCTCCTGCCTCCTTTATGTGAGATAATCCAGCCCATTCTCTCTCTCTCTTTCTCCTTCTCTGAATATATTCCTCTCTCACCTCTGATTTTTTTTTAGATATCATCCCTTCATATTCAACTGACACTGTGCCCTCTGTCTATGTATACATATACATGCATACACACACACATACACATATATATACATATAGACACACCCACCTATACATGTATACACATATGTATACATACACACACTTATATATGTATACATACATACACACACACACACACACATATATATATATCCCCTTCAATTCTCCTCATATTGAGAAAACTGATGAGTTACAAATACTGTTTTTCTATGTAGGAATGAAACAGTTCAACTTTAATAAGTTTCTTATGATTTCTCTATTCTGTTTAAATTTTCATGCTTCTCTTTCTTCTTGTATTTGAAAGACAAATTTTCTGTTCAGCTCTGGTCTTTTCATCAAGAATGCTTAAAATCCTCTATTTCATTGAATTTCCATATACTCTTCTGAAGTATTATATTCAGTTTTTCTGGGTAGGTGATTCTTGGTTTTAATCCTAGTTCCTTTGACCTCTGGAATATCATATCCCAAGTCCTTCAATCCCTTAATGTAGAAGCTGCTAGATCTTGTGTTATCCTGATTGTGTTTCCACAATACTCAAATTGTTTCTTCCTGACTGCTTGTAATATTTTCTTCTTGACCTGGGAACTCTGGCATTTGACTATAATACTCCTAGGAGTTTTCTTTTTGGCATCAGAGGTGATTGGTGAGTTCTTTTGATTTCTATGTTGCCCTCTGTTCAGACCCTGGGAAGGACTTCCTGAGCCCTGAGAGGTCGTCTCTAAGGCCATGGGCAGTGATGAGCGGGCCAATCGAAGGGCCTTGGTCAGAGCCAGCTGACAGATCCACAGACAAAGGAAAGCCTCACAGCACAGTCTTGGGCGCCTTAGCCCGGATTCCTGAAGGGTCACCGCGCAGACCGGGGGGAAGCCCAAAGTGGCGCGGCACCGGCGGCCGACGACACAAAAAGGTAA